>CM040187.1:18651262-18978762 GCA_022606455.1 Callitettix versicolor
TATATATATATATATATATATATATATATATATAAAACAGGCACACTTACACATATTTTAACCCCCCTCCAATCAAAAAGTGATCTAAAGATAAGGATCGCAATGATGGCCGCTACAATAGCTCATTTTCCAATGGAAATTCGATACTAAACGAAATAACACGAGTAAATTACCCACAAAACTTTAAAACTAAATTAAAATGATTTTATCCCTCTATAGATAAACGCTTATATGCAACTCATCTGAACTGCTAGACGTGTCGAATCGGTGCTAAAGGCTACAGATAATAATTACAAAGTGGTACGAGCGTACCTGCAACCCGAATCACACGATCGCGTCGTTTGCATACGTACGCTGTTGCAGAATACCGTGTAAATAGTGCTTCCAAGTCAGTACAGAACAAAACAAAACCACTGGCAACAATAAAAGCGCCGCCTGTACGTAAGGTAACCAGACTGTACATTCCAACCGACCGAAAACTTTGCAGAAACGTCTTCAAGTGCAATTGAAGGTCACACCATGCTGGAATGTCGCGCTATAGTAACAGTCACAACACTTTCTCCGAGACCCGACTGTACTATGCAAAATAAATATGGCGGCTACATCGGTATTTTAAGCGGCGTGTGCTAGTGAACTGTACTTCTGTAATCCGTACAACTAAACAAGCATGTAAGAAAAATGCAACGTTGATATCAAGCAAACAAGCAACACACAGTTATGCAGTTCCTAAACAGCTGACATTTAATCATATTTTTGTTTAAACTATGCGAAATCACTACAAACTTTCTAGCAACAGAAAAACAAAAATACGGTTCGATTATCGATACATCAAATTTGAATAACTGAGCCAGGTGTAGGAAATTTAAATTTGGTATCCGTAAATTTCTATATATAAAATGTCTATATCAGTATATTTCCGTGAAATGAAATATATTGGTAACAGCTTTGACGAGTTCGTTAACCAACAAAATTCTTTCAACAGTTTCAAAACGGCGGCTATTTCATTTTTTTAAAATCACATTTCACCATCGAAATCAGAGTTCATTTTCATATTTTCCAATGCAATTTTAAATAATTACAAAATATACTTTTGGTAATTCGCTTCTATCACGTCAAAGAAACATCTGCCGAGATTATTAATGAAAACAGGTTTCATTATTGAATCAGCTATTTATTTACAGGCAATAACTTGATGTGGTTAGGCCTTTAGAACTTTGCCTAAACAAAATTTCTGTTCAAAAGCTATCAACAAAACTTGACAGCGGTCAGGGTTCTTTTTCCACCAACGCTAATTTTGTTTCGTTTTTGAGTTTTTGATGGTAGTTTTGAAGCTAAATAGCTGATTCTCAAAAAGAAATATCTATGTAAAAAAATTTAAGCTTCAAAATTTTAAATAGATCTCAATAGGAGTTTTTTATTTACAAAAATAAAAGGCTTTTAAAATTTTAAAATAAATATTAAAAAATTACCAATTTACTCTAGAAACGTCTTTTAATATATCGGGAACACTGTTTTGGGATTAACTTTCACATATAATCCTAAAATGCGATGAACTGTTTGTGAGAAATTACTGTATTTGTGTTCCTGACAACTTCTGAAACGGTAAACAGTAGTGATGAGTGCTATTTTAAAATAACACGTCATTTCAATCATTGTTTATTTATTTATTTATTATTTTTTTTGAGTTTAACGTCAGACTATTGTGCACACTTGGGCTAATGCAGACGATGGGGATGATTTATAGCGTATGAAAATGTCAAGCCCTTGCCGGGAATCGAACCCGGGTCCTCGAGGTGAAAGCCTTGTACGCTATCCACTAGACCACCGTCATTAACTTTTAACTTTAAGCAGTAGTTTGTTACGAGGAAGGGCTAAACTGATTATTAAAAAAAAATATTGATGCAATCACTTAAGTAGAAAATAAAACAGTAGTTTAAAATAGTCACTCGATTACAAACAATAACATTAGAAATAATCTATGCAAATACTTCAATTTGAAAACGTGTCGTTAGTTAGCATTAAGCGTTATTCGTTATAATTTATAACATAAATAACAATTAACGGCATACATTTTCAAAACGAATACGTTATCCTGTTATTTCCGTTTTTTTTCTGTTAAAAGTTACCTCAACGCCAGCGCCAAGACACCGAACTACCAAAAGTTTGTTGGGAACAAAACGTTACTCGTTCTTCATTTCGACGTGGTCTCATCCCGTTACTAGTTACTGAAGTGTGTTTGGTAGAAAAACACGATACTAGATTGTTGTTAGGCGTTATAACTCTTTAACCTAGTAACCGTTATTCGTTATTTCTCCAGTAACTTTTACTAAATAATCGATAACAAAATAACGCCCACCTCTATGTGTGCAATGTTTCTATCCCGCCCGGAGGCTTTACGAAAGAATGCCGGTTGTCTCTCTCTAACTGTAGAAATAGGAAAGTGCTGAGCGTTGTTGAATTGGCTTTGGTTCAAGAAAGCTATTAAGTAACGGTAACGACCTTGCCTGTATAAAGGTAGGTCGTGGTTTGATAACCTCTCTGTCAACATATTAAACGAAAGATAACATTTCTGTGTGGTGCCACGGTGTAATGTTATTTCAAGATTTGTTCCAAAACACATGCTCGTCAATCAGCTGTCTGAAATAACAAACACGGTTCTGAAGAAAATGTGTTTTTTTTTTTACTTTTGACTATATCAAGCCACTGAATACAAACTTACTAGAATGATAACCCTAACGAGAGATATGCGAGCGCACGCTGCTAGTGACATCTTGCGGCAGTGTTCAACTATAGTTAAACAGATAACAGTACTGTCTATTTTCTCAAAACGTCTCCCCAGTCCATGCAGCGTTCGTAGCGGCACAGTCCAATTACTTGGACTTTAGCCGCTAATATCGAGCACACTTTTTTTAAAATACTGACCGTATTTCTAGTCCGTTTATGTTCAATGACGAAGTATATAAAAAGTATAATGATCGTGAAAAATGTTGGCAAATACGTCCGTAACTGTCACGCTGACTTAATGGAAGCGACTTTCCAGAAGTACCTTTATTATTCAACCCACTTTTCAAAACTCTGATTCCTCATCATAAACAGCATTAAAATCTGCTTATACAGTATTAGCACTTGTTCCTAACTGCACAGAAAATACAAAAATGAATCTAGACCGCCGCCAAATTGAATTTCTTAATTTCAACGATTTTAAAAATTCAAATAAGCTAATTCGTGCAGTGTTTAACGCTGACCGCAATGATGAAATAAGTCTTTCGAAAATATTTCAGACAAAAAAGTTACCACACACACTATATCCGTACTTCCACAACATAGAAAAACTAATTCTCAGTTTCAATATGGCCCCAATATCCACTTTCATTCACCAATATTTCGTAACGAAAATTAGTCTGACGAACAAATCAGAATTTGTACAGGACCTTCAGTTCCGTTAGCTCTTGAACCGGGATTTTCTCGTTTGGGTTTGATCAAAATCGGCAAAAACGGTTTTTTGAGAAAAATCATATTTTAGCATTTCCTGTCGAGAAATAAATTTTCTTTTGAACCGCTAACACCTCTACATAACAAATTTCATCAAAATATGCATAAACAGACGGAAACACATTCAAAATTTTTCGATACCATAAAAATCTTAATATTGATTTTTTTCGCGATCACTTAGTGCAATGAGAACATTTCAACAAGTATTTTGCTTTAAAGTAAATCAAACTGAAACGAAGAATACCCATATCTATTTGTAAAGCATCAGCTGTTTTATAGATTACATCAGCTGGTGAACCGAGTCAGCTGTTCTGGCCGCAGCCTACGTTATCTCATTGATAACTAAGAAAACATTGTAAGTAGCATTGATAATTTTATCAGTGAATAAAACAAATGTCAATAATTTCCAGGAAACCCACCAAAGAGTGCATGGAAATACTGCAATAACGGCACGCAGCTGTCTCGCTATGTAACGGAAGTGAATCTACAAAAACAACTGTTTACCTTACCGTCTTTTTGAAACTCTGATTTCATCATTATAAACATCATTAAAATCTTCGTGTTCTGTCATTTTTAAACTTTCAAACTGCATCCGAAAGTGAACCGTGACCACCGTCAAATGAAATTTCTCATTTCAACGGATTTTCGAAAGTCGAAACGCTTATTTACACATTTTTAACGGCGATTACGACGATGAAACTCAATTTTCAAAAATCTGAAACGGCCGTAGTTCTAGAACTGTTGAACGACTTTTGCTGGGTCCAGCTGAATTGACTACACACATATAAATTAACTAAAATTTATATATGTCCTAGCATCGGTTAGCAGTGATCCCGTCAATCGTTTTAACGTGCTGTACTACCATTAACTACATACAGTATTGTTTTAAATTAGAAACTTAACCTAACACGCCTCAATGTTACCTAGTAACAGTGATTAGTAAAGGCGTATATTTTTGTAATTAATAATTTGTAAATAACAGTTCTTTAAACAGGCCTTAGTCTACACCTAACAGTGATAAGAGATCGCGTATGTATTGTAATAATTTGTAAATAACAGTTCTTTTAACAGATCTAATTCTACGTATATTTTTGTAATAATTTGTAAATAAGTTCTTTTAATAGGTCTCAGTCTACATCCAATAACAGTGATTAGTTATCGCGTATATTTTTGTAATAATTTGTAAATAACTGTTCTTTTTAATTAGAAAGCTAACCTAACAGGCCTCAGTTTACAACTAATAACAGTGATCAGTAATCACACATATTTTCGTAATAATTTGTAAGTAACTGTTCTTTTAAATTAGAAACCTAACCTAACTTAATACACCTAGTTTTTTTTTATTTTAAGGCGAAAAGCACATTGAGACTATTATCGCCTTCCTAAATGTTTGCGAGTGTTTGTTAGACTCGGGTACCGCGAGGACGTCTAAATCCTCTCAATAGGTGCAGCTAGTCTGCACCCCCTGCGGGGTAATACACCTAGTAGTAACAGTGATCAGTAATCGCGTATTATTTTGAATCTATTTTTAAATAACTGTTCTTTTACATTAGGAACTTTAATATGATGAGCTCAGTATATTTAGAAGGCGTCACGCTGTTCCCTTAGCGAATACGTCTTGCAACGATGTGTGGCTAATCTAACGTTTGACGAAAGGTGATTTCTCCCAATTTTCCCTCGCTCCACAAGCCACAGTGAATTCTGTAAAACTGTGTACCCGGTGCTTTGGGAAGCCAGACCGAGCTCTGTTTATAATTTCAAATATCTCTTGTTATTACGGGAGACAATGCCTCCAAGGTTGCTGCTGCTGCCTCTATGCCGCTACGACATTGTACTGGCGGCAAGGACGCGGGTTCTTTCACCTTGCGCTGCACCGCAACGCCCGTCGCATTCCTTTCCTACAGCACAAGCACTGCGCTAACTTTCCCACACTACTCGCAAAACGCAACACTTCAGCGGATAGAAATTTGTTTAAGTAAAAATTTAAATCATTTAATGCCGGATTCTTATGGCGCCGAAGGAGGAATCTGGCGGAAGCGAGCGTCGCGCGTCGATTCTGCGCCACCAGTTTAGTCGGCAACCAAATTTCCGCATGAAAATAGGGTGGCGGTACACCGGGGCCGTAGGAGCGCGGGCCCCGAGGTGACTCCTCACTCGAGGCACTTGTCTGTCTGTCTAGTGGAAATCAATAGCTGTGATGTAAAGTCCTAACAACGTTAAAATTTATCACATGTATTTAAAAAATAAATAAACAAAACCGATATTTGACACAGTTTATGGTCCCGAACAGCTAAATTGCACCGGACAAAAATAGCGTCCCGAACTATGGGCTGCGGGAGGGTGGGATGGTTAAAAACTTATGAGTGCTCTCTTGGCTGCAAAAAAAGGGAAACTGAATATAAAATAATATATGTGTAGGTTATGGTGGGTCCCACCTTCTTTCCTTTAATGTCTATACTTTATGCCAGTTAGACTAATGAGCACGAGCGTTGGGAGTAACTGTGACTCGAACTAAGAACCTTTAGGTGCGCACCACATCGACCACCGAGGCTCAAGAGGGTAAGACACCACCTGACAGCGAAGAATTACAAGTTTCATTATGATTATATTTTCTCACTGCAAAAAGAAAGTTTATGGTGGTCATCGTGAAAAATAAATCTTGAGCTTTGATAGTAAAAAAGTGGTTTTTATTTGGATGTCTGCTTGTCTTTTTAGTTGTGTCTCTGGTTACAAAACTGGAGATAACGAATTTTCGATCATTCTCCGATTCATTTTATTCTGCTTTTACGACTTTCAAAATTCTTTCTAAAATGTAATATTTAGACTGTCCTTAACGTATCTAAACAACACTGTATATCGATTCGGTGCAAAAAATCCAACGTTACACGATGAAAGTTAAACGCGATCACTGAAGAAAAATTAAATTCAACTTCTGAACCGAACGTTTGTAGAAAATTGCAACTGCGGGCGTAAAGATCAACAAAACACATTTCTATTATTGAAATGTTCCTTTTTATTTTAATTTAGATAATTTGTTCGAAAACACAACAAATTAACATAGCTAGTTTTCAACAACATAACCTCAAGTCTATCAGCTATTCTATGAAATCAGCTGATCCTTACGAATTAATGTAAAACAACTGATCTTTTTACTATAATTACCGATATAAAAATTAAATTAACAATTCATTTCATATATTTACATCGATCAAACGTCTTCGTAGTTCTAGTACCGTAATGGTTATCACGTGCGCCTCACGCGCAAAATGTACTGTTATATATCAATATAACTGTGTGCACTCGTAACCAGCTCTAAAACATGATATATGTTAAAACACCCAAACCTCAATATTAACAACTCTGGATACATTTGGAAACTGGCCATCAAAATATCAACACTGTACTGTCCAGTTGTAAATACGCGGTCAATACGACATTCAGAATACAGTGCACACAATAGCCTATGACGCAGCTACTGGACCGGATGACGTGGTTACATCCGGTGCATAATCTACATACAGTATATATATATATATATATATACATATATAATGCGGCAGTATACATTTCCTACTTTCGGGTGGAGTGGGGGGACCCGTTCATAACAGCGATAACGTTTTGTTGTATTCGTATAGGACGGTGGGTTAGGGTTTATAACTGGGTTACGTAAAGTTTTTTTACGCAAAATGTTAAGGCGGCGTAAGACTGTTGATTTTATACTTTTAATTTGTTGGCGGTAAACTGAAAATTCCAATTATTAACAGTGAGATAAGAACCACAATACGTCCCGACAGAACATTGCAAAACCCATTTTACTTCCTCCAATATTTATATAAAGTATAAAAAAATTGTGATGATGAAAAATCGATTTCAAAATTTTAATCGACCTATCAGTTGTCAGCGCCTCAGAGTTAAATAAAAATGAATTACTTTAAAAAAATTAAAAAACACGATAGAATAAATGCTGAAGACTATTTTCCGGGTATTTACTTAATAAATTATGAATTTATATGTTACGTTTATACAATAAATGCACTGTGAAGTGCAAATATATTGCCATTATATTTTATTATAATAAGTAATATTTATTCTTGTTTCATTATATTTAAGTAATTATTTTTTATATTTTTGTTCAGGGTTTCATTTTTTCCCAGCTCAACGTCCTGAATCAGCTGAAACTAGAATGGTAACTCTAGACATATTGGGTCCGAAGTTGGTGCTTTTTTTATTGCTTTCCATAGTTGAATCTGAGTGATTCCTAGTGTATAGTCCTAGTAATTATCTTTTACACATGTACATCAGTTATTTAAGAATGTATGAGTATATTAGTTATTTAAGAATTTATGATGTCATCCTAGCAACTTATTTATCCTATCTGAAATTACTTATATGTTTATCCTATCTATTTCACCCCAATTTTACCCCATTGGGGTGGTTTGGATGAAAGTTATCTAGCATATGACACTTCTGGTGAAGTGAGGAATCCAACGAGCTAAGTTAGATCAAAATCGGACGAACCGTTAAGAAGTTATGATGTAACAAAACACACACACACACAGCCACGAAAAACGTAAAGCTCCTTTTTTGGCAGTCGTGTAAAAAGGAATGGCTTTTACAGCTTTACTTGGATATCGTACGCATGGGGGCTTCAAGCATTTTTTTTTTTGTTAAACCCTTGATTTTAACATGACACAAACATGCATCACGGTAATAGGTTGGACAAGGTCGTTAACCACCGAAATTCCTTCAACAGTTTCGAAAAGGCGACCAGCTCAAACTTTAAAAAAAAAAATCGTAACTTTTCACCATATCAAATCAGCGTTAAACCACACTATTAAATTAGCATTAAATCATTAAATCAGCGTTAACAACAAATTAGCATTTTTGATTTTTCAAAATAAAATCCGATGAAATTATATAATTTAATTTAACAGCGGTCAGGGTTCGTTTTCGTATTTCAAATGTAATCTAAAAAGTTTAAAACGCTAATGTATGTAGATTTTAATGCTGAAATAATGAGGATTTCAAATAAATATTAAGATAAAAAAATACTTTTACAAATTCGTTTGCATCACGTCTAGATAATAGTATTCGCTATTACTATATAATTTAGCCCAAATAAAACGAATGTGTCGCTGTACTTACAGAATATGTAGCTCACTACCAATGAATATTAACGTACGGAATGATAACCTGTATGAGAGATATGTGAGCGCTCGCTAGTGATATTTTGCGGTAGTGTTGAACTACAATTAAACAGATAATAGTACTATTTTCTCAATCTTCTTTTTGCAGCGTTCGTAGCGGCCGTTTATCGAACTATTTGGACTTTAGCCTCTGATATCGAGCACGGTTTTTATACTGGCGGCTGTACTTCTAGTCCGTTTATGTTCAATGTTATTACACAAGATTTTGCTCAAATTGTTGCTCATAAACAAACCTATGTAGGTTTTTTTTAAGTCCATACTTTATGCCAGTTAGACTAATGAGGACGAGGGATCAGCGTTAACGGTAAGGGAAAAACAAAGGTAGAACTAAAAACCTTAAGGTGCGCAGTTCAGAGACGCAGGACTCTTCCTGCGGTGTTTTAGCCACTTCGACTACCGATTCCCCAAGTGGAAATTTGACATAAAAGAAATTTTAGGTCTGCAGTAAGTAGGAACAGAAAATAAAGCATGAATGCAGATTGTGTTTTTTCGAATTACTCCCAAAACATGATTTCCTTTTATCCATAATTCGTAACAGACTTGAATCAGGATTCTTTATTTATGAACGAAATACAGTACAACGTTCACCCCGGGTACAACTCCATGTGAAAACGAATGTATAATGTTTTAGCTCCATTTTTTATTATACATACATTTTTCCACTTAACGAAAACATTACTTAAAAAAAAACCACGAAACATAATTTGCCGCCAAAACGTATTCAAGCAACACAACGAATAAAATTCCATACAAATACTGTTAATTTGAATCGAACGCGTGTCCAATACAGCCAGCCAGCCAGACATCCAAGACCGGGGAGCGGGGGGAAGGTAAATCAATACTCAACCGAACAGATGGGACTTGGGATACGTCGCGACGCTGTGACGTCACTGGTCGCCGCCTGACCACGCCCAAGCCTGGATCAATACAGCCCACAGTCACACGCTGCCGTCCTATCTGTCTTGTATACTACGCTGAATGGAATCCGTCCCGTACCTCATTTAAAATACACGTCATATTTATAGGGACTATACATCGGCTATAGTGACTATACATTTATAGTGATTGAAAACCTTCCGGCAACGTTAAAATACCATCTTATTGTCAAAACTGTGAAAAACGTACCGTACATAAATACAGTATTACATGTTAATAATAATCATGGAAGAATTGCATTTATTTGATTAAAAACAGACCGATACTGGTATCTCCAACAGAGCTGATATTTCAGCTTGCAACTGTTACTTCATATAACTTTTAGGTTAAGTTTATATTTACACAAGTTTTATTTAATAAAATACAACGAAAGTTATTTTTTATTTATTACATGTTGAGGTGCGTTTTTAAATTTACGAAAATGAACCCTGACCGCCGTCAAAATGAATTAACACAGGATTTTGAAAATTCAAAGCGCAAAGTTTACGCGATTTTTAACGCCCGACCAAATACAACGGTGAAATCAGATTTTCTAAATAATTCGAGACAAAAAACGGCCGCCATTTTGAAACTGTCCAACGAATTCTGCTGCTAAACGAAATATTGGAGTAATAACTGGAAATTGATTTTTGTACTACAATTACGAACGTGAGCGTGGTAACACACACCATTTATATATTTTAACGATCTCTCCAAAGTGGTCTAGAGGTCAGGATCGGCGCCCATATCAAGGTCCTGAGTCTGGGTTTCCACGATAGCTATTCCAATTTTCCCAATAAAAATTCGTTAATAACAGATAAATAATAATTATTATTATTGTGTGTCGGTTTGAACCTGTGCACATCACTAGAGACTTCAACAATTTTGATGAAATTTTTCCATATACTGTAAATTAAGTTTATGCTTATATCATTTAGCCCTTTTTTGACTAAACAGAAATAATCGACTAAGTATTTCAACTAGTATAACCGATTAGACTAATCTACCTGATCAATTTTAATGACATTTTTCATATACTGTAAATGAAGTTTATCCTTATATCAAATAATCGATTAAACAACAAAAATCGGCTACGTAATTCGATCAAATTTACTCCGAAAGTATAGAAACAAAACGTACGGTTCAGGACCTCTCGAAACAATACAGCTATTGATCGAAAATTACGCCAAATTTATCAACACATTCAGATTTTTGTCGAAAAAAAATTATTACAAACAAATGTTGAAATTATGATTCGAGTAAATTGGGGGAGGGGATACTTCCATTCCAATCTGTTTGGGCGAGTTGGCGAATTATTCAGTTTAAATAATTTACCAAAGAAAGTTCACCTAATAGTACTGCATTCATTTACAAAATGAAGAGAAAATAAAGGTTCAAATAAAAAACGTATCTGACACAGCAGAGAAGCGATAAAAAATATATCTCACTAAAAAAAACTAAACCGGTTTTAACTGGAACGTACAACGCAATACAAACTTTTTGCGAATTACATCCGCAGCTAAACGGGAATCTTGCCGGGTATTTTGAAACGCGGTTAAGTACATTCTTATAATTTCCAACTCGCTAACGACGTAGCTCCGGCTATTCATTGCACTGCAGTCATAGAGCCCCGGCATGCGTGCGCATATCACCGTGACGTCACGGCGCTCAATTTTTACCCTTCTTCTTCTTCGCCGATTGTAGTTTTCACTTCAATCACAGCGTACCGTAACGTACTCCCGACTGATGTAATTGTTTCAGTACGACGCGGAGGCGGCGAAGAGAGGGGCATATTCACGTAAACACAATGCTCAATGCTGTACTGTACACAAGTCCAATCTGCGCTCAATAAATGAAAAAGATGAGAACTAGGTATTAGAATAATTCTGGAGAATATTTTCCGAATATTTAGTTAATAAATTACGAATTTACATGTTAAGTTTATACAAAAGTGCAACTCTTTTATTATGTTATCATTGCAGTATTTCCCTGACAAACTTCCGAGGTAATTTGAACATTGCACAATGTATCTTGAATAATTTAGAAAATGTTGATATTCGACCAACAATTTAAATACAGTCGGGGGCTGTTTAGTGCAGATATTGTACTGGCGAGAGAACCACCAGCCATTGAATATAAACGTACTCAAATTATACCCCTTATGAGAGATATATGAGCGCTCGCGCTGGTGGTATCTTGCGACAGTTTTCAACAACAGTTAAACAGATAACAGTACTATTTTCTCAAATGTCCTCCCTGTGGTTGCAGCGTTCATAGCGGCAGATAATCGAATCACTTGGACTTTAACATCTGATATCGAGCACGCTGAAACTTGTACGATCAGCCACTAAATATAAACGTACTATAATGATAAACCTTATGAGAGATATGTGAGCGTTCGCGCTAGTGGCATCTTGCGGCAGTAATCAACTACATTTAAACAGTTAAACATATAATAGTACTGTGTATTTTCTCAAACGTCTTCCCTGTTCTTGCAGCGTTCTTAGCGGCAGATAGTCGAATCACTTGAAAATATCTGCAAACAGCTGCAAATATCGCACATGCTTTTTATAATGCAGACTGTACTTCTAGTCCGCTTCTATCAATGCTTCAGTTCGGCAGGTTAATGCAAGGATCACTGGACGCGACCTTTCACGGAATCGTCCACCTGAACTGGGGTTCACTATATTCTTGACGCAACCTGGAGTATTTCAAATACCAATGGATACACGATGTCCAGTAAACTTTTCTTTGACATACACCAACGGAAGAGCACAGATCTCCTGGAAACGACTATACACGAGACAAAACACAGCCAGCGCGCCCGATAAGGCAACAAGGGTCGAAGACAACGAGGCGGGCCTACTAGGTGTGTCACGCCCGCCTCGGTGTCCACGTCTGCTACGGCTAACTTAACCTAACCTAACCTAACCAACCAAAGACAGTGGTCGTCATAACTTGCTTACCTGATACTGAAATTGGTAGTAAGAAAAGTAACAAATAAATAGTACTTTAAATGTTCAAACCACTTTGAAGACAACACGAAAATTCTGTTGATTTCTACGCTTCTTAATCACACGAAATAGGACTTCAAACTCTTTCTCTCTCACACACACACACACTTTAATGAACCCATAAAAACTGATCTGGAGGTCACGGTCGGCGCACGTTTCAAAATCCCGGCTTCGGGTTTTACCACGATGGCCAATCAAACATCTCATTTTCCAGTGGAAATTTGCTAAAAAACTGAACTACACCCGAAACCACCTTGATCCACTAAACTGTCGCGTGATCTATTAATTACAGATGACAATAAGGAAATATTGTAACTCTTTGCCTTCAGGACAATAAGATGACCTAGCTTGATAAACATGCGGATTTATAAAAATTCACACTTATTTAAAGAATTACAAACATGTTTTCGTTAAATTCATAAACAATTCTAACAAACAAAATTCAGTTTTGCACAATATTCCCTACCGCGTATCTTTCTAGAATCTATACGTTTCTTAAAGTACACAGGAAAAACTAAAGAATTGACATAAATAAGCATATCACTTTTAAATTATTATTACCAGAATTTAGTTTCAAAGTTTATCGTTCCAGAAAATCGGATCATCTCATTTTAGCTCAACTTGCACAAAATTTAAAACATACAAAATTACAGTTTGGAAAGAACAGCTGCGAGTCACTTCGATTCTAACCTCCGCTTAAGTCTTCTTTATTTCAAATTTGCTACACTAACTTTGGCTCCCCGCATGACCTACTAACATGTAGTTAGTAAGAATGTGCACAAGGTGTGCGACTGACGTGTTTGCAGATGCTCGCGCTGATAATTACGGAGGTATTGCTCCGTTGATCAGATTTTGTTGTAGTATTAGATCTCGCTCATTCTATTTTGCATTCTTACTCACGGGAAGACCCACGAATACCTATGAGTTCCGCCCATACATGCATAGGTAAGACTAAAGTATTCTCTGGGAGGTCGCGAGGGCTCCGTTTGATACACCATTAGGTCGGTGTCATTCACTTTAATCAGCACGGGTCTCTTTACACTTTAGAGTTAGTCAAGCTATGTATAGTAGTAGTAGTAGTAGTAGTTGTTGTGTGTCTTGAGAAGGATCTAATAACTAGTTATCGAGGAAACTGTATTAAGAACATAAGGTCTGCATTAGATTTGTGCCTTCTTATGACGGTTCCTGCAGATTCTACGCAGGACTTATGTCCTGTCAAGTCGTTGACTTGACTTTCTGCAATTCAGTTCTGGCAACAAAATCTCAATGGTCAGTGATATCCGAACACTACGGCAGCGATCATACTCCGATTAATGTTTCCTTTTGTAACTCCTCCCCGCAGGGATGTGCAGACTATCTGCACCTATTACTGAAAGGATATGGACGTCCCTCGCGGTACCCGAGTCTAACATACACTTACATTTAGGGAGGCGATAATAGCCTTAATGTGATTGTCGCCTAAAAAAAGAAGTGACTCCTACTTTCCGAATCAACGCCTTCCGCGTTGGATTCTTCGAAAAGCACAATGCGATGTTTATACAGACCAATTTGTATCAACAGACATTGCAAAAATCTTACTTCTATTCTTACATACACAGAGACTATTTTACATGTAGCGAATAATGATTGTAAGGAGGTCTTGAGATTTATGAGGCGACCGAAAGGTACGGTGGGGTCGCTAAACCCACCAGCTGTCTCTGCCGATGTTTCCTGCGATGAAAACCATCATGTTTACACTTTTTACACCACCATTTAATCACCGTTGCTTCCGAACCCGATTTTTTGGTGGAAATAATTGTAAGTAAGAAAATTTGTGTAACTTTAAGCACAGCAGAAAGAGTGTCATTAAACTTAAGGACTGCAATAGAAAATTTTACTATAATTATTTTACATCTGGCCTGACCTACAAAAGAACAGCTGACAACGCATCGCAAGGGAATAAATATTGCACTTCGTTGAGATAATTCTGAAGTGGTTATATTTAACCCCAGCATTCACTTTAACTGCACCTACTCAAGTTTATAAGCACTTTTTTTAACCCTACAAAAACCCTTTTCTTTAACGCGATACAAATTTCCGTTGCTATTTAAAAGGGAAACGTTTATTTTCAACTCCGCATAAATTGTACAGACTGCCGCTCCGCTCTACCCCTTCGTTCCCGTCTGTCTGCATGACAACCTGTCTCTCCTTATCCAGTGATAGGAGGATTGGGTGAAAGCTGGACTGTAGCGAAGTGAACGAACTATTGCCCAACAATCGCTTAAATTAGGCTCACGCCATATGTTTCGATTTACACGCCAGAACAAATAAAATTTTTAAAAAGTATATTTGTTTTCATCTCTCCGAATTGATCGACGGATATTTTCAATTCTCGCTGAACGGAAATCTGTTGGAACAAAACGAATACGCCAACAGCTGTTTCAACAGAGCCAAATATTAGAACATACAAGATCAAAACTGTTTGTCATTCATTTTAATTTAGTCTAAATACTTTTATAACAATAAAATTTATTTTTTTTCGGCTAAAATATTTTTTAAACAGAAAAACGTGTGAAACTCGGGAAGTTACGACAGAGGCGAAACTTGTCCTAATATCTTTTGCTATATATATGTAAAAAAAAAGAAAAGGAAAAAACGCAAGGGGTGATTTAGACGTCCCTCGCGGTACTCGAGTCTAACAAACACTTACACTCACATTTACATTTAGGGAGGTGATAATATCCTCAATGTGCTCTTCACCTTAACAAAAAATAAATAAATAAATAAATAAAAATATATATAAGTAAAAAAAGTGGTCTTGACTTCCTTGTACGATATTGATCCGATGTCTATGAAATTTGGTAGGCAATGATTATTCATTAATCATAGTTAAAAACTTCATAAATTAGCATTTTTAAATTTTAAAAATCGATTGAAATTATGAATACGAATCTGCTTGCGGTCCGTGTTCATTTTTGTATTTCCAAAGCAATTAAAAAGTCTAAAACGCTAAAATGTGCAGTTTTTCCATGTTATTTGTGACGATGAAAGCAGAACTTTAAAAAATAAAATTACTTTTGGAAATAAGCTTCTATCACGTCGGCCAGACAGCTGTGTGCCGTGATTTATATTCATCGTAAACAATACTACAATAAACATAACCTCCATTGAAATAGTATTATGGAAGGAACAACTGTGATACAAAACAAGCTGTGTAACAATTTTTCTAATTTTCCAAACTGAAGTACCGCATTCACCTTCTGACCATCGAGAGAGAAACGCGCGCGCAAAGCCCCAACCTCAATGGAATCTCCTCAATCAGCTGACGTACCCGTACTGAGGTATGCCGACCGGTTTTCATACGGGCTACGTTTTTCAAATTCCACAACAGTTACAGTAGCGGAGCCCGTGACTTGATCAATTCGAAAACATGAATAACCGCTGAGTTCAGACCACATATCCGGAAGCAATATTTATATAGACTAAACAACGGGGCGAGATTTTGCACAGAATTATTTTGTAAGGCTTTTAAAAATTTTAACATTTTATAAATTAAAAGTAAGGAAATCAAGCATCCTGAAAGTTTCTCTAATCTTTCATAGTTTGCACATTTTGAAAAGATGAATTACTGCATTGAAAAACTACGTATTTCAGTAATGGGCAAAATTACACCATAGTGTACAAGTAACAGAACTGTTATATGTTGTACTAGGCCTTTAAATTTCAAAGAAACGGAATGAATATTCCTGAGTAAACGACCATTGTAGACGACATCGAAAAAAAAGATAGTTAGGCCATGTCCAAAGATGGACGAAAATCGACTTCCCAAACAGATTCTAAAACGGAAACCACACGGTCGCAAAAAAGAGGAAGACCGCGACTTATTCGGAGATAAAGAATTGATAAGGAAGTGAAAAAGAGTCGATTGGATCAAGATCTGTGGAGTGACAGGGGAAAATGGAAGCTAGGAATCGGAAGACGTCGGAGAACGTTTTAAGCCGAAAGTAAGAGACAAATTCTAAATAAAACCCTTGAGAGACTAAGACGGCGGCAACGTAGGACAGTAACAGGTGTGAAGGAGCCAAGATGGCGCCCGGGCACAGGTTTGTTGACCCGCCGCCGTGCCGCACTTTCACAAGGCAATCCGGTCACTCTGCATCCACAACGCAAATGCAATTTCAAAACTGCATTCACCGACTATCAAGCAGATATAACAGCCGCAGTGTTCGCCTCGGCAGGCAGCAGGGTTGCCCAAAAATTGTAGTTTTAGGCAAGGAACAATTCTGTGGTTCTTTAAAAAAAAGAATTATTTCAAAAAAGTATTTAAAGAAAACGACGAGGGTATGCAGATAGAAGCTACGTGATAGAAGCGAATTTCCGAAAGTACTTTCCTTTACTTATCCTTGAAATTTGCACTCCACCAACATAATCAGCATTAAAATCAGCACAAATTAGCGCTTTAATATTTCAAATTACGCTGAAAACACGAAAACGATCCCTGACCGCCGGCAAATAGACTTTCTTAATTTCAACGGATTCCGAAAATTTAAAATGCCAATTAATGCAGTTATTTTACGCTGATTATGACGGTGAAATTGGATTGACTTAAAGTGCTGAAGTACTTTCGCTGATTAAAGAACCCGTCGCATACCAAAAGTGCGAACCTGAATGCGCGCGCGCGCACACACACACACACACACACACAATTTTCAACAATCCCTCAAAAATGATCTACAGATCAGGATCGGTGCTCATAACAAGGTCCCACGTCTGAATCTTATCATGATGGCCGTTCGAATTACTCATTTTCCAATAAAAAAATTCGATAAGCGGATTCCATCAGATGGGAACATAACATTACTTGGTTGCCGGCCTGTATTATCTAAAGCTAAAAATTTTGACATTTTTTAAACGGCAAAAAATGGCGCAATGGTTCTAAAAAGACTGAATAAAAATAATTACTCATAAAAAAACACGACTGCTAAAACACAAAATACAATTAAAACGACGAAAACAAGATCGTAATAAATGCTGAAAATTACTTTCTGGGAAATAAGTTATGAATGTACATGATAAGTTTAAACGCGTACAACAGTGCAATTCTTTTATTATTACACTGACAGACTTTCGAGGTAACCTGAACATTGCACGATGTACCTTTTATCATTTAGATAATTTTGATCTTAGATTAACAATTTAATTGCAATCGAGGGCTGTTCAGTTCAATAGTTTATTGAGAAACAGATACATTTTTTTTGTAAAATACAAAAACTATTTGTAAATTAAAACTTTCGTCAATGCGGTGTTATTGAGTTTGTAACTTTTGGAATTCGTGACAACGAGAACGATTGATTTTATTTACAGTCACAATACTATCACCACACACGGTACTGCCATCATAGTAAGACTCCGACCTGTGTTCGTTTCGTTACGGTTAGAACGGTTGCAATTTTGTCTGTATTTGATTAGAACTTTTCACATAAGCCTATTTTAGTGCAATAAAATCCGTTGGTATGACAAGTTTCAAAATAGCGGTAATTCAAAATCTGACTCCGTAGCGTTACAAATTGTATAACATTAATTTTTTTTACGGCGAAAACCATATGAGGCTATTATCGCCTCCCAAAATGTAAGTGTGAGTGTTAAGTGTTAAAGTCGTAGGTGTAGTGTTGTAAGTGTCAGTGTGTGTTATACTCGGGTACCGTGAGGCCGTACAAATCCTCTCAATAGGTCACCTATAAGCTCCAGCTCTCTCTCAACTATTAAGATGTGAAACCTCCTAGGTTCAATGAAAATACAAATAAAGCACGTTAATGTGATTTTATAAAATGTTATTTTTTTGGAAACTCTCTTCCAGCGAGACAGCTGCGTGCCGCGTTTTTAAGATATAGGTAAACCAAAAAATTCTTTTCAGAACGACTTTCGAAATAAAACTAAACACAGTATAATTTTTTACTCTAGTTCCGCCCAAAACGACCAAACGTCCCCCGAATCTGATTTGCCGCCAAAACGCTAGCGTTCCCGAGCCCGCGGGAAGGTCGCGCTCGTTGAAGTCTATTTTTACTTTCCTACAACTTTTCCCGCGTCGGCTTTCTGAACTGGTTTTACGGAGCGATTGCTGCTTCCCTCCCAGCCTCATTCACGACGTCTTTGTTTCTTTGTGCGAAAGGAATGCAGACAAATATGCAGGCGCTCTTACTGTACTAGCATTTGCATCGGGGGGGGGGGGGTAGGAGGGGGCATCCTTACTTGCCCGGCGCATCGTACATGATTACGCACTTTTGCTCACTTTTTGAAATGTGTTCGAAAATTAATCTGATACCTAAAAAATTTCCACCGCAGCGATCTTTTAAAAAAAATCGTATGGAATAAGACTTCGAAAATTGCTTTCTTGCGTCAAATATTAGATTTATACCAGATAAAACGTAAGATTTATCACAGAACAGTAAAAATATTACACAAACTATACTTTTATACTTTAATTAAACTTTGTTATTTTTATTTCACAAAAATTTGTGAAGATTTTTTCATTTTGAAGTGTGTTTACAGTTTATTTCAGAGTCAATCTAGATTCGCGATTCATTCCTTGTGATGGCCAAATGGTTTTATAATTAAAAATTTCTAATGAAAACAATAGAAACACTGTTTAAAAAAAGAACCTAACACACGGTTTCGTACGGAAGTAGTAATTGCGTGAAATTTACTGAACGAATTTTTTTTTTTTTTAAAAAAACGATATATCTTTTTGTATATGTAATACAAAAACATGATTTCCAATTGCGCTTGTGCTGCTTCTGGTGGCAAACTGGCTAACTGCACTGCATTAAACATTTATTTCGTTTAGTGACGTAACAGGGGCCACCACACGTGAACAAAATTGTCCGTTATATTTGAGCAATTTTCGAAATCGCTATTTTACTCCGTACAACTTGCGATTTGCAAAACATCGCTATGGCGACGCTTTTTGTGTTCCGACAAACACATTTTCACCGTAAATACACAAAATAACAAATACTTGAAAAAAATTACAATAACAAAATAAAATAAATTCTCGGATAATGGCAGTCACGCTAGTACCAATCACTCATTAACTAACAATTTTACGTAACTTCGATGTACAAATCATACAAAGCGAGCTACTAGAAACTCATGAAACCATTTTTATTACTTAAAATTACGCAATAATTTTTCAAAAAATTTGTGGATCTGATCCTTACGTATCCAGTGTTGGGTTTACTGTGTAAATACGGGCTTACGGGCTTACATTTGGTCGGCCTTTAAATCAAACGCTTAGAATTTCACTAACAATAATAAACGCAACAATCGTATCGCAAAAGCTACTTTATATTCAATTAATCTGTTTCCGAAGAACAACCGGAAAACTGATAGTGATATCTAGCTCAAAATGGTTTCAATCAAACTCGTTAGCAGTCGTTAGTTTATTTCTTGTTTAGCATTATACACACACAAGCAAGCACGCACACACACAAACGCGCGCGCGCCCCTTCAAAAAATCCGGCTTTTCAATCAGTTTTTAAACAAATAAAAGAGGCTTCGTAATTTAGTTCATATAAATTCAAAAATAATCCAAATACATTTGCACCAACTACAATATAACACCGATAATCAAGTATTACTACATCACACGATTGTTTGGTGACGCGCAAGGTAAATTGTTTCTTTATTCCCGACATGTAAGTTTCACTTATTTTAAATAAACTGACCAATAACACTAAACAATCGACATATTCAGCCTGCAAGAACAGAACAGAATATAACTGCACAGACTCCGATAATGCAAACATAAACAAAAGCACTAATTTTATTAATGACAACTGTTTAAACAGCTGTTTGGTTAGTTAATTCAATCATCAGACACTTATTAACGAGACTGTATGTTGTGTTCAGTAAACAGTTGGTTTTGACACTTAATAACACTGGCATTTTGGAGCAGTCCATTTAAAAAGTGGGGGGAGGGCCATTAAGTTGTTTTTTTAAACGATTAATTTTCCATTCATCCTCTAGGCAAGGCATTCGATTTAAGTAGGCACATCGTGTTTGTTAGACTTCTAGATCTTTATATTTAGTCATTAGAACAGAAATAATTGCCGATCGTTGACGTGATGGAAGCGAACTTTCCAATGGAAGTATCTTACCATTTTTGGAATTCTGATTTTGGCTGTCATAATCGGTCACTAAAATCTGAAAATACAAAAATGTTTTGGAAATTAAAAATGCTTATTTCTGCAGTTTTTAACGATGTTTATACGACGGTTAAATAGGATTTTCACAAAAAAGTAAAACAAAAATGTTACGATTTTTTTAAAGATTTGAAACGGCCGCAATTTTGAAAATGTTGAACGAATTTTTCTGGTTAACGAACCTCGTCCAATCTATTAACACAATCGATTTTCGCGCCAAGTTTGAATCAAATCTGACCAAAATGGCGAACGTGAGCGAGATGTAACACACGCACACACACACACTTAAACGACCCCTAAAAAATTTCTCAAGGTCAGGATCGGCCTCATTTCATGATTCAGAGTCTGGGTCACCATAATCGCGGCTCCAATAGCTTATTTTTCAATAGAAATGCACTAATAATCGAATACATCCTCCACAGCGTGTACAGTGGTCGGTTTGCAGGTCATTAGCAGTACATAATTTCGGTACAAAACATGCCCTCATAATAGCAAATATTTGCAAAAACTGCGCCACGGCAGTTAATGCGGCACTGATTTAGGTTATGTAACGGAACATATGGTCATTTCCCTAATCAGCTGTTCTTGGCGGTGACGTATGTTCTGGCCTCGAAACAACAGATGTTTGGCTGGCAACGCGACTACTGTTGTATGAATGGGGACAAAAGGTTATCGAGGTTAACAACAGCTGATTTCCCTACTCCGTCTTTCAACCACGCTTTTCTAAGTTATTTTTTTTACTTATCACAAATATTTTTTACAGAATATGCCTTTCTGAACGTGTTGAAATCACATGTGGAGGGTGTGTTGTAGGTGTTGACTGTTTACATAACAAACAGGCGGCCGGCCTACTGCAGTTTCTTTAGTTTATAATTTCTTCTGGAAACAGTTATATCCTGTACAACATAAATTTCTGTAGTGTTATTCTATAATTACCACATAAATTATGTAGTAACTGGGTAAATATTTACTTTTTGTTGTCAAAATACGCATATAGTTCATAGCGCAGAAAAAACTATAATGTCAAAACCTTATTAATTTTTGTTACATAAAATTGTAAAATTGTTATAGAAAATTGGAGTGACCGCCGTGGTTAAGATCCGGAACCTTGAACTGAGCACAGATCCTACCTCTACTAAATCACTCTTTGAGGGTGGACGGATATATATATAAGGATATATATAATTTATCCTTATATATATATATATATATATATATATATATATATATAAATCGTGTGTGTGTGTGTGTGTGTGTGTGTGTGTGTGTGTGCGCGCGCGCGCGTGTTGGTAATAGTTTGGATTAGTTCGTTAATAGGAAAAATTAGTTAAACAGTTTCAAAATGGCGACTACGTCAAATCTTGAAAACTCGCACTTTATCCTTAATTTTTTTTAGTGGATTTAGAATTAGTTGAAATTAAAACATTTCATTTGACGGCGGTCAGGGTTCGTTTTCGTATTTTCAATGCAATTTTGAAGTTCGAAATGCTGATATTTGCAGATTTCAATACTGTTTATGATTTAACGGTGGAATCAGAGTTTCAAAAAGAAGATAAGGGAAAAAGTACTTCTGAAATTTTGCTTCCATCATATCAACGAGAGAGCTGCGTGCCGCGACTGTTATTACTATTTTTTAATATACCTGCATCTCCAATTGATTGCGAAAAGGGTTTAATAAATTTCACACACACACACACACACACACAATCAATCAATTTCTTATCCTTGACATTCAATACTTCGTTAATCGATTATGAAAAAATGAGAACATACTTTTGGATTTATGTAACAGAACATACACAGATGCCATTTTGAAACTTAACACGTATTAAACAGGTTATCGAACCCTCCAACTTTATCACATAATCTTAGTACACACACATGATATTTTATCACATAATTCCATAGTACAAAAAAACTGATAAGTCCTATCTACTGTAAAAGGAGTGCTTACATTTACTACTCCAGCACAATATATTGTTGTTTTAATGGATCCCGGATAAACAAACTCGAAATCACTAATCATTTTTGCCAACTTGAAGAAATTTTCCCTAGATCTAGGCTACTTAGTGTATAATATCAGAAAAATTAATAAACCTATTTACAAACAGTAATTGTTTTCAAAAACTTGGGAAATTATCCAATACATTTAGGGAATTCAAACTAGGTTGGCAACACTGTCATCAATCATAACTTTCTTCAGAAGAAGAAAATTTCGGCAACAAACACAGTAGCAATTTCAAAGCCGTTATCACTTATTTTCTGTCAATCAGTGTTAGTGTTAATGGACATGGGAAAGGTAGTCTGAAGTTTATCGAAATCAGTCAGTTTAAAACACATCAAAAACACATTTCAAATGCGAGAAAGTACCTGCAATGATTTTACTCGGTTTAATTCATTTCTAAACCAAACGACGCCGACATTAATTCTATTAAACTTTTAATCTAACAAAAAAAAAGGACGACCGTTGGTAAAAATTGTGCGAAACAGTAATTACGGCGCGCCCTGTACAGTAAAACAGAGATCACGGAGCACATTAAAATGATATAGAGGCGAGATTACGGTTGCCATGGCAACGCAGCTACGGCGGCCGTAACCATGGTAACTGGGTTCTACTTCTCAAAGTGTAAGAAATGAAATCCACATCTGCCTAACCGGTAGCTGAGCAAATCCTAACAGTTCCTTGTTCGTAAGAAATTGTTACTAAATAATCGCTGATGTGATGGAAGCGAATTTCTAAAATTAATTTTTCAACTTACCTCCTTTTTAAACTCTCATTTCAACATCTTAAACCATCATATATTTGCGTTAAAATCACCATATATTTGCGTTAAAATCACCATATATTTGCGTTAAAATCACCATATATTTGCGTTAAAATCACCATATATTTGCGTTAAAATCACCATATATTTGCGTTAAAATCACCATATATTTGCGTTAAAATCACCATATATTTGCGTTAAAATCACCATATATTTGAGTTTTACACTTTTACATTGCAATAAAAAAATAAACTGTGATATATGTTTACAAGGTATATATAACGATATATCGATCTCAACATATTGTGTCGACAAACCCAATACGTCGTGCCTAAATTCTTGCAAAAAAATTCTGTTATTGAACGAAAAATAAAAATCATGTATCATGTTTTATCTTCCATTTTAATTACGATTTGTTCGAAAACACGACTTATAGAAAACTAAAACATATAGCCTATCAGCTGTTCAACGAAATCAGATGATCGTCACGAATTAATATACAATAACTGATCTCTTACAATTAATAACATTCTCTTAAATTAACGATTAATTTCATATATTTACATTGGTCAAACTTCGTAGTTTCCGTAGTGTAGTGGTTATCACGTAAGCCTCACACGAGCAAGGTCCCCGAGCGGAAACAGGAATTTTAATTATAATTAATTTAATACGAGACTTGCGACCCGCAAAATATACTGTTATATATCGGTATAAATTTGAGCACTCGAATCACGCAAAATCCAACGACCTACCCTACAACATGATACGTGTTAATTCATTTCGGAAACCTATCGGCAATGCCAGACAATCAGCAAGAACTGTTTTCTCAAAATCGGCGACATATTTGCACGAAGATACACAAATCATTGTAGGTAATTATCTTCAATGTTTTTCGAGCATGGGGGGGATACGTTTAAACCCGAGATGCTCTAGAATAAAATCCTTGTTTAGGTCGGAACATTTAATTCTGAGAAATGTTACCGGCTTTTAAAACGTATCACGTTTTAGGACTGTCTGTGATGATGGTTTTCGCGTGATACGAGAGCTCAAATTCATATTGATATATAATAGTATATTTTGTGCGTAAAAGTATCATATTAAATTACATGGGCTGTAATTAAAATTTCATGTTTCCGCGAGGTATCGAACTGGGGACCTTGCGCGTGTGAGGCGCACGTGATAACCACTACAATACGAAATGATCGTTTACTTAATTTTTATATTGGTAGTTATAGTAAAATTTAACTTTTTTATTTTAATTCGTAACGATCTGCTGATTTCGTTGAACAGCTGATAGACTATAATAAGTTTTAGGTTATGTTGTTACAAACTAGCTATGTTAGTTACAGTAAAAGATCACTTGTTTTATATTCATTCGTAACGATCAGCTGATTTCACTAAACAGCTGATAGGCTATAATAAGTTTTAGGTTATGTCGCGTTTACCAACAAATTATCGCGATTAAAATAAAAAGGACGAAAACATGATACACGATTTTTATTTTCGGCTCTATAACGGAAATTTTTCCAGCCAATTCTAACGTGTAGTACGGCAGACTTGGCATCGTCAGTGTTTACCGCAGTTGCGCGGAGTACACAAGGGGAAGCCCCGCACAGCCGGCCGAGGTATTCTGGTCCCGGCGCGGTGTCCCCATTGCGCCGCTGCCAGGTGTGAGTACGCTGGCGTATTTTTAACTTACAACCAGGCCGGGTCTTGCATTGCACTCAAGTTTTGCGCCTCTCTGGCTCTACTGTGGCGCAGACATTTACAAATCCGATATGCACGGTGTTTCAGGTGCTTCAGGCGCGTTACATTTTTTACAACCTTATTATTAGAAGTAAAAACCTCGAGAAATCAATCTTGACATTATAACGGATTTATTCGTTTGTCTGTAAACCGTGTCGGCGATATATTCAATATACACCCTTAAAGACCAATGTAATTAAATGTTACAAATTACTCCACTGTTTTGTTAAGATAAAGTTATGTTTGCCATCTCATTTTAAGGGTTTTGTATGTGAGTGTATCTGCTATTTTATTTGTTATGTAATTTTTGCTATGTATTTTCTACTCTTTTAAATACAAAAAAAAAAAACGTATCAAAAAGCGGAACTGCATTTCCACATTCAAACTTTAAAAATAGACACCAAACATAATTTTATTTTAACAAATAGCGTACTATCGTTAGCATTAATAATGGACTAAATATGGCTGAAAGGGTCCACATAGCCTAAATAATACCTTTGTGGTATATGTCCAGGCGTAAAAACACAAATGGACAAACATCCATGTTATAACCACTTTCGATTCAGGGGAACGTATACATCTATCGAAATAAAAATCGATTTTTAAAATATATCACGTTTTTGGGCTGGTTGCGATGGTTTTTTCGTGATGCACAAATTTATATTGATATATAACAGTATATTTTGCGAGCCACAAGTCTGAAATTATAATTAAAATTTCCTGCATTTCCGCCAGAGATCGAAACGGGGCGGGTGAGGTGCACGTGAAAACCACTACACTACGGAACTAAGAAAAGTTTGACCGATGTAAATATATGAAATGAATCTTTAATTTTTACATTAGTAGTTATAGTAAAAGATCAGCTGTTTTATAATTATTCGTAACGATCAGCTGATTTCATTGAACAGCTGATCAGCTATAATAATACGTTTTAGGTTATGTCGTGTTTTCCAACAAATTGTGGTAATTAAAATAAAAAGGACGAGATAACATTGTACATGAGTTTTATTTTTCCTTCAATTACAGAAACTGTTACTTTCATATTTATGCGTAAATATGACAGTAGATAAGAGTGGGGTAATTTATGCTAAAACGGGGAATTTTTTTTACATAATTCTTTCGAAATGCTTCGTTTACTGATAAATTATTGTCTAGTTCAAAGTGAACAAGCGACAAAAAATTTTCTAAGTTCAATTTTCTATGTCTAGGTGTCACAAAAGTAGTCCTTTAACACCAAAACGGTATATTCGGAATTTTCCCTTAGGAAGAAATTCTGTCGGCCTATTATAGCTAGTTTTTAACAACATAACCTAAAACTTATTACAGCGGATCAGTTGTTCAATGACATCAGCTAGTCGTTATGAATGTAAAACAACTGAGCTTTTACTACAACTACAAATATATAAAAATTAAATTAACGGTTTATTTCATATATTCACATCTGGTTTAACTTCTTCGTACTTTCCGTAGTGTAATGGTTATCACGTGCACTTTACACGCGCAAGTTCCCCGGTTCGATCGCGGACGGAAACACAGGAAATTATAATAGTAATTAATTTAATGTGGGACTTGTGACGCGCAAAATCCACCATCACAACCAGCCCTAAAACATAATACATGTTAAAAACCCTGGTGCTCAATTAAAAAGGTTTTAAATAATAATTCGCCACTCGTAACCCACTCAACGTAGCATTAAAAAAAAGGTCAACGTTTACGGTTTTGTGCTCATTTGACAATTTATCTTTTGGACCATCAATACTGGAGCAGAAATGTATCTCGCAGCATGCAAAATGTTAATTATACCGGTATATGGTACAATCCAATTTCAATTTTAAGTAGAACAGCTTGTATCGTTATCCGAAAGCTGTTTACTAACTCATAGATTCACTTCGTTCGCCGCTGATTTTCGTTTAGTTTTAACAGAAGTCCCAATGCCCACTAACGGTTATAGCGCATGCACTCCCCATCCTCAAAACGTAACCACTCTTTAGGCGAAAAGATTTTTCCACCTCGGTGGCCTAGTTGATAGTGTACTGGGCTTTCACCCCGAGGACCCGGGTTCGATTCCCGTCTAGGGCTTGGCATTTTCATACGCTATAAATCATCCAATCGTCTGAATTAGCCCAAGTGTGCATAATAGTCGGACGTTGAAAAAACAATACATTTTTTAACAGAAGAAGTAGGTTTAAATTTACTAAAATGTTTTAATTTTAAAACGTTTTTATTTTGATGTCTCTAGAGTAAGGAGGTAATTATTTTTTTTAACTGATCTCAATATTTTCAATAGTTGTGAGAGGATTTTTTATAACAATATTTATTTTATCCCCATTAAAATAATTATAAAACGTTGATGGCGCTTTTTGCACCATGTGCCTCCCGCGCCTAGGTTCCTCTTGAGTTTTAACTAGTGTCATAAACCTTACTGCAAGACAAACTGTGAACCTAGTCTCTTAAAACCGACTGTGAGAAAGTAAATCTTATAGTTTTTTTTTCAAATTTTCAGTTGCAATTACGGCGAGCACTGCACATTGGTCAGGCGTTCGAACCAAATTCAAAACTTCCATATTTTATTTTTCCCCACAAGTTATCAGCAAAACTTTAAGTCCCGAGATATGCCGATATCCTTACGTACTACGTGTTTGCATTCCCGAATCGCTCTGCAAATTTTCCGTTTAAACGTTGTGCCAGCCTTGACTGGTTCGGCTTTATTTGTTACAATTATTAATAAAGTTTAACGACCTGAGAAGGAGCAATGCGCAAGCGCAGTCCATTCTTCGTGTTCAGTGACCTTGAAACAACCGCCGCCGGCGAAGCCGGTCGCATTCCTCGCCTTCTTGCAAACGCTAAATATAAAGTTACTCCGTTGCCAATTCCGTCCGGAGACTTTCTCGCGCCGATTAGCCGGGAAATTAACTCCACCGTCGGTCAAAACAACGCTTTATTTCGGGAAAACGTAACAATGCTTATAGTCTTAAACGTGACGACAATACCGGATGTAAATCCTGCGTTTGTATTTCACGCGGAGTTGCCAAATTTCACTTTTTACTTGAATTATTGCAACGTAGCCACCGGACCACTTATTTAAATAATTAGGATTACGACCAATTTTTCCGTCTAGTGGTCTATTTACTCAAGCGGTTTCGAAACAGTAGTTCCATCTTCAGGCTGTAATACAAAATGTCAAATCCCTCTGTTGAGGTCGTCACAAAGTTAAACAAAACATCGAAAAACACGTCACAAACACTAAACACAATTACACGATTTAAATAATCGTACACGACAAAATTTAGTTTGGCCCCCTCGATAGAGGGATTTAACATTTTGTATTACGGCCTGAAGATGGAACAGTAGTTTCGAAACCGCGGTAGCCATTACGAGGTGAATAGACCACTAGACGGAAAATAGGTCATAATCCTAATTTTACTTGAAATAGGGACAAATATATTTACCCATATAAGTGGGAATGATTTTAAAAATCATACGTTTCGTTAAAAATCCCCTAAACGTGTTTACGTTTCCACTATAGGAAATACAAAAAACCGCATTGTGATAAAAATGACCTTGAAATTTTGACGGAGACACACGTTCTGCGTATACAGCAGGAGATTAAACGGAATGACAATTTTGATGAAATGTGGCGTAGTTTGACATCACGGAGACACTTTTACTTCCGATAACAATTTTTTTTGTGAATCAGTTTTAACGCTCACCCGAATGTAAAATCCCAAATAACACTTATAGATCGTTACATATCCCCCCCCCCACAATCTGGTTCGGACGCAGTTGGCTTGGGCAAAAATGGCACTTTATCGATCATCCGATTTTGCCCAAATAAAAAAATAATACATATTTTAAGTTTTAGTGTAGCGAAACTGGCAATTGTTGGAAAATTTGGTACAAAAGTTTGATAGAAATTTGTCAGGCCGTTTCCGAAAAATAAGCTTCTTGAATTTTCGATTATGTTTATTTTTTAATTATACGAAATTACGGCGGCAGTGAAAAATAAAGTTCCCGATATTTTAATAAAAAAAAAAATTGTTTTTGGATGTTTGTCAGCGCGCGCGAGTTTGCCCTATATTGCGAACATTCAGTAGGGATATTTTTAAATATTAAAATAATTTTGTTATCAATCCTTTTTTTTAACCAAAAACCATAAATCACATATTTTTAACAATTCCTGACCACAAACAAGCTTACCATAAAGGCGAACCAGAATTACTCGCTTAAAACTTCAGCGAATCGGACACAAGACTACAATCGGGTTTCCTTGCTGAAAGAATTTCTATTACCGTATCACCTGCTACACCGAGCTGACAAATATAGACCTACGTGTTTTAAAATGGATAAACCGTTCTTGAGAAGATTTTTTTTTTTGGTGTTTAACGTTTGACAATTGTGCACACTTGGGCTAATGCAGACATTGAGACTTAAGACCCGAACATGTTACAGCGATTTACATTTCATTGCAATGTTCGCGGGAATCCAGCTCGAGCTGCTCGCGGCTGTGACGTAGCCAGACCGATCCATACTTCCCCCTCTACCGCCGCGTCGCAGCGTACTCCGTATCCATTAACACCCCCACCACCCGCACTACCCCTATCCCAGACATTCTGTACTGTACCGTAGTCTACTATCAACCCGTCTCGCCCTGAACGCGTAAAAAAAAATAATATAAACCGATAGTTTTCGAATGACGCGGCCCGAAGCGACGACCTTGGGAGGGTCCGCCGTGCAGGGGCCGGTGCTCAATTATTTTCGACCCGATTCGACCTCGCCCTTGACCTAAATGCAAAATATTACCGACACTGACAAGGTCACGCGTGATTGGCGACGCGAATTCAAACCGAATTACAGACTATTTCACAACGTGCAAACCCAAGCGTGCTGAAACATTTAATTCGACCGTACTTTAGTTTTGTGATAAACCAAACAATTTATATTCATATTTAAAACAGTTTCGTTTTTTTTTAAATATGCGTTTACAAAGTATCAATAACTGGACAGTTTTAAGCTAATTCGGCAATCTACTTTTCCCCAAACAGCTAAACGATTTTACTTTGTCCTGCTTAAAAACAGTCAAACTTTTCTTAATTAAAGCGAATTACGAAATAAAACGGTCATTATAGTAAGATCCAGGACCGTACAATGAGCACCGAACGTTACGTTTTGCCCTATATTGACTTTGATTGAAAGTTCGTAATTACGATTCAAATTTGGCCTAAAATATGTATTTTTAGGCTGAAGTTCCTTACCCGGCAGGATCTGTTAAAACTGCGTTTTTAAATTAACGCATTTAAAAATCGTACTAATTCTGTTAAGTGCTGTTTGAGAATCCGTTTTCATTGTCATAACGAGAAATAAAATCTGCATAAAATAACTATTATAATAAAAGGAAGAAACTAACGACAATCATGATTCATTTTTGTAATTATTTATTTACGGAAATAAATCGCTCACTCAAATATGGTGAAATCAAATTTGGAAAAAAAGTAGAACGTAAGACAAAAAAGTTACGAATTTTACATGGGAAAATGTACACTTTTGTTTTTACTGTAAAATCTACAACTTTTCGGATACAAGTAATAACTGTAATTATAATTATCGTTGTCAACGGTTTTTATTTATTTGAATTCGAAGACCGCCGCGTGTTGAGATCACAGTTAGGCCTAAATTACTTTTAAGAGGGGAATCCATACGTTCTGTGAACATCCAAGATTAATACGAAGCTCTCCTCTCTCACTGTGGCTCTAAATACGGCTGGCATAAATTTGCATGTAAACGAAATTCCAAACCTTGTTACTAGCTAATTACCATTTTTGTTATACGAAAATGAGCCATCACAGTAAAAGCCCAAACCCACCTTCAGATGAGCTCCGATCCTCACTTCTAGATAATTTTTTAATCGTTACAATTTTCAAGTATACAGTGAATATAAACGTACTACAAATACAGCCACCATTATAAAAAAAGCCACCGCTCGATATTCAAGTGGTAAAGTCCAAGTAATTATACTATTTGCTTCTACGTACGCTGCAAGCTGTAAGGACAAGAGGAAGGCATTTGAGAAAATAATACAGAACTATTTAACTGTAAATTGAACACTCTGCTGCGAGCGCTCACATATCTCTCATATGGGTTATCATTAATAGGATATTTTAACACGCTATCGTTCGTAATTTTAATCCGATTTTATTCAAATATGGCAAAAAACCGATTTTGGTATTACTTTGGGCATATTCGTTCAACAGTTTCAAAATAGCGGTCAATTAGAATCTCTTGAATAATTCATAACTTTTTTGCCTGAAATATAGATATATAAAACAAACCGTACTTCACAATTACAATCAGCGTGAAAACTGCGTAAATTAACATTTTGATTTTTCAAAATCCGATAAAATTAATGAATTTTGTTTTTACGGCGGTCAGGGTTCATTATTTTATATTAATAGATTTTTTTTGAAATTTAACGGCGATAATAACCTGAACGGTTTTTCGCCGGAAAATTTTTTTTTTTTGAAATTTAAAACGCTGTGCTACACTCCTAATGTTGAAATAAACATTTCAAAAAAAGATTAACATTAAAAAAATACTATTGCATATATGCTTCCATCGAGTCACCGTGCCGCGAGTTTTTACCATCATTCGGTCAGCTTTCTAGACGAGATATTCAACAAAACTAGAGTTTCGTGATTTTCTCAGCTCGCTATAAACCGATCCTTGACCGCCGCGGCAGGGTGTGGCCGGCTCAGGATCAATAAAGCCCCACCGCACGTTGTTCGGCGGCTACAACGCGTTCTTTTATGTCTGCGCGGGGGGGACCTAACCATAACCTCCGATAAATGTTTGTCTAGGCCGTAGGTTAATCTGACGCGTTCACAGATATGCATCCGGCATGCTATAAGTGATAAGCAATGAGACTGCATAACAATATTACTACGGCTGGCACACTTGGAGCACATTTACGAAAGCGTAAGGACATTATCACCGGAGGAGACAATACGCTGTACAATAACCGCGGCACGCAGATGTCTCGCTGACAATTTTTTATGATATCCTGTTTTTGAAGCTATCATAAAAATCTTAGCATTTTAACCTTTAACACTAAGCATTGGTAATTTTTACGACCGCGAAAATGAATAATTGCTCATTTACCCCAGTGCTGCGGCCTTGAATGGTGAAAGTCGCTACACCTTCCCCCCTCTCCACTCACCATTTAATCGACCCTCCGATATTGTCCGATACGTATTCATTGTATAAAAACAGAGCCGTAGCCGTCAAATTTTACAAATATTTAGTAGCAGTGTTAAAATGAAATTTCTTAAAACGGATTTTTAAAATTAAAAACGATAAATTTTTAGTTTTTAACGCTGATTACGATGGTTGAATTTGATTCGAAAAAAATTTACGCCAAAACTAAGGATTTGAAACGGACGCCATTCTTAACTGTTGAACGAATTTCGCTAGTTAACTAACTTGTACAAGTTATTACCATATACGATTTTTGTGATGTTTGAATCAAATTGGACCAAAATTGCAAACGCGCGCTCTCGCACGTGTATATACAAATTTAAACGACCCGTAAAAAGAGATCGAGGTCAGGATCGTTCACGGGTCTCACCATGATGGTTGGAAAACAGTTCGTTTTTCCAAAGCAAATTCATTAAAAAAAACCCAAAAATCTTTATAAACAAGCGTGTCGATATAAACAATAGCCTGGCTGCAAGGGTTGGTGCCCCCTGTCAAGGTCACAACTTCTCACAAACCACCATTGCCGTTTTGTTGTGGCATTTGATCAGCCGTTGAAACAAAAATTACTGCGATAACTACAAACGATGGATTTTGCGTGCGATGGATTGTGCAAATGCACAAAATTTATATTGACATAAAAGTATATTTTGCGCGTCGCAAGTCTCGAATTATGTTAATTACTGTGTTAATTACCAGGATCGAACCGGGGACTTTGCGCGTGTAAGGCGCACGTGATAACCACTACACAACGGAAACTACGAAAACGTTTGACAGCTGTAAATATGTGAAACGAATCGTTAATTTTTATATTAGTAGTTATAGTAAGAGATCAGTTGTTTTATATTAATTCGTAACGACCAGCTGATTTCATTGAACAGCTGATAGGCTATAATAAGTTTTAGGTTATGTTGTTAAAAAAAAAACAACAGCTTTGTTATTGTAAAAAATAAGTTGTTTTATATTACTTCGTAATGATCAGATGATTTCATTGAACAGCTGATAGGCTAAAATAAGTTTTAGGTTATGTCGTGTTTTCGAACAAATTATCGTAATTAAAATAAAAAGGAAGAGAAAACACGAAACATGTTTTTTTTTTACTTTTGGTTCAATAACAGAAATTGTTTCTCACCCCCCCCAAAAAAAAACTCTTTAAGAAAAGGGAAGTCAGGAAAAGTCCAAAGGACAAGAGTTTATTCATGAAGTGAATAAACTCTCTATTTGAAAGAACGGTATGATACGCTAACTATTAAACTACAATACTGTAATAATAAATTTCTGAAGTAGTAGTTATAAGTTGTTATTTTGTGATCTGTCCAACCGTCCCACTAAAGACGGTGTACTGAGAACATCGAACAAATATCGGGTAATGAAATGTTATGACCTTATCGTTACGATAATTGGCATGTCTGAAGGAAACAGTGTGGCGTAGAGGGGGGGGGGCAACGCTGTACAGACGGACAGACAAAGCGACGCTGCCGCTGCCCTTGACAGTTTGTGCGATGGGCCGGAACGCTCAAGGTCATTGCGCACAGGCTGGCTCCTCTTTCACGTCACTTTCCAATTTTCCGCTGCCGTCTGGACTCTCAACGGGTAACACGTCTTCGAATGTTTCAGATTCCTAGTCTTAAAACAATCCCAGGCGTGCAAAATTTCCCCTGAATCAAGATCGAAAATTTCCCCACATCAGGTGCGAATGTACCACTTTTTTTGCTATTTATTGGCAAATACTATTTTTTTTGTCCCAAAAATAAAATAAACAGAACTCATGATTTCTATTTTTTGGTCTAGAAATATATTTAGAACAATGCTAGCGTAACGTGAAACAGTTTGTGAGTAAAAAATTGACCATTTAACGTAGCTTGATAACGCACCGTGCGTTTTTCATGTACGAGACCTACCGTGAGAAACTAGCACCATTATGAAATTATTACACGTTATGTCAACGACAATTAACATAAAATTTACTGGTAGCATAATTGAACACTTGTGGCAATGGACGGGCGATTAAATTTTATGGAAATAAGAAAAAATTGTAGGTAATAGTCACAGTCATAAGTGGAATTTTTTGTGCTGGGAAATTTCTCTGTCTTACTTCAGATCGTTTCGTTCAACTATGATACACAATTTTACATTAAATTTCTCGACTGTTTTTTCCATTTTTCTTTTCACTTCTTGGTTTCCAAATGTTCTTTTTTCCCATGAAATTTCTGCTAGTCCTTTCTCAAAAATTCCCCAGTTCTCCGATATTTTCCCATGAACCTGGTCCCCGCATTTTTTGCACCCTATACATTCCTTAAATTTTTGTACAGCAATATAGTATTTGAATTTTCTTGTGTATCCACATTTCGAAGCCAGTTTTACAGTTTCTGTAAAAAGCTCCTAGAAAAGGCATTTCCGTTGAGACGATGTACTTCCGGTTTAGCCGTTTATTGCTATTTTTTAAGCGTTTAAAATATAATTATAAAATAAAAAAAAGTACCTGCCCCACATAAAATTTCGTGCCCGGGACCCAAAATGAGAAGCGGGCCCCTTACTATCGTTAAGTATCTATACGAAGAGGGAAAAACTGTTTACCCTAGGTTCAGAATGTTTTGTTTTTATTTATTGGTTCGTTTTATCGTCTGTAAACATCAATTTTTTAAAAACAATTAACAAACATTTTTAGAAGTTTTTTTCCAACATATTAAAAAAAGTCACCCCTGGGCAGGGACCCTTAAGGTGCATTTTGACCCCTTCTTTGTGGAGGGCATGCCTGCAATGTTTCTGCTGAAGCTCATACAAAGCTACTCCCCATCGTGGGCGGGTTTAGAAAAAGGACTCTCAAGGGGACAATGAGAAAGTGTGAAAGCTCTTCCGGAACTCCCTGTTCATAAAGATACCTCCATAGAATATCATAAAGTAAATCTTTTTTTTTTTAAATTAAACACTGAAAAACGAATATCAGACTGGAAATTTTTACGTATCCGAATAAAAGTATCTGTTATTTGTTCAGAACGTAACAATAACAAGTAAGAAAATATTCTCATTGAATTATATATAAAAAAATATTTAATTATTCATAATTTATAATGAATAATATGAATACAAAATTAATATTATTTATTATGTGTATTATGAATAACTTAAAAATTGTAAAACGCAATAAGGAAGTTTTACATGTTATTCTTATAAAAAAACAACCATCCTGAAGTACTTGTAACGTCCTTACTGTTATTATTATTTAAAGCCATGTTTTGAAACAGGCCCAGTTTTGTAACAACGGTATTAATATTTGATAATAACATTGCATACATTTTCATTCCTTTGTTAGTTTTAATTGAAAGTATTTCTGATTGAAACATAACAAATATTTAAATTAAAATCTAGTATTTTTTTATAAAATAATTTTATTTTTAAACAACGGAGGGGTTGCCCAAGTGTTTACTTACGTATTTCTGCTGATAAAGCAAAAATACAAAACAAACCCAAAGCCACGCAATAATGAAAACGTCGACCAGAACTGACCGTATCAGCTGTTCACATCTCTTGTACACAAATCAGCTGTTCTACAAGGTTGCAAAAGGTAAACGTGTAACAATAACAAATTGCGTTCCTAAAATAGCGCGGAGAAGAGAAAGATAAACAATGAGTCAGCGATAATGGCTGTCTGGCTTCATGCTTGGACGCCTCGCGCCTCACACCCAAATACATCATTAGCCGCCGTCAACTCCTGCACTGCGGTCTTTTTAGGGTTAAAAAACTTGTATAATGCTGTGTTATAAGGGCGTTTTATATATTTCAGCGTAGGGGGGATGGCTCGCACCCACGAAGAATGTATCCACCGTTTTTTAAACGACGAAACGTAAATAATCATAGCACGCAGCTGTCTCGCTGACGAGATTTGCAGCGAATTCTCCCTCCCAAAAACTAGCATCGAATAACATTATTACATAAACTAATATTTTTGTGTATTAAACATTTTTTAAAAAATCCGAAATCCTTCTCCTTAGATTTTCTACGTAGAATTTCTACGTTTTCAATGAAATTTGAGAATTAGAAGTGCCAACTTAAGCACACTTAACGCAACCGCAACTGTAAAACGGAAATGTGACATATTTCCGAAACTGTTTTAGTAAAACGGAATTTTAGTAAGAAACAATAACCAAATTGATCTTTTTTTTGACAATAGTTAAGCAGGGCCTGCAATACTTTACGTTCGTGCAGCCAAATTTTAAAATGTCCGTTAGGTTTAACGCAACTATATTTTGACGCTGCAAGTCAGTCAGTGGCAGCCTATATACCGTTTCCGGTTTCTGACACGATTCAGTATGAACTTGTAGCGGAAGACGCACAATACTACCTTCAGTCTTTGCTTGCCTAACAGCTGATAAACCTGAAAAATACTTGTATTCATTTACACACACGCGCGCGCGCGCTAGCGCGAACGGTTAATTCAAGTTTTATCGGGCAAGCTTCCAGTAGAAAATCATCATGGCAAGACCTAGAATTGAGAATGTTAATGAACCAGTTTTTTTTTTGGGGGGGGGGGGGGGAAGAAAAAATTGACTTTCTTAATAACTTTTCAAAATAGCGCATGCCCAAAATGTTTAAAAGCCTTTATTTAGAATTTGTAATTGTTTCGAAAAACAATTTTTGAACACACACACACACCTCCGTCTTCTATCCCCCCCCATCTCTTAGGCGAACCCAATCGCACTGCGTGGAACGCAACCGCGATATGCAGTGTTTACAATGCAAAAAACATTACAGGCACCGCAGTATCCATAACCCGCATTCTCCGTACACGTAACGTCAGTGCCGTACTATTTTCACTCGGCCCAGCTGTTTGTTTATACTTCGGACTAAATATATATTTGCCGGCCGCAGATAGTAGAACACGAGGCCCACGTGTTCGCAGCGTTGCCACTTCGTGCAGCTGAAACCAAATCTCGCTGTGAACACTGCACGGGAATTAGGTCGACTTCGCACATCACTGCATTGCACTGCAAGGTGACTTTAAACAGCACAGCTGTGCCAAAGCTGCGCCTGTACACCAGATACAGGATGTACTTGCAGTTGTGCGCACACAACAAAATGAAATCGCAGAATTAAAATTATTTACAATACTTTAACTTTTTTCAATTTAAAAATTTGATAACACTCAACAGATTTTCACAAATTTCGGGTATTCGCATTTTCTGCCGGTAGCTCACAATTTTTTTTTTTTTTTTTGAGGAACAATTCATTATGCGTTTTTTTGGGGGAGTTAATACTTTGCGGTTAGATTTTTGTTAACATTTTTGTGGGTCTGAAAAACATGTTTGAATTTTTCTGTTTAAATTACCACGAATATGGTAAACCACGCCTACAAAATGAAAATTTTTAACGAAAACGGGAAAATTGTTAGTGAGAACCACGTTTTCGAATTCAAAGATGGAATAGAGAAGGGAGAAATCTACTAGGTATTATGATTAATAAAAGTTATACAGCCGCCTCGGTGGCCTAGTGGATAGCGTACTAGGCTTTCACCCCGAGGACCCAGGTTCGATTCCCGGCGAGGGCTTAGCATTTTTATACACTATAAATCATCCCATCGTCTGCATTAGCCCAAGTGTGCACAACAGTCGCACGTTAAACAAAAAAAAAAATAAATAAATAAATAAAATAAAGTTATACATAAATAATGCATAAACTTTCTTTTTATTCAATTATCCCCTTATTAAAAAAAAAATCGGATTTTGATAATATAGGAAGAACATCAACGCTGTCACTGGAACAGCCATATTACTTTCGAATGAGCACCAAGGCATCGGGAGGGGAAGGGTTGAGGGTAACGAGGAGGCTGACAGACTGGCTCGACTAAGATCTACACCTTGAGTTCAATGGACCGAAGCTGGCAGTAAAGGTTTCTCTGGCTGGCTGGGTCGGCTATCAATAGGTTAATCAAGCAATGAAATTAAAGAAAGGAAACCTTAGAGGACATTAATATAGTGCTCTTTTAAAACAGGTCCTTAGGACAACTTGATGGGATAATAGGGATCTCGGGGCAAAGGACAACCCAGGAAAACCACGGGGAAACCGTGTGCAGGTTATGCAAATGTGAGACTGAAGTATTTGGCTTCCAGGATCCTAAGGACCTCCAGCAGAATCAACATGCTAAAACTCGTTGAGGGTACTAGTCTACTGAACTAGAATCCACGAGGTTTAATTGCACAATATGTCCTTTGATCATAGTGTCAGGGCTTATAAAATCCGTAACTGAACACATGTACCAACCTTAAAAAAAAAAAAAAAAAATTCCACAATGAATTTACTATTACATGTTTATCAAAATTAAATTAACGATTCATTCCATACATTTACATCGGTTGAACTTCTTCGTAGTTTCCGTATTGTAGTGGTCATCACGTGTGCCTAACACGCGCAAGATCCTCGGTTCGATAGCGGGCGGACACGCAGGAAATTTTTCATTACAATTAACTTAATATGAGACTTGTAACACGCAAAATATACTGTATGTATCAATTTAATTTTGTGCACTCGTATCAAGCAAAATCAAACAACACAACCGGTTCTAAACATGATACATGTTAAAAAATATTCAGAATAACTGTAATCCCATGGAAAATAAATTAATATAAATGTAATGATTTTATTGTTTTATTATAATCAGTCGTGGTATAAACACTACAACTGATGTGAAAGACAAATTTACCCATATGTATTTCTAATTGTTAGAATCTCTGTAGTGCAATATAGACTTTTTTATTGTGCCCACTTGGGCTAATGCAGACAATGGGATGATTTATAGTGTATGAAAATGCCAAGCCCTCGCCGGGAATCGAACCCGGTCCTCGGGGTGAAAGCCCAGTACGCTATCCACTAGGCCTCCGAGGCGACTAATATGGCATTCGATGAGGCGTGTTATAAGCTCTCCTCGTACATCATCATTTGTCAATAAATTCTCGATATATAAATAGAAGTACATGGTAAATCTTTGTTTTCTACCTCAAGTAAATATTTACACTAAACTTTAAACAAAATAAACTTGCGGTTCCGCAAAAAACACAACCCAAGCGCCATTATGCACGCAGAGAAAACGAAACCGAGTTACAGGCTATTACGGCCGTATCGACAAATAAGCTGAAGAGAGGCCAGTGAGTAGGATGAGGATGTGGAGCAAGCCGACAAGCCATGGAGGGAAGGTCGTCAACTCCAGAGGCCGCGTCAATGAGTCCTGTGCCAGACGTCACGTGATCCCGAGGTCACTCCGCCATTCATGCTCGGCACTCCTATCCTGTGCGCTACAGTACGCACAACCGTACGATTCCCCCCCCACGTAAAAATCGCAGCGTACTTCATACAACAAAAACGATGCATTAACTTTCTTACTTGTCCGGAACTGAAGGTATCGACAAAACCCCGGAAAACGGCGTAACTACTCAAGAGTCAGTTAGTAAGACGCGAAATAAAAAGAAATTTATAGTTTTGAGAATAAATCCGTTCAGGGGGAAATAAACTCCAAAAGACAGTCATAGTTTATTTTCGATTTACTCTGAAAACATATATGCACTTTATTTCAAAATTTGGTAGAATGATTGGTGTTTTGAGCCTTTCGTAATCATACAAGAGCAAATTATGATAACCGATTTTTCGGTTTATTAACATGTATCATGTTTTAGGTCTGGTTGTGATGTTGGATTTTACGCGCCGCGAGATGCGAGTACACACATTTATATCGGTAATAACAGTAAAAGATCGGTTGTTTTATATTAATTCGTAACGATCAACTGATTTCATTGAACAGTACACAGTCTGTAATAAGTTTTAGGTTACCTTGTTAAAAACTAGCTATGTTTTATCAGTTGTTTTATATAAATTCGTAATGATCAGCTGATTTCATTTAACAGCTGATGCTATAATAAGTTACTTTATTAAAAACTTGCTGTTACAGTAAAAGATCGGTTCTTTTATATTAATTCGTAACGATCAACTGATTTCATTGAACAGTACACAGTCTGTAATAAGTTTTAGGTTACCTTGTTAAAAACTAGCTATGTTTTATCAGTTGTTTTATATAAATTCGTAATGATCAGCTGATTTCATTTAACAGCTGATGCTATAATAAGTTACTTTATTAAAAACTTGCTGTTACAGTAAAAGATCAGTTGTTTTATATTAATTCGTAACGATCAACTGATTTCATTGAACAGTACACAGTCTGTAATATGTTTTAGGTTACCTTGTTAAAAACTAGCTATGTTTTATCAGTTGTTTTATATAAATTCGTAATGATCAGCTGATTTCATTTAACAGCTGATGCTATAATAAGTTTACTTTATTAAAAACTTGCTGTTACAGTAAAAGATCGGTTGTTTTATATTAATTCGTAACGATCAACTGATTTCATTGAACAGTACACAGTCTGTAATAAGTTTTAGGTTACCTTGTTAAAAACTAGCTATGTTTTATCAGTTGTTTTATATAAATTCGTAATGATCAGCTGATTTCATTTAACAGCTGATGCTATAATAAGTTTATTTTATTAAAAACTTGCTGTTACAGTAAAAGATCGGTTGTTTTATATTAATTCGTAACGATCAACTGATTTCATTGAACAGTACACAGTCTGTAATAAGTTTTAGGTTACCTTGTTAAAAACTAGCTATGTTTTATCAGTTGTTTTATATAAATTCGTAATGATCAGCTGATTTCATTTAACAGCTGATGCTATAATAAGTTTACTTTATTAAAAACTTGCTGTTACAGTAAAAGATCGGTTCTTTTATATTAATTCGTAACGATCAACTGATTTCATTGAACAGTACACAGTCTGTAATAAGTTTTAGGTTACCTTGTTAAAAACTAGCTATGTTTTATCAGTTGTTTATATAAATTCGTAATGATCAGCTGATTTCATTTAACAGCTGATGCTATAATAAGTTTACTTTATTAAAAACTTGCTGTTACAGTAAAAGATCAGTTGTTTTATATAAATTCGTAACGATCAGCTGATTTCATGGAATAGCTGATAGGCTATATATAATACATTTTAGGTTATGTTGTTGAAAACTACCTTTGTTAATTTGTCGCGTTTTCGAACAAATTATCCAAATTAAAATTAAAAAATGAAGAGAAAACATGATACATAATTTTTATTTTTTCGTTCAATAACATTAATTAATTTTTTTGTCATCAGTTCCAGAACCGGATGTTTGGGGAAAAATAAGCAAAAACGTGTACGAAAACCATTTAGGTTTAACAAAATCGACTCATCATATTTTGCTCAAATACAGTACGAAGATTCTCCACAGTGGCGAAGATTTTTGCCAATTGTTTACGTGTTCCCACACTAACGATGTAATTTTTACCTTAGCCTATAAGCCTACTTAAGATTTATTTTTAAAGAAAAATTAATTTCCGGTCAATTCGAGGTGTAACAACTCATACAAAGAACACATTAATTACGGCATGTTTGGTTGTTTGTATTCCGAAGTACATAAATAAATAAATATTAACTATTAACAATGAAACAAAGGGCGGTTTAAATGTTTCCTAATCACGTTACAAAAGGGCGTTCAAAATTCATTTACAAGGGTATGTATGAGGTGATTACGTAATCAAAAATTATTTTAAATTTGCTGTTCGATACAAAAAGGAAAAAACTTTTACCACAAAATGAAAATAAATTACAATAATTTAATATGAACAGAAAAAATATCAAACTTCAACTAACTTTAACTTCTGTTTGATGTCACCCTGAAGATAGCAGCTCCTTTTCCGAAACGTACACCAGGGTAATGTAAAGTATGCTGACTAGTTTGATATTTATTCTGTTCGTATTGAATTAGATTTTTTTCATTTTGTAGTAAATGGGGTATTTGTACAACACGCCACGGTGCTCTGCTATTTAATCGTAGCTAAAATTAAAGGTTTTCAAAATATTACGTAGCCTGTAAATTGTAAACAGTTATTTGGCACTTTTCAGCAAATACCACAAATTACGTAATTAAGTCGGAGGGGGAATACTTTTTTTTGATTAGGAATGATTGTTCGTTTACAATTACAGAAGGAATCTAAAAAAAGCACAATTATTACCCAATATTTGAACGGTATCCAATCGCAGTTGCAATATTTTTTATCGAAATAACAGCTGTGCTGCGAAATCAGCTGTTTAGGAAACATTACCTCCCACCGCATATCATACCGTAGTTTTCCTGATGCATTATAGACGGCCGTATATATAAGAGCGTTTGTATAATTAAACTACTGTACTATGAACGTAGTAGATACAGGATGACTGGAAAGCACTGTAATGCACAGAATCTGATAAATAAAACCGTTTAATTTTGTTTTTTACTGCGTAAATCAGCTGAGCGGGTGCGTGTGCTGTGAGGCACGTAAGCCAAGCCAAGCTCCACGCCTGCCTGACCTACATACACGGCCCAGCCAGCACAGACACCTTGTGTATTTATTTATAGAAGTAAACAACACCGCCTCCGTGTGCAGTCTGTCCCTGTGTCCTGTATCGTATTGTCACTGACGCCAATGTACAACACCCTTGGATCCAAGGGGGTAGAGGGGCCGCAGCACCCTTTTTTGAATTGGAAACAATTTGAAGAAATATAAATTTACCAGGGGGGGCGTGCGAAATTTCGCATTATGTAAGTTTATTTGAACAGCCTTTTGAATAATAGTCGATTTCAAATACAGACAGTTGTTCTTCGTAATAAAAATTTTTACAGAACATCACAATACCTCGTTGTAAACGATATTTGATGTAAGAATGTAATCTTGTACTTTTTGTATTTCATTTTCTTTAATGAAATGATGTTAGTTGATTTAGTTACCCTTGAAAAGACTACATACAATTGTCCGTGAGTAAAGAAGGCATTTGGTAAACACAATCCTGCTCTTTGAAGTGTCTGTCCTGCGATTTGTTTATAGTGATAGCAAACACAATTTTAATAGGTAACTGTCGTCTAGTCAACTGAAAAAGACATGATTGGATCAGATGGTGTTAAGTTTATCCGTGGTATTACTACAGTTTTCCGGTGTCGATCAACTGAGCATTAATTGTGAATTCATTAAGTTTAGTTATGACAATGTGCGTGTGTAAAAAAGTGTCTAAAACATGTGTTTGGTATTCGAAATGCTTGTCCCGGCTTGTCAGTATGGCCACATAACCTGTAACTTTGTAACCTATTCGTGATTAATAAGTTAGCTTCGTAAAATATACAAAATATTGTTTTTTTGTGATGCCACGCATGCGCATCCATGATGCCGTTTTGCCTGACAGTTAAAAGTGTCTTTTATGTTAAAATTTTCCACAAACAGTAAGTTTTAGCGCAAAATCGTTTTGCAATGTCAGAAGCCGGTTAAAAAATCTTTCTAAAGATCCCTCATTTATGCCTGCACGAATAGTGCTAAGAAAAAAATGTTGACTCGAGAAATAATATATATGATTAGTTCCAAATAAAATAAAATAAAAAATGCCAACTATTTGCATAACTTTACTATTTATATTATCCCGCATGCACCGGTACAGTGGGACAGGTTAAAGTGGGGGTGAAGGAATAAGTAGGCACACATTTGTTAGCCAGGACACGATGGACAGAGAAATTGTGGATAAAATAGAAGCAAACAAAACTGTTGATGAAATCGTGAGGTTGAAAAAAAATTAAGATTCCGTCACCTAAAGTGAATTACAGTTAGACCCGTAAACTTAGCAAAAATATTTATAAAATGTATTTCCACTTATTTTTTTTATAAATCTACATGAATTTATATATTTCATTTTATGTATTCCATGCGACAGGGACTCTCCAAAAAAACCTGTGTACTATAATAAATAATTTTTTATTAATTTTATCATAAATATTATTATCCTGAAGTAGATCAAGAATTTATTTAGGCCTGTATGAAATTATTGCATACATGAAACTATTGGATATCATAATTATGGGGTTTATCCTTGGGTCAGCCCCTCCCCTTTCTGAACTGACTAGTCTATGGTGTACATCTTGTTTAAGACTCATCGAGAATTCCAGACAAAATTTTGACTTGACCCGGACGCAAAATTCTCCCATAAGGAGTTTTTTACACAGCTAAAAGTTTCCAGTAAATTACAAACATTCACGAGATGCTTACTTAAGTCTACAAGTTACGATTTCAACATATGATCTTTCTGTCCTTACCATCATAGGTGTATCAAGTTTTTCATCAATGGGTGAGTGTTATATCTCTCCCATGAATACGCCAATGCTTACCGTTTCGTACGACGGCTAGACGATATGAGAAAGATAAAGCTGACTCACCTTGCTGAGTTTCTCGCCCTCGTGGTGCGGCAGCAGAGTGCGCAACGATTGGAAGCCTGCGTTGATACTCTGCATCCGCCGCCGCTCGTTGGAGTTGGCGATCTCGCGCCGGATTCTCTTCTCCTGCTCCATGACGCCGTTGTGGTTGCGGGCGTTCACCGGCGACTCCGACCGTTCCCCGGTCAAACTGCGAACATAAAAATTCGAGGCGTTGGAACAACTGGTTTAACAATCTGGCAAACAAGTGAAAAATTACCTTTGTTAATTCCTTGTGGGTGCGGGTTTAGCAATCCCTAGTTGGGTGTAACCATTCTTAATCTATCCGCCTTGGGTTAGTGTGCGCCAAAAGGGGAGGGCTTAGCTCCAGAGTATGCGGACTCTGGACACCAGGTGATCTCCAGATTTAGTCTGGCCTAACCTATGCACGCGAGGCTCTGTATGGGTGGACATTTACTTCCCTAGCTACTTGTGGGATTCGGATGTCTGGGAAGAAACGAGGTTCTATATGGATGAACATTTATTTCCCTAGTTACTTGGGGGATTCGGATGTCTGGGGATGAAACGAGACTCTATATGGGTGAACATTTATTTCCCTAGCTACTTGGGGGATTTGGATGTCTGGGAGGCTCTATATGGGTGAACATTTATTTCCCTAGCTACTTGGGGGATTTGGATGTGTGGGAGGCTCTATATGGGCGAAAATTTATTTCCCTAGCTACTTGTAGGATTCGGATGTCTGGGAGGCTCTATATGGGCGAACATTTATTTCCCTAGCTACTTGGGGGATTCGGATGTCTAGGAGGCTCTATATGGGTGCACATTTATTTCCCTAGCTACTTGGGGGATTCGGATGTCTGGGAGGCTCTATATGGGCGAACATTTATTTCCCTAGCTACTTGAGGGGATTTGGATGTCTGGGAGGCTTTATATGGGTGAACATTTATTTCCCTAGCTACTTGGGGGATTCGGATGTCTGGGAGGCTCTATATGGGTGAACATTTATTTCCCTAGCTACTTGAGGGGATTTGGATGTCTGGGAGGCTTTATATGGGTGAACATTTATTTCCCTAGCTACTTGAGGGGATTTGGATGTCTGGGAGGCTTTATATGGGTGAACATTTATTTCCCTAGCTACTTGGGGGATTCGGATGTCTGGGAAGCTCTATATGGGCAAACATTTATTTCCCTAGCTACTTGGGGGATTTGGATGTGTGGGAGGCTCTATATGGGCGAAAATTTATTTCCCTAGCTACTTGGGGGATTCGGATGTCTGGGAGGCTCTATATGGGTGAACATTTATTTCCCTAGCTACTTGAGGGGATTTGGATGTCTGGGAGGCTTTATATGGGTGAATATTTATTTCCCTAGCTACTTGAGGGGATTTGGATGTCTGGGAGGCTTTATATGGGTGAACATTTATTTCCCTAGCTACTTGGGGGATTCGGATGTCTGGGAGGCTCTATATGGGCGAACATTTATTTCCCTAGCTACTTGAGAGGGGATTTGGATGTCTGGGAGGCTCTATATGGGTGAACATTTATTTCCCTAGCTACTTGGGGGATTCGGATGTCTGGGAGGCTCTATATGGGTGAACATTTATTTCCCTAGCTACTTGAGGGGATTTGGATGTCTGGGAGGCTTTATATGGGTGAACATTTATTTCCCTAGCTACTTGGGGGATTCGGATGTCTGGGAGGCTCTATATGGGTGAACATTTATTTCCCTAGCTACTTGAGGGGATTTGGATGTCTGGGAGGCTTTATATGGGTGAACATTTATTTCCCTAGCTACTTGGGGGATTTGGATGTGTGGGAGGCTCTATATGGGCGAACATTTATTTCCCTAGCTACTTGAGGGGATTTGGATGTCTGGGAGGCTCTATATGGATGAACATTTATTTCCCTAGCTACTTGGGGGATTTGGATGTCTGGGAGGCTCTATATGGATGAACATTTATTTCCCTAGCTACTTGAGGGGATTTGGATGTCTGGGAGGCTCTATATGGATGAACATTTATTTCCCTAGCTACTTGTGGGATTCGGATGTCTGGGAGGCTCTATATGGGCGAACATTTATTTCCCTACTACTTGAGGGGATTTGGATGTCTGGGAGGCTCTATATGGATGAACATTTATTTCCCTAGCTACTTGGGGGATTTGGATGTATGGGAGGCTCTATATGGATGAACATTTATTTCCCTAGCTACTTGAGGGGATTTGGATGTCTGGGAGGCTTTATATGGGTGAACATTTATTTCCCTAGCTACTTGGGGGATTCGGATGTCTGGGAGGCTCTATATGGGCGAACATTTATTTCCCTAGCTACTTGAGGGGATTTGGATGTCTGGGAGGCTTTATATGGGTGAACATTTATTTCCCTAGCTACTTGAGGGGATTTGGATGTCTGGGAGGCTCTATATGGATGAACATTTATTTCCCTAGCTACTTGAGGGGATTTGGATGTCTGTGGAGGCTTTATATGGGTGAACATTTATTTCCCTAGCTACTTGGGGGGATTTGGATGTCTGGGAGGCTTTATATGGGTGAACATTTATTTCCCTAGCTACTTGGGGGATTTGGATGTCTGGGAGGCTTTATATGGGTGAACATTTATTTCCCTAGCTACTTGAGGGGAGCTACTTGGGGGATTTGGATGTCTGGGAGGCTTTATGTGGGTGAACATTTATTTCCCTAGCTACTTGGGGGATTTGGATGTCTGGGAGGCTCTATATGGATGAACATTTATTTCCCTAGCTACTTGGGGGATTTGGATGTCTGGGAGGCTTTATATGGGTGAACATTTATTTCCCTAGCTACTTGAGGGGATTTGGATGTCTGGGAGGCTCTATATGGATGAACATTTATTTCCCTAGCTACTTGGGGGATTTGGATGTATGGGAGGCTCTATATGGATGAACATTTATTTCCCTAGCTACTTGAGGGGATTTGGATGTCTGGGAGGCTTTATATGGGTGAACATTTATTTCCCTAGCTACTTGAGGGGATTTGGATGTCTGGGAGGCTCTATATGGATGAACATTTATTTCCCTAGCTACTTGAGGGGATTTGGATGTCTGGGAGGCTCTATATGGATGAACATTTATTTCCCTAGCTACTTGGGGGATTTGGATGTATGGAAGGCTCTATATGGGTGAACATTTATTTCCCTAGCTACTTGACAACTTAAGAAAACCTTGGGACTCCTTTCACAGCACAGTGCGCTGAGGATGCACATAATTGCAAGCCCCCCGCAGGGGGTGCAGACTAGCTGTACCTATTGAGAGGATTTAGACGTCCCTCGCGGTACCCGAGTTTAACACACTCTTACGACTTTAACACTTTACACTCACACTTACATTCAGGGAGGCGGTAATAGCCACAATGTGTTTTTCGCCTTAAAAAAAACCGATTGCAAGCCACTAGGAGGTTTGACTTCCAAGACCCTGAGGACCTCCAGCAGAACGAAGTAGCCACTGGACTGCTAAAGCTCACTGAAGGCATCAGTCTACTGAACTAAAACCGAGAGTCTTATACTCTCGGTGCCAAGGGGCCACCAAACTCCACAAAAATATCTAATCTACTACTACTAAACAAAGGACTTTTTAACAAAAAACCGATTACAAATTCTGGTCTAGTGTTAAAACGTAACTTCCCTACTTCAATATTCATGTTTGTAGCTAATACAGTATCAAGAAAACATGGGAGAGGGTAAAGAACAACTGTTTTCATTCTTATAAGAAACATAACTTATTTCTGGTGAATAACAGCTACAACTTTCATAATTTTGTTCCACACAAAAAAAAAACGTCTAGTTGAACAATCTGAAGCGCACACAAGTCATTGATTTTGCCCTTGACTCTGTAATCTCTTGCCAATAAGACAAAAACAAACCCGGAAAGTTTCACACTGCAAAAGTCCTTCTGGCCCGCGGAATAAATTTCTAATAAAAAATCGAGTTTATATTCTTACTATACAAAGAATGTTGTATTGCGACCGTGAGAAAAAGACAATCACACGATTTTGACGGATTTTAGGTCGCCAGTTCTGTGTCTATGCTCAAAATTTTGCAGCACGTAGTTGAAGTTTTCCGATTTGAAAAAATTTCGTTATTTCCTAGTAAAAGTAGTTACTTTTTTGTCCAAATCTTTAAAAAACTTAAGTAAATTGAAAACACCCTACAGTCATCAGTTTTTTTGTACAATCGGGTATTTTTGTGTACACTCTTGAATGTAAAAAAAATATTTTTTTCCAAATATGATCCATTTCTAGCGTTTTAACGTTGGGCGGAAAATCCAGCGATCAGTCAGTTTTCAAAATCAAATATAACGGTTACAAATTTTAATTTTCAGCGGAGGAAAGTAAAAACTGCAAAGAAAATTAGAATTTCCAAAATAAATATTTTTATCTTAACCCTTTTTTTGAAAATTTCACCATCATAAACAGCATTAAAACATGCATATATCAGCACTGTAAGCTTTCAAATTCCACTGTCTATACGAAAACGAACCCCGACAGCTGTCAAATTTCTTATTTTCAAAGGGTTTGTGCTCATTTGAAAGTCGCATGTCTGGGGTCTTGCCATAATGACCGCTCTAACAGTTCAAATTCCAATGGGAATTCGCTAATAAAAGAAAGTTTGTGTAATGTTTAAACATTTTGAACATAACACAAAATCCACAAATAACCATGTAATTATCCTTTGCACTGTAAATGCAAAAAAAAACTTTCACTGACAAAGACAGTGACACCAACACGGCAATGTTTTTGCTATAATTAGACAGTCAGTCGGAGGCGGGCGGCGGGAAACAAGGTCTAAAAGCCCGCCAACCCGCCAACGTGAACAGCTGATGTGAAGGAAGGGGGAATGAGTCACTGTAACCTTCAAATTATATAACGTAGTGCCTCGCCTCCGAATAGCGCGTAGATATCGTTGATTCAATCAATGGCCCAATATACTTTATACGGTAACAGCATTTCTACATCATTAACAAAATTTCTTCTTAGTTTTAAAAATCAAAGAATAATACGTAATTGTTAAAAGTATCCTGTGCGTTTGATCTGTCTGTATCACGATATACCGCTAGCGTTATAACGTTAGGTCGGAAAATATAGTAACCGCTCAGTTTGCAAAGTCAACTTGTAACGATTAGAAAATTTTATTTTCAACGGAGGAAGGTAAAAATTGAAGAGAAAATTAGAATTTCTAAAAGTAATATTTTTATCTTACCATTTTTGAAACTTTCACCATCATAAACAGCATTAAAGCATGCATATATCAGCATTTTAAACTTTCAAATTAAGCTGACTACACAAAACCGAACACTGACAGCTGCAAAATTAAATTTCTTATTTTAAACGGATTTTAGAATTTTAAAAAAATGCTAATGCATGCAGTTTTTAACGCTGGATATGACGGTGAAATCTGATTCTTAAAAATATGTTAAAATTGTTTTACGACTTTTTCGGTTAACGAACTCAGCCAAGCTATTACAAAAAATATTAAATAAATAAATAAAAGATAATAATTTCCGTCATTGAACAAAAAATAAAAATCATATTTTCTCTTCCTTTTTATTTTAATTAGGATAACTTGTTCGAAAACGCAACAATTAACATAACTAGTTTTGTAACGTAACCTAAAACTTATTATAGCCCATCAGCTGTTCAATGAAATCAGCTTATTGTTACGAACTAATATAAAACAACTGATCTACTAATAACTACCAATATAAATTTGTGCACTCGTATCACGCAAAATCCAAAATCACAGCCAGCTCTAAAACATGATACATATTTTGATCAACTGTGTTGTTTGATTTATGTGTTAAGTTTGAACTATATCAGAGCAAAATTGCGAATATAAGAGTGCTGCAAACACACACGCACATGGGCGCCCAATCACACGACTCCTCAAAAAGTGACCTGTGTTCAATCGACATCTCAGGTTCCTTATAGCTCATAACAAGCAAGTGAAGAAATTCAGGATTAGGGAATAAATTGAAGACAATAAAAAATAAACTCTGGCCAATATCGGGTTTATTTCGAAACTCTTTGAGCTATAATTGTATATTTCAAACTTAGTAAATCCGAAGTAATACACTTCATATATGACGCAGATTTGATTTTTTTTTGTGTTTAACGTCCGGCTGTTGTGCACACTTGGCTAATGCAGACGATGGGATGATTTTATAGCATATGAAAATGCCAAGCCCTCGCCGGGAATCGAACCCGGGTCCTCGGGGTGAAAGCCTAGTACGTTATCCGCTAGGCCACCGAGGCGGCCGACGCAGATTTGAAATACATGTATAGCCGCCTCGGTGGCCTAGTGGATAGCGTACTAGGCTTTCACCCCGAGGACCCGGGTTCGATTCCCGGCGAGGGCTTGGCATTTTCATACGCCATAAAATCATCCCATCGTCTGCATTAGCCCGAGTGTGCACAACAGCCGGACGTTAAAAAAAAAAAAAAAAATATATATATATATAATAATAAAGAAAGATATTTAGTTTTCGTTTGCCCGGGTAACTGAAATTTTGCGCGCCATTTAATTGCTGAACGGGTGTGGCATATTGTAAGAAATAATCAAATTAGCACTGCTGAGGGCATTACAGCAGTTGTAAGACGATACGCACGGAAATAGACGCGAGACTCCGAGGCAAATATAGCGACCACGGCGCCGAGACGGCCGTCTCATGAACAGCTGACCGAACATCTACCCGTCTATCTGCTGTGCCGATCTAGAGCACTTACGTGATGGGCGGCACGATCAGTGATAGATGGGGATTTCCAAGTTTTTTTTTTTAAGATTCCACCATCATAATCTGCATTAAAATTAAATATGTTAGGATTTTAAACTTTCAAATTACATTGAAAATTAGAAAATGAACACTGACAGCCGTCAAAATATTTCTTAACTTCAACAAATTTTGAAAATTCGGAAATTTAATTTATGCAGGTTTTTAACAATGCTTATGATGATAATAAAATCTAATTTTTAAAAAAATTAAGAAAAGTCGATTTTTTTAAAGGTTTGATATGACCGTCAGTATGACTGTTGAAACTGTATGAATTCTGCTGTCCAACGAACTTGTCTTAACAAAATCGATTTTTGTGCCTAGTTTGAAATAAATCCGATCAAACGCGCGCGCGCGCGCGCACACACACACTTTAATGACTTCTTAAAAATAGCCTAGATGTCAGGATTGATGCTCATTTCCAGGATTAGCACCGAAATCCTGTGGCTGCTGCCCATATTTCAATAGAAATTTGCAAAAAATTCATTATTTTAAAGTAATTTGTTTACGAATTTTCAATAGTTTTAAAATGCCCGCAATTTTTAATTTCTATTGAATTTTTCTGATTAACAAATTCGTCCAAGCTACGTGTGTTTGCGCGCTCATTTTCGCAATTTTAGTCCGATAGATTCAAATTCGGAACAAAAATCGATTTTGGCAATAGCTTGGACAAATTTATTAAATAACAAAATCCGTTCAACCGTTTCAAAATGGCGACCATTTTATTTTTTAAATTCGTAACTTTTCTCTATGAAAAAAACATTAAAAAAACTGATTTTACTATCGTTTTTTGTTGTTATTTTAAGGCGAAAAGCACATTGAAGCTACTATCGCCTCCCTAAATTTAAGTGCGAGTGTAAAGTGTTAAAGTGTAAGTGTAAGTGTAAGTGTGTAAGGGACGTCTAAATCTTCTCGGTTTTGCTAGTCTGCACTTCCCTGCGAAGTGAGCAGCGTTATATAGAGCATAAATTAGCATTTTGAATTCTTAAAATCCGTTGAAGGTAAGTAAAATTACGGCGATCACGTTTATTTTCAATGTACTTCCGCACTTCTATCGCGCAGCGAAACAGCTGCGTGCCACTATTCGTCTACATTTTCCAAACACGCAGTTCTGTTCGGGTGCAAAGGGTTGATTTAAACGATTTTAAAAAATTCAATTAAACGTTTATAAGAATATCGTTTATTTACACTTCTGTTTTCAGCCGGTTCTGTGAATGGGTTTATTTACGCGGTGTTCAGTCCCATATGTCACCGCGTCAGCATTGATTATTTTATCAGCGCGGACAACCAGCTGTCAAGTTGTGACGCGTTTCTTTCATCCGTCCATCTTCATATCAGTTTTTTATTTACACGTTGCGCTAAGAATGCGACGAAACAACAAATCATCGTGAACATGCTTGTTCATAAACCCGATTTGAAGCAATGAATTGTTCCCGAATTGTAGGTTTTCCAGAACAATACAGTTTTCTGAAACTCAAATTATAATAGACGTGGAACGCAAACGTTAATAATCACTAAAAGGAACATCATAACACATCAAATACACAGTTAGCAGCTTCATTTCAGAATAAAAAAAGAACATTAGGCCTAACCCTTAAATCCTAATCATTGGTAATTTTGACGACCGCGAAAATGATAAAATTGTTCGTTTACCCACCCCTGTGCTGTGACCTTGAATGGTGAAAGTCGCTACACCTTCCCCCTCCCCCCCCACTCACCATTTAATCGACCCTTCGATATTGCCCGATACGTATTCATTGGCTAAAAACAGAGCCGTAGCCGTCAATTTTAGAAATTCTTAGTAATAAATAGTGTTACTTATTTCTGTTTTAAGTAAATTTGCATTTTTTTATAGTCGTTATAAAAGTTTTTTATTTCGTGGCGAACACTATGGAAATATATATAACACGTTTAAAGATGTACATATAATATCAATCATTAAAAATACCCTAAATTAATTTATAATATTAGTAACATTATCTGATTCCGTTATTACTGGCAAATATTGTTGTAGATAAGGAATATCCCTGCAGTGGGGTGCAGACTAGCTGCACCTTATTGAGAGAATTTAGACGTCCCTCGCGGTATGTGAGTCTAACACACACACTTACACTACAACACTACACTTACGACTTTAACACCTTACACTCACTCTTACATTTAGGGAGGCTATTGACTTAATGTGCTTTTCGTTTAAAAAAAAAGAAAAAAGTATTTTTTGTTTTTCTTTAAGATATTATTTTGTTCAACATGTTTTTCCTGTCAACAATGAAGTATATCAGTCATAAAAGTATGATATTTGAATGTTTTTCATTATAACATAAAAATTTATTTCAAATCAAAATAGTCGTAAATATTATTAATAATTAGTGTTTAAAGGTTAAGAAATTTAACTTCACGGCGTCTGGGTACATTTTCGTATTTTGAATGCAATGTGGTAAATTATAATGCTAATATATGCAGATCTCAATGCTGATTGATGGTAAAATCAGAATTTCGAATAAAAAAAATACATTTGGGAAATTCGCTTCAAGTAAGTCAGCGCGCCAAGCCGAGTGCCACACGATGCTATTACCAACGCAGAACTAAGTGATATTGATATAAATGTAGTGGTCACACTTCTCCTGTAGGAATACTCGGGTTCGGGAAGATTCTGGAACGAAGGTCGTCAGGCGCGATGAGCGTGACAGGTGGCGAGTTCATTAAGGAATTAAAAACGTATTAAAACGGTCTGCTGACCACGCTAACCATCGCGGCCCGGTATCTCAGCCTTAATCAGCTGTTTGCGTTGCATTCCGCCGTGGTGGGTGTTATCCCACGCCTATCCGCGGAAAGGTTTTGTTATTACCGAATTTGGTCCGCGTGTAGGTTCCCACCCACACGGACATTACTAAGTGCAAGAACACTGCACAAACTTTCTCACATCTGCCTACATTAAGCTGTTCTGTTACAAAAGAAAAACACATAAAATCTTATCAAAATTACCACAGCCGAAAATGACAAAATACGATTTTTATCTTTAGAAGACGTTTTGATTAAAAAAATTCAAGTTTTCTGTAAAACGACCCCTAACAAATGGCAAACTATATCTATACGCGAAATTTTTATCAACATAAATCATTCGGTTTCTGTTCGGCACATTCAAATGCTCAAAATACTTGAAAACGGTTTATCAAAATCGAATTTTTGGGCAATTAAGTAGCTTTATAGTTAATATTGTCAGTATAAAAAAAACGATAGCATGCAGTTTTGGTTCAAAATTTTATTAAAAAGAAAGTACAAATCTGTAGCCTACCGATATAATTGACCGAGCGAAGCATGTTCTCTGTTTCAACTAGACCGTGTGGCACTTGTTATGAAAATAACTTTAATATAAAGCCTGAACGAAGTACGTGTAAGATCGTTCTTATTTACTTCCGTTTCAAGATGGCGGCCTTTGATCTAACAATAACGGGTTTAGTTGTCGGGTATTTATTCCCTGAAATACTGGCTGAACGGTTCGTCCTACTACAATTTTGACAGCTTCACGGAGAAAAACCATTTTCCAATAAAGTTGGTCCGATAACATTTTTCGTATTTGTTAAAATGGCAATTAAAAATGATTGCGAGCCTGTCACGGAGGTGGCTTGGCAATTAATTAAGAATATATTGCGAGATCTCAACTACTGCATACGATCGGGCAAAGCTTAACCAAACAAGTCCTACGCAATTTCGAAATATATCGGGTAGGTTTAAATCAGAACTACTAAACGTTCAGTTCTAAATCGATATTCTAGGCTTTTAAACTGCGTATTTACTTTCTTATAAACTCTATTACTACCTCGGTTTCAAACAGCCTGTACGTTGTGTTGAAGGGGGACCGCGGTATAAACACAAAACAGCTGTCAGCGACGGCGGCCACCTGGTCTATCCAAGATGGCGGCCACGGCGTACACCAGCTGTTCCGCTGCTTTGTTTCGTCTGCCTGGCCTAGACCCGGCACAAACACAGTCTACCTCGGTTTGCATTCTCTTATCTCTATCGCCGAGCCGTATATTTACTCTACTTTACTGTTGCCAGTGTTTTCGCGTTCACTCAAAGTACCAACTTGACGAAATAAAAATGTTAACCTGTTTAAATTAGTTACTGGCCAATGCAGTAACACGTACGTACTCCCGAGGATCCTGTACTCAAGAACGCGTTTTGAGGTTTAAAAGCCGGGTGTTTTTACTACCTGTAGTGTTCCCATTACTGGTCCAAAATGACTAAAATTTAGTTCAAAAAATTTAATTTGGCAATACACAAGTTCGTTCACCAACAAAATCAGCTAATTTAAATAATTTAAATGTATGTTTATTTTAAAATCTAATTTCAAACTAAAATCATTTAAAATATACTTATACCGAATAACTTACGTGTTACTAATGTAAGCTACTTTACAAAATTCGTACATCTGCAGATTTTAACTCTTATTACAATGTAAGATTCTGAATGTACTTGGTTTTTTTACGCGTAACGTATGGCTTTCGATATTCTTAATCGAGACAGGTGTATTCCGCGATTATTATACTTGCTGCAAGTGTAGTGGTGGCAGACAGGCAGATAATCGGAAAAAACACGGAGGCCATCCGTCGAGGACAGCGAGTTTACATACGCGAGTCGGGTTCCTATAGCCTACACGTAAATATACACGTCATCACTTAATTACCAAACTGTTGGACATGACTGCGTACATCAAACTGGTCCAACAAATCATTTACACTTTGAACTGCAGAGTGAAGAACTTTCCTATTGCAAGTCTCGATTCGTGTTCCGAAATACAAAAATGTATGGCGACCTTGTTAAAAAACGATATTTTTACGGATCAAATGAAAATATTAAGAAAATATAGCCTGTATGGAACTGTAACCTAAACAAGCGAATCGACTGGAATTTTGTCCTGTCGATTATATATATATATAATTTTAAGGCGAAAAGAACATTGAGGCTATTATCGCCTCCCTAAGTGTGTTTGTTAGACTCGGGTACCGCGAGGGAAGTCTAAATCCTCTCAATAGGTGCAGCTAGTCTGCACCCCTGCGGGACCGATTATTTTTAGTTGACCCTTTTCAATTACTCAATAAATTAAAAATTTTTTTTTTTGAAACTACTATAGTGACAAGTATTTTCTCAGAAGCGGTTGTAACTAATTTGACGAAATTTCGCTAGCAAATCGCACACAAAATGTAGTATAAACCGTTATACTACATTAAACCGTTATCGCAGACGTTTCGTCATGCGATAGAAACTGATTTTAAAAATATAAACAGCATTAAAATCTGAGCAGATTAACACTTTTACTTTTGGAATTGCGCTGAAAATGCGGAAACGAACCCTGACCGCTGATAAAAACAAATAAATTTCTTAGTTTCAGCGGATTTTTAAAATTCAAAATGCTCATTTACGCATTTCTTAACGCTGATTACGAGGGGGAAATAAAGAGATTTTGACAAATTAAGATTTAAGAAAAAGCAGTTGTGAATTTTTAAAGATCTGAAATAGCCGTTCATTTTCAAAATGTGTTGGAAATAATTTTTCTAACGAACAAACCTCTCCGAGCTATTATCAAAATGGATTTCTGTGTTTTAATCAAACCGGATTAAAATTACAAACGCGAGCGATCTAAAAACACACACACACACACACACACACACACACACACACACACACACACACACACACACACACACACAATTATATACAGTATAAAAAATTGTACGACGCCTGTAAAAAGTAAGTTATAAGCGCAACTGTCAAGTATAAAAACTATTTACTATAGAAAACATAATTCCTCAATATCACGAAATTAACCCTACTATACACAGGAAAAGTGTTTTCGTCGTGTTTTATTACAAAAAAACCGAATAGCCTACAGGCTAAAACAGCTGAACCGTTAAATCTATTTTGGGTACCCGTACAGATATCGAATTCTGACACTCAGTCCTAAAAAAATTACAAATCACATTGGAATCGGCTCAGACAGGTTCCATGTAAATTTTAACTAGAACAGATGTTTCACGCTGATAGTCTAAACGATAACAAAATTACATTTTTACGATGTGCGTGTTATTATGGAGTAAAAACAGATATTATTTCAAATTTAAAAGAATCATTCTCTAAAAAAGATATTTTTGGTAAGAAAATCCTACAAATTTTCTAAAATAATTGCGCTATTGTAGTCTTTTACAGGGAAAAGGTAGGTAAGAAAAAGGGTCCATCGTGGTGCATTTCACCCAGACGCGAATTATGTGCGAATGTGCGCAAAACCTTGGCATTAAAAATTAAAACACCTTTTAAGAGATCGCTTAAAAAAGTGTGTGTGTGTATGTATGTATATATATATATATATATATACACACACACACACACACACACACACACACACACACACACACACACACACAGTAATGGGAGCTGTGTGGGTGGGTGGTTTAGTACGCTTGCGTTCGCAATTATAGGAAAATATGATTCAAACTTGGCACAGAACATACGACAATATAGTCTAACACTGGGGTTCTCAAAGGGGTCCATGTGGACCCCTTAAGGGTCTATTGAACTTCGTAGGGGATCGATTGAATTCGGGGGGGGGGGTCTATTGAGAGTCGATGAAATTAAGTTCCATTTTTAACCCCTTAAGATACCAGAACGTGGTGATTTACGATTAATATTAAAAAATATCCCCCCTCCCGATGTAAGTAACATAATCGAAGGACATCAAGGGCAACTATCTCATTAAATTTTATGTATTTGTGATTTATATTTTATTTAAATTTCTGCTTCTATAAACATAATTGTCTTTAATGTATATCTAATAATAAAAAATACAAATTATTAAAAAAACTGTATTACTGAATTGCTCCTAATAAAAGCTTTATTTGCAGTGATATTTGTACAACAGATTGTAAACATATTGGGGGGGGGTCTACGGAATTAAAAAAAAATTTAGAGGTCGAGGCACAAAAAAAGGTTGAGATCCCCTGGCTAACAGTTTTGAGAAATTCGTTACTACCAAAAATCCGTTCAACCGTTTCAAAATGGCTGCCTATAAAAATTACTAAGTTAATAAGTTTTTTGAAATCCAACGATTTAAAATTGGAATTCAATTGAAAACAAAAAATGTTATTTCAAGTAAAATTTACTATGATTACAATGTTGGTAATTATCAAAAGTATTCCAAGACAAGCAAGTTAGGATGGCTCAGTTTAACACTATCATTGTAACACAATTCCTTACAGTCCTCTTCTTTTATCTGAAATTTTCGACGGAATTTATGTGGCACTGAACTGTGTAATTAATTAATACAGATTTCCTACTGAGATAATTGCATCCAAAACATATATCAGTGTTACATCTGTAACTAGTAAACATGTAAATAATGCACTGAAATATTTTCGTGTATCCCTGCACGACTATATTCCAATACATTGTCAGTGTTATCGCTATCAGCTGATACAGTATTATATGGTCGACTGTATTACATAACGTTATCCAGTCCTACAATGAAATCAATTCTTTAAATGTTACAACGTTTTATATAAAAAAACATACAGTAAACATTTCTCAGTATAACAACAGTGAGAACAGCAGATTACGTGTTTTGGTAGGTCATTTTTTGAGGGAAATTCTAGAAATTCTTTGCGCTGACGAAATTCTCAGAACAACAACCAATTTTCCTAAAACAGGACGATCTTGAAAACTTAATTTCATCTATTTTGCTGAAATTATACGTACGATAGATAAAAAAATATAAATTCCTTTACAAACAACAAATCAACAGAGTTCGTTGGGAGACAAGTCGAAAAACGATTGAAAAACTCGAAGGTGGTAAACGTTCACATTAAACGTATAAAGTTCTTTTCAGTTGATCTCGATAAGATCAAAAATCTGCTGAACTTCAGAATTAGATTCCGTTTAGAACTCATTATTAATTATAAAATTTTTTTGTTCAAAAGATCGGCATTTCTTTAATTAAGAGCAACCCACACGTTCACGTTTTACTAGGGTCTTAACAGTTGAGCCGAAATTTATTTTTCATAACTTTAGTACAGTGAACCACTCCTTATGCTTTCACATATAAACGAACCCGAAATAGCTACGTTATTGCGGCAAAAAGCGTCTAGTTGACGTTTTTGAAAGCTAATTTCCAAAAATACCTAATTTTACACTGAAAATACAAAAATCAAACTACCGTTTGATACAAACTTTGACTACCGTAAAATTGAATTTCTTTATATCAACGATTTTGAAAATGCGAAACGCTAATTTATGCAGCTTTTAACGGCGATTACGACAGTGAAATCAAATTTAATGAAATGGCTACCATTTTGAAATATTGAACGAATTTGTCCAAGGTTATTATCAAAATCGATTTTCATGACCAGTTTAAATTAAATCGGTCTAAAATTGCGAACGTGAGCTCTTTCTCTCTCTCTCTCTCTCACACACACACACTGTGATGAGGATCGGTGCCCATTGCCGACAGAAATTTGCTAAAAACAAGCGAATCGTTTAAGCTTTGATCTCTAGGCTACATGTGCCCAAATGACGTCACCTGTGTCAGTTCGACCGGTCTCAATCACAGTGTGTACACTCTTGGGTACAAACAGACGAATTACACATGATAAAAAAGTAAAATTACTTTTCTTGCATGCCCATTCCGGTGCACATCGCTGAACATTAAACAAATCTGCCATGCCGTTTGATTATACTTCTGATTATCAAAAAAAGTTGTTTTTTGTCATAAATAACCTCGAAATTACCTCTAATACGATTTCAATCTGTGTACAGTGTAGGCCTATGTTATTGTTGTGGGTATTCAGTGCGCGTGTATTACTCTACCAATCTTCGACCTTAACACTCACAGTGAATGGAAGTTCATGCGTGAGTACACGAGCACGGGCACAGGAGTCGTGTCTCGTCTTTCTCCGTCCTTGAGCCCTTCAAAAAGGGGAAGAGAGAGTGCCCCATCCAAGGGCGTGGAGAAAGTGCTACAGCTTGCCTGCATTGTCAAGAGGCTCAGATTTTATGGGTTCCCACGACTTTATCCATGCTCGGGGTTCCACTTGATTAATCCAAATACAGCATTACTTTTGTTGTTTAATTTTCGTGTACAATATGGAAGTTGAACACATACGTTTCACGGAAGAGAAGATAAACATAAAATTACTTTTTTTAGGAAACATTACGAAATGTGCACTGATTTCTATGACTTCAACGTTTTAAAGGTCATTAAAACGTCTATAAATTTACTCTGTTAAGCACTCTCATAAGTAATTTTGGTAACAGCTTGGTTCAACATCTTAAGAAATTAATCTTCAGTTCACTTATCCTACTATTTTGAGAATCTTATTTCAATCATAGTAATCACTTTTTACATCTGCATAAATCAGCATTTTAAATTTAAAAACGCGTACTAATTTATGCATCTATTAACTAAATTATGGTGAATGCAGATTTTCAACTAATAACAAGAATGTACCAGCTGATTTCAGTTTTGTCTGCACTGCTGAGGTGGACTAGAATTACCTTTACAGTTGTTAATTTTTCAAAGACACTTTGTTGACGTGCTTAAATACAAAAATTTGTAAGATTTTGAAACATTTTTTTTGTACGATCCAAATTAAATTAATTTCATGAAAACTTGAAACTTTTCCAGAGGTACATTTAAACACTTTATGTACAATAACTAGTTATATATTCGGAATTAGTATACCTTATAGTTTCCAATGATATTTGCATACTAAATTTTACCCCTAACTACAGGTAAAATATATTTTGTCATCATAATTCCATATACTTTTCTTGGTTCGGACCACTAACAAACCATTTTCACTAAATTCTTGTGCGATTGGTCACACTGATTAACAAACAGTAAAAGGTATTTGACATACAGATGGATTGGATTTATTTTCATTTGTTACTTGTAAAATAAGAATTGGTTCGCCTTTTGAAATATTCGTTTAAGTTCTTTAAAGTTGTAATTTTTTGGGTAAATTCACTTCTTATACACCAATGAGAAAGCTCATTTTAATTAATCATATTTGTTTAGACTACTTGTGTTATACTTTTCTATTCCACAGAGAAAGTTATTGTCTCCCTCTTAAAAATTAGTTGATTCAAATTTTTGGTAGAAAAATAAATTTTGGTAATAATTTGGATAAGTTTGTTAACCAGCAAAATTCGTTTGACCATTTTAAATGTATACCTTTTTTGGTTTTAATTTTTTTAAAATTCTAATTTCACAATCAAAATCAAAGATAAATACTGCCTACATTACAATTTTGAACTTTATAAATCCACTGATTTAGGAAATTTAATTTGACAGCGCTTCATTTAGGAATTGTCAATGAAATTTGAAAATACTAATATAATGCAGATTTAAAATAGTATTTATGACAGTGAAATCAGACTTTCATAAAGAAAACAAGGCAAGAAAATTATTTTTGAAATTTGGTTTTCCGAAATTCGCTTTGAGACAGCTGCATCCAGCAGTTAACTACATACATAATTGCTTACTAAATGTATTCTTTAAGTTCACACATTTAATTAACGTTGAAAAGATAGCAATATGTTACAGACGTTTTGTCTACAACTCTAGCAAGGCGAGGTAGTTTTATATTATTTCAAAGTGAACATGCTTTGCCAAATTAATTCAATCACACAATCCTCAAAATTCGCTTTAAGACTTTGGTCATACATACAAGGAAAAGTTCGATTAAAAACATCATGTAAAATGATTTAAAATAATTTATTTTATCTTGACACTTTTTAAGGTTAAAAATAATTGAATGTGGAACAGCTGGTTTAATAAACAATGCTTTGAAAAACATAACCCATATATTTCACAATAAAAAACCATTTGATGAGCTTTCTCAGCTATTTCTGGCCCTATGTTATGTATTATGTCAGCTGTTCCTTGTTGACACAGCTGTGATGTCATGTGCACTTGATACAGGTAGCCTATTATGATAATTTTATAACAAACTACACACACACACATTACTATACAAAGAATAGTGAGCGAGATAAAATCCATTCTTGATAATTTATGGGTGGATCTATTTTCAATTTCACCCAAATCAATGTGGTTTTTACACGTTTGTGAATATTGCAGGATTAAACCAATGAACTGATTTCAATGAAACTGGCATATAGGTGTAAGTTCAACCACACTCCCAAGACCACTTACTAGTTTTCTGACAACTTTTTTTGACAAAAATTTTAAAATAGAATTTTCTAAAAATCGATTAGAAATTCTGATCACACACTGCTAACATTTAGTCCTTAAATACCCAAACGAAACTTATTGGCTGCTAATCTTCCTCCAAAAAAATTGTTTTACAGGAATTATTAAAAAAATGTTATACATCTAAAGAGATTTACCAAATTTATTATTTTATACAAAGATTTTTAACTAACTTTTTACATAGGTCTACCAAATTTGAAATTAAAAAACCCTAACGTTTAATTTATTCAACTGTAATTTTCATGTATTTCAAATTTATTAGTATATACCAAATTAAATAGGCAATTCTCTATATTTCTTTGTGGCAAATAAATCAAATTGAAAATATAGGCTTTTTGTTAATTTTTATTTAAATGATAAACTATATTAACATGTATACTTTAAAAAACTAGATAAAAGTAAAACATATTTTTTTGCAAATAGGAATAAGTAGGACTATAAAAGTAATGATGTAACCAGTATTTATGTAATAGGTTACCCCATTAATATTTTAAAAAACTAAATATTAAACCCTTAAACATATGAAAACTCATTCCATGCATTCCTAATATATGAATGTCTACTCTTATTAAAGTTTTAGGAATAAGCACCTATCTATAAATAATGAGAAATATTTTCGTTTTTACTGGCGTTAAGTTCCAAACAAGAAAAACATATTTACTGTATCTTCATTTCATTTGGAAAAAAACTAAAATTGTAATGCACAGTAATGAGGTTTTTTTATCTAGAATGTGGTAATTAAAACCAAAGTGAAACTTTATTTTGTAAAAGTCCACAATATTTACTAGGGTAAATGCAATCTGTCTGAATATTATAAGAGTTCTGAAGCTATTAACATTCAAAACGGAAATTGGTACACAAAACAGCCATGACAATGGCAGGTATAAAATGAAAGTAATATAGGCCAAACCATGATAGGTTAGGTCTGCTTATTAATTACTGATAGTAAAGTCAATCTATATTAAACTTAGGCATATTTTCAACAAATAACGAAATGTTAAAAAAATCGCCTATTAACTGTAAACTGCCCATATCAGGTACCTATACTATCAAATTTTAAACTATATTTTACTGTTAAGAATATATTTTTTTAAATAAATGTTGACATCATATACAGATTTATTGCACATTATAAGTCCATATAACTGCTACGGCTACTTTCCGCATTTAACTTAATGAAATATAATAAAATTTATTGATACTGTATATTAAGTTGGCTATGTTTTTTAATTTAAAGCTAAATGATACCATCTTTGGATTATTGTAAAGACATTATTCACCAGTCTAATTGTTTTTTACAACTTGATGATTATCATAACCTAGATGTCCCATAAACCTGTCTAACCATGTTTGAAAATGCCAAGGCAGTTTGTTAAAACAATAACCTAATCTTATTTTCCAACTGATTTCTAGTAAATACATTCACTATAGACAGGTGTTTTATAAATAGTAATGTTTGTGAAAAATTAACCTTCAAGTTCATGCAACTGCAATCAATTTGGAACAAAAACTTTCAAGTAGCTTATGGTCAAATATTTGAAAGGGGTCTAGTCTAACCTAGGACAGAAAAAATATACATTCTATAAAAATATTTTCTTCTTGAACATGCAAAACAAGAAAATAATTTAACTAACCTAACTAAATAAGTTTCAGGGTTTTGCTAGGGACAGTTTTAAATTCAATCATAATTTATGTTTACTACATCTATAAAATATAGTTGTGTAGGTAAAATTTATACAAATATTTAGGCTTAACAGAACATTTTCAAAGGCAATTATTAACCAATATACTTTTTGAATATGCAGGAATAAAAATACCAGACCCAATGCATAATTATGAAAAACATTTAGTTAAAAATATTGGCTAAGATTAATAACAGTAATTCATAATTTTGAAATTAGATAGGTCATATTCAATTTAATAATAGGATAAGCTTAGCTTATAAACAAACAAGATTTGAGGGAAACAAAGCTTATTTCAAAGCCAATAACCAGCGATGTTTTGAATCAACAGACTAAATTAAAATATATGTCCTAAGCCTAAATTAAACTACAAATAAAACATTGTTTATTAATAACTTCACTGTAATGTTATGAAAGTATTTTGAATTAAAACAATTGATAAAATTACTGAGGGACAACATGGCGCAGTCCCAACAGCTGACCTACCGGCAGGAGGGTACGCCACGTCTGGGACATTCCTGTCCGCATTCAATAACGAGACAAGTAGAAAATTCGTCATCGTCAAAACAGTCCTCACTACTCACACAGGAATCCATTTTTAATATTTCTAATATTTATTTACAACTACAAAAATTAATCACACTAAACGGTTTTTCTCAAACATGTTTAACTAGGCCTAGTTCCTACTTTACTCTATCACAAGGCGCGAGAAAACAAGAGACGGGCGTTTCTTACCTGCAATAACTTCCAATATCTTCTTGATCATAATGTTGTAAATCTTCTAGTCTTATTTTTTCCTCACTCCTGTTAAGGGACGCCATTTTTTAACACAAACACACTTATAATTAATTTAATTGTTCTTTTAACTGCATAGAAAATAATACAATCACTAATTACAAAGCTCACCGTACGTACAACGCCTCTTAGCGTTTTGTTATGGCGTTGTTTGGCGGGAAACAGCTGAACAGTGAAGTGCTCAGCTGATATTCTTCCGCACTAGAATTTATCACTACAACTTAAAAACGTAAAACTGGCTTAATATATCCACAACTTTATTACATTTATACTTCAACAATTAAATGTATAGATTATGTTCACTTTATAATCTTATTAAGCATGTAATCACAGAAAAAGTTACGAACTACTTTCTACAAACCCATGAATCTGAACAATAAACGCAAGCCGCCGCTATATTCATTTGCCAGCTGTGCTACAATGGTAGGGAAGAAAGGAGAATTTAGAGTTTGATCACTGCGAAAAACACATTTTTAAACCAAAAGCTTGGTTATACCTTTATTTAATGATTTAAAATCATAAATACATATTAAAATTAACATATCAGATCAATTTCTGACACCATATTAATTTACATCTAGAGATATTAAGAAGAAACAATATTTTTTTAGTCTCAATTCTCCCATTCTACATGCTTGTTTTCATTCTCAGCTGTTGATGTACAGCCTACAAAATCCGTAACGGGGGAATTATTAATTATCACCTCAAAACATTTTTGACACAATATTTATGAATTAAAAATTAATTAATTTTTCTGATACTATAAAATGTAATGATTTGCTAAACAACTAGACATTTATATTTAAAATAACATGAACTTTTTAATATAGCTGCTGAGTCTATCTATTGGATGAAATGGAAACTAAATTATGGATCTTACATCACTCACACATTCTCATTCAAAATCAACAGAGTATCGAGGGAAAATAGTTATTTATAAACAGTTGAGAATAAAACTGTAATTTAAAATTGCAAATTATAACACAATAACCTAATTTAGTTGCTCTTAAAAAATCAGGCCTGGACAAATTTTATGGAAAATTTACAAATTATGTATGAGCTATCAAATTATATTTAATTCTACCAAATCTATATTTTTAAATGCATGTATGACAGACCAATATATATAGAGCATGCTCATGTTCGAGATTAATTTTGGTCTAATTTGATTCAAGCTTGGACAAGATAGATAACCCACCAAAATTTGTTAATGGTTTTAAAATGGTAGGCATTTCAAATCTTTGCAAATTGCCAATACTTCTAAAAATCCAATTCACCATCATAATCAATGTCAAAAACTGCATTTTGTTAAATTAGCATTTTAAAATCTGTTTACATTAAAAAGTTCCATTTAACAGTGATCAGGGTTCATTTCTGTATTTTCAATGTACAATAATTTTAAAGTTGAAGTGCTAATAATGCAAGCAGATTTTATTATTAAATTAATGATGGTGAAAATGTAATGAGGAGTCATTAGGATGGTGAAAACAGAAACTCAAAAAGGGCAAAATTAAGAAAATACGCTTCTATCACATCAGCAAGATGGCTGTGTGCTGATTATTTTATAAATTTTAACATATTTTTTATGTACCTACTGGATAAAATCTACAATTATGACATAGGCTTTATTAATACAACTAAATATGTATTTTTTTGCAATTAATTTTACTTTGCTTAGAATAAGAAATAACAGTATTTAATAATTTCTTTTAGAAATTATTGAATGTATAAATGCTTGATCCTGCAACTGTCTTTTTCTGAATTTTTATATCCCCTTATATCAGTAAACTTTTGCAATACTGTGATTTCAGTTTTTCATTCACTATTCTCTTTATGACACACAATAATTAAATGACTTCAAATTTATCAAAAAAAGAAATTACAAGAGGATAGCTCAAGATGATTTAAATTAGAAGGGCATCAAAATCAATGCACATTTATAATTTGCAAATATTTGAATACAAACCTCATGTTTTCATTTTTGAAGTGACCTAGCTTGATGATAGTGAACAGTTTGCTACCACTTTTAAGGTTTGATGTTTAAGAAACAGCAAATCAGTACTTGCATCGGATACTTTATAAATAATTTATTTAAAATCTGTAAAAAAATAGTACTGAAATTAGTTTTATGAATAAAGATCTCTTTATGCACATGCACAAGATCTCTTGTTTATTTACAATATGTATTTTGAAAGCGTACCACATCCAATAATAATTTCCAGATAATTAAAATCCAGAAACTTATTCAGTTTGATAACGTCTTAGAGTAAGTTGATAGGAGAAAGCTTTGTGATTAGAAAGGATCCATTGTGTTATACTTTCCAAGGTATTTTACAGTCACATAATAAACAGTGATGTCTTCCAGCAATATTTTGCAGTTTACATTATTTTGGCTGGACCTAAAAAAAAAGTTATAGATTAATTTGTAAATATTTATTTTGTAAATTTAGCTTAACATATGAACTAATTAATATAGTTATGAAAAAAATCAACTGGAAACACACAAAATAGAGATGGTGTGCGATTCCAAATACCACGATTTATCAGAGCTACCATTAGATAAAATCATCTACACTGTCCCCAGCACAAAGCTCTTTGCAAAATGACAGGGGTGTCACTCTTCACATAAAGACAAGAACAGAAGAGCAGGGGAACAGGAAATAGCTGTTAATATGGTGTAATCAAGAAACTAACCATACTGTATTTCAATTTTGATTTTTGAATTTACTGTTTATTTTTTTTCTCAATACATATTTGTAACATTATAATATTGTTTTTTTTAATATGTTATCATAGGATACTTTTTAAAATTAGCGATTCTCTTAGTATTAAAATTTTGAAATAAATGATTTATAAAAATGTTGTACTTGTCCATATGTTTTACTTTGTTAATAATAAAACCATTACGTAGATTTATTCCACAATAACAAGGTAAAAAAAAAAAATGAATAACAATGAAAATGGTTACTTCATTACAACCTCTACTGTAATACAAATAATTTTGTTGTAGTATATCAAAATTTGACAATAAGAAATCACACTTGTGATTTTTCACAGCAATTTAATAGATAAAATCACTGGTCACACAAGCGCCTGACATTTTCTGTCACACCCTACCTCTAATAAGGCATAATTCTGTCAAGATGGAACTGATTCAACCTTGCACAATTAATCTTAGCCAAACAAGTTTACTTAAATTCAACCTTTAAAAAAATATTTGTTAAGTACAAATGTTGGCTCTTATTTTGAGTACATTTCACTGCAGCACTTAGCATTGTTGTTTCATTTGTTTTTATCGAGAACTTTCAAAACTTCATCTTTAAAAAGTGTCAATGAAGAGATAACATTGAAAAGACTAGCAGCAAATTATTCTAATAAACTACAAGAATCACATCTAGCCTAGCAAAATTATTTTAAAAAAACCAGGTTAGTTTAGATAAATAAATATGTTCATTACCTGCATAAAGTTCTTCTGTTTAGCCTAAAATCTTTGCAGTTGCTGGTCAAACGGTATATATATATATATATATATATATATATGACGACCCTGGAGTAACACTACGATTTAATGTCCTTCAACAAAGAAACAACAAAAACTGGGCATAGCCCAATATGGAACCACAATTCAAAAGGTAGTATGATCATATTATTATTTGCATTCATTTCCTCATTTAATAAAAGAAAATGAAAGATGTACACTTTGGGTAATTTCTCATCAATTTCTACTCTTTAATTTATAAAATAAAAATATGTCAACTCTGCAATTACCTTACGTTTGTGCTCGGGTACACAGTGTCACATTTTATTTAATTTATTGTTGAAACACTACAGTTTATTGAGCCACTGTAAGAGTGGGTTAAGATGATATTTTTCTTGTACACACTCTAAAAACAGTAAAGTGCGAGGGCCATAGAAAGTAAAAAATGTTTTAAACTGATGCAACATATTAGCCCTCTTGGCACTTCAGATTAACCCCATAGGATAACCCACTGCTGTCATTTTACATATTTGTATATATTTAAATATGATAAAACCAGTGATAATAGTTGTTTGTAATGGTTGTTGTGTCCTGATTTCACTAAACAAAGAGAAATCTACTGAAATAAACAGATATTTAACACTTGACAGTTTGCAATTTTCTCTGAAATTTTGATATCTCAATCTCATGCAATTGTTAAAGATGATCTAGGTTATAAAGATGTGCACTCAATGTATGCTTTGAATTTTGTGAAAATTTTGAAGACATGGAAAATGAATAGGACCTCCATTTTTTTTCCTTTATGATGAAGGATATGATGTTTTTTGGACCATATTATTACTGGTGACAAGATAATGGTCTTAAATTAAATGTCAATCAACGGAATGCATCACTCTTAATCTCAAATAAAACAAATGAGAAAATGCAAGCTCTACACATACACAAGGTACAACTTTTTGGAATCAGAAAGGTAATTTTGTGCCTGGGTAAGAAGGGAGAACAATAAATGCAGATACCATAAGAAGACTTTACTTCCTCATCGACTCTGCTGGGGGCCATCAAACCTATAGTTGTTTACTACCAGTATGGCAGAGATGCTGTATAGCCCATAGTGGCCAAGACTTTTAGGACACCTGTCACTTTATAAATGATATGCAGTGTAGTTCAATATTCGGATAGAATATATATAATTCATAGAAAAACTTGCAAAAGTTATGATAAATGTTTGAATTTTAACAGTCACTATATACAGAATTAATGTAGGTATCACAAAAAATGTAAAATACATTTTTTGTTGTCTCAAATAGAAAATAGTTAATACAAAAAGTTATTTACTTTCTGAATGACCGTGTGTGTGTGTGTGTGTGTGTGTGTGTGTGTGTGTGTGTGTGTGTGTGTGTGTGTGTGTGTGTGTGTGTGTGTGTGTGTGTGTGTGTGTGTGTGTGTGTGTGTGTGTGTGTGTGTGTGTGTGTGTGTGTGTGTAGTAAATGTCAGCAAATGTATAAATACTTTTAAATTTGTTATTAAAGTAAGAAAAGGAAGGTAGTAGTGATTGAAAAATTAATGCTTGATAAATATAGTATTCAGTGCATGCAAAAAATAATAATAATTTAGTTAACCTTCTAATTTAATAGTACTTTATTTAACCGACGACCTCATCAATGCGGTCAGAGCTCTGTGATTTCATAGTGGCAAGTTTACATTAGAAAATATTTAATGTTGTGCAACTGGTTTTTTTGAATTTTGAAATTCAAAATTTTGAAATTTTTGAATTTGTGTTGTATGTATAAAGTCGTTCATGATGTAAAATACAGAAAATTAAAACCTACTATAAGTGATACGTAAAGCACTATCAAACCACTCGAATGAATAAGGCCAGGTGGCCACCAAATGCGGAGCGGAACATACTATACCTAACCTATTGTTTTTAATGTAAGTACATCCACTGAAAGCAAAGTAGAGCCATGCGATGCCACTTGACTCTGCTTAGTTCTGTTCCGCTTTTGGTGGCCACACTTAAAGTGGCATTAAAAACTAGTAGGTTAGATTTTGAATGCGTAGTCCGTTCCGCTCAGCACAACTCTGATTTGTAGGCTTTGGTGGCCACTAAGCCTAAAAGCTTAAGGTAAGGTAACTCTACTGCATATATACCACAACCATAATGCTAAAGTTGTATAATATAAATATTGTTAACAGAAAACTGTAAAAAAAAAATAATTTACAATATGTTACTATACCATTTTAATGATAATTAAAAAAAAAATCCATTTTAAAAAAATATTTTTTTAAAGGGTTTAAAGTAATCAGTGCATGATCATGTCTTTGATTTGACTACTTGATTTTGAACTTGCACAAGTAATTACTTCAAAATTGGGACCAAAATTGCGAACACAATCAACACACACATTATATTTATAGAAATTTTAATAACCTATTTAATGTTTTTTATAGATCACAATCACCGCTGATTTCATGTGATCCCAGGTTATAGAACATTTTCCAAAAGATGTTTGTTTTCTCTATACTTTAGTTTGTAGCTCAAAAATTCCCAAAAGTGACGAAATTCTAGTCAAATTCAAGATTTATAATAATAATTTTTTCAAGTTCCCACAAATATTATCCCCTCCCCCACAAATAAAAACAGTTGTTTTGTCCCTCAAATACTGAATACATAGGTGCATCTGTTTCAACGGGCAAAACAAATGACAATCAATACAAAAAAAAAAAAAAAAAAAAAAAAAATGTAAATATAATTTCGAACCCTACTTATCAGTCTATTTTAAAACTACCAAGCTATTATTTTTCAATCACTGTATTCGATACAATCAACAACCAAAATAATACAATCGTGTATTTCTATTTTCATCTTACAAACAGAATAAAAAGAAAGAAATTCTGGCACTTGTTCACACCCAACATAGGTTATGTTACAAGATAACACTCGCACAAAAACACAATATCATATTAAAAACTAAATTTACTTACATAATGAGGCATTGAGTCTTTAATGTTAACAAATTTATAAATACTTTCTCTACATCTAAATAAATTTTTATCATTAAAAACTAATATAATTTTATTATATAAGCAAATAATGTATTAAAACCAGTTCATACATCAAACCTAAAATATTTTATCCCATACAGAAAAATATTGAGCCTAAAAGTTAATTCTTAAACTATTCAACATGCTACAAATTCGAGGTTTATAAAAATATGCTTCATCATTTTGAAAAAAAACTTAATTTAACTTTGCAGCCATTCTGCTATCTTAATTGTTTGTGATTTTGTTAAATGTTTATGATGTTTGTTTCTGTTATACTGTTACATAACAAACTTTTAACGCTTTGTAGTCAAAGTACATAAGAAACATTTAATCTGTGATATAACACGCAGAATTAAATGGTACAAAATATTTCATATTATACTTAAATTTGGATCACCTTCATCCAAAAACATTTATTACAACTGTCAATTGTATAATCAATCTTTCGACACCCTATACAACTGGAGATGTTGGTGACCACAAAGTGTTTTAATGCTATGTCCGCTAGACGCTAGTGATTATAAAAAACAGTGCTATATATTTTAGACAGTATTTAGAAAAATAAATAAATAAAGCAGACATTTAAATTCTTACATATTATTTAAATAGAGATAACAGGGTGATGTATTTAAAAATTAGAAACTACAGAATGTTTTTTATTTTAAACTCAAATGAAATGGTTACACTTAAACTTCATTCAGTCAAAGAATATTTTTTTCATATAAGGCATATGCTTTCAAATTATTAAACTGTATTTACATTACACAAATAATAAAGTTCTTTTATTTACATATAATAGGGAAGGGCAAATTCGAGACAACATAAACTGAGGAACGTGTTTGTCCATAAATTAAATGTTCTTTCTAAGCGATTTTCAGGCTATGTTTGATTTGGCTTCACTTATTCACTTTGATAATGAAAACAACAAACATATTATCAGACTTCACAACACAACGTAAAAAAAATAATAATATGTAAGTACAATTAACCAAGCAAGTATACATATTTTTGAAAATAATCAGGCAATGAAAATTTTATCAGGTTATCATCTATTTAAGTTGTATTAAAAATGAGTAAACATTATATCCGGTAGGTTTAACAATAAGCATACGTTAAATTTAGATTGCATACATAAGACGTCAGGATAAAGAAAAAGATTTGCTGTGCCAATCCTATTTAGATCCAAAACTTCACACGCTATCTGAAAATTGTTTTTAAATCACTTGGTTAAAATAATCTACATGGTCACAATCTATATCACAAAAGTAGGAATAGTTTCATAGTAATTGGTGAAAATAAGCCATCAAACAACTAAGAACTTTACACCAGAGCAAAATTTTTTTTTTATAGCCTATGACTATGTTTCCAAATATTAAAAAAAATATATCCTTTCTGAGTGTTAGAGATGAAAAGCATATTTTGAAATTTGAAACACACACACACACACACACACGTAATCATTAATTATAGCATATGTTCGTATATTCTTTTAGCTTAAGTTCTTTGATTCATGATACAGCATGACTTATTCAGTTAGTTATGGAGACCATACAACTCACGAGGAATTGTTAGAAATATGCCAAAGTAGTAAACACTAAACATTCTTTGCTCTATGGTTTAACAGACGTTACCGCCTATTTTTTTGTTGGTATTTTAAAGCGAAAAGCACATTGAGGCTATTATCGCCCTCCTAAATGTAAGTGTGAGTGTAAACTGTTAAAGTCATAAGTGTAGTGTTATAAGTGTAAATGTATGTTAGACTCGGGTAGCGCAAGGGACGTCTAAATCCTCTCAATAGGCGCAGCTAGTCTGCATCCCTCAGTTCTTATAAAGTATTGGTGATAGTGTAAATAAAAGTGGATCTTGAGGAAGATATAACCTTTAAACTTTTCTTTTGATTCCTTGAACAGAAAAATACTATCATGTGATCCAACTATATTTTGACTCAGATACTGGTGGAATCTCTGACTGAGCGATGTCAGGAGCCGGGTTTGAAAAGGGAGACATTATTGAGTTTTGTTAACAGATATTAACATTAACAGATATTTATTGCAGATTTTATAGAAGTTTGGCTAATTAATTATTTTTTAAAGGGCATAAGATTTATTATTAATTTCAGAATATTGGTAAATTTGACATGACATAAAATTAATTTATATTAAGGATTCCATGATTTAGTCAGAATCAGTCATTGTTATTACATATTATAAAAAAAACATTACTTTGAAATTCACCAATATTTATTTATATCTACTAAAGTATGATATACTTTATCAGTATATCATACTTTATCATAACAAGTATCATACTTTATCAGTGCTGTTAGATACTGGTTTAATTTAAGAAGCATGTTAGTAATTCTTCTTCTATATTAATACTGCCAGCAAGAGAGTTTAATAAAAATTTTGATAAAGTGCGGGTTAATGGGTTTAAACACAATAATGTAAAAATTCCCAGTTTAATGGCTTCCAATTGGATGACTAAATAGGATCAAGCACGTACTCTTTGTTTAATGATGGAGATTATAACAAGGTAGTTTATTTTTTACGTTCATACTTTTGCCAGTTAGACTAATAAAAACATGGGAATGATGTTAATTTAAAGGCAAAAGCTCACATCACTAACTGCAGTCTTGAACCTACAACCATGAGATGTGCAAGTTCTGAGATTGAGCACAATCCATTTTAATTAGTGAAATAAGCCAAATGAGTTAAGCTCCCAAAGCAGTGTAGAGGTGTATTTCCTTATTTCATTTTTAATATACTACCTATCACATTGAAAATTCCAAAGCAACTTGATATTTTGTACATTACAACTTTCTAAGGATCTGAATAAATTACTTTCAACCAAAAAAATTCATTGGACAATCAGTTCCTCAATAAATCTAAACATCCAAGATGTTCACAACATTCGAAGGGTGGATGTTCTGCTTTTGAAATATGCTCTCATTTTGTGTTATTATAATCCATAATCAGGTACGTTTTACTCAAACTTATATCTTAAACACCAGAAAAAGAAATCAATTTACATTAAATTTTTTGTATAAACACAATCACCTGTTGTTGAAGTTTGAGCACTCTAAGCGTATTTACAACAGATTCCTTACAGATTTCACAACTTGCTGATGCTACAAAAAAATTCTTGGTATTCAGAAAATATCTTTATGAGCTGTTTGTAAAACATTACAGAGCTAAAAACATTAAAAACTTGTGTTTCAACACATTGAAATCTGAGCCACAGAACAATGTAAAAATTATCGTGATCATATACGTGATTATATTTTCAATAATAGTTCACCGAGATTTTTGTTTCATTATTTATGAAAAAGTTATAAAACAGCGATAAAAAATCATTCATTGGTTCTGACGTTAATCTGCCACCTGATAAACGAGGTTCTACTGTTTATTTATAAAATATACAACAAAGAACACAGATTTTATAACGCGATCTCTATCCTATTACAGAATGACATTCAGATTTCAATGTGTTCAGACCCAATTGTCCTTCTATGCATAAATGCCATAACGAGAATGCGCTTCATATTTTAACACCAATTAAATACAACTAAATTACTTTTGTGTTCAAAAGTTGCTGAAAATAATTTACTGTTCACTCTGCAATGAACAGATGTTCCACATCTACTAATGTAGTATAACTTAACTTATACTGCATAACTTAACCCACCAAACATAAAAGGAAAAATAAATTTTCCCAGCATTATCGTATGATTTTAGAATTTAAACTTAAAAGACAATTTTCATTCAGAAAATGAATGCGTGTTTTGATCAAAATGAACAAAACAGACTCTATTAAAAATTTGTTTTAAAGAAAAATAATATTTTAAAAATTGGTACGAGAATATTTTTTTACGCATTAATACATCGAAGTATTGGTCATTATAAAAATATATTTTTACTGTGTGAGAGACAGAGAACAATGATGCCCTAAAGAGAAAAGATGACAAAAATACTACAGAAGATAACATTCTACTGTGAAAATCAAGTAATATTGATATTCAATATTCATCTCTAGAAAATACCGGCAGTCACAGAAAACTAATAATCTGTAAATAACCTGTGTAACATTATCAATTTTTTTGAAGTATAGAATGATCATTTTCGAAAGGCACAACTGTAAATAACAAACAATACAGAATACATGTAATAATCAATGCATGAAAAAAAAAACAAAAATGTAGAATATTTTTTATTAGTTTTTTTCTGTATCATTTTACATGAGAATACAATTTTTCCTGACCAAAAAAATTATTTGCCACCAATTTTTTTTGTAAGCCAAAACTAACCACAAAGAGCTCAAAGTGTTTGTTGGGTCAAAATCATTCTGAGGATGTAAAGATAAAATATAGTATGTTTGGGTTTTTTAAAATTTCAAGCTAACAAAATACTAAATAACTTTTTAATTAAGTTAGCTTAATGCAAGACTGTTTTCTTGATTTTTGTTTAACTTTTTTGTATGCATAAAAAGGCCTTTAACCCTCTGACACCATTGCCAACCACTTTTGTCTAAATTTGCAAGCAATTGAGAGAAACATGTTATAAAATATCTATTCAACCGAATTTTAAAATGTTTGCCTTGTTGTTTTGGCAATGAACCAAAGAACGTAACACGTATATATATAAATGGTTTTATGAAAATTTTACACACAACAAAGGGCATTGTGAATAAAATGTTTTTCTTTAGAACTGAAAACCAAAAAGAAATCATATATGATACGTTTTAGTACTGTGTCTGATAATACAACAAAAAATTATTCAACAGCTGCTGTTGTAGATATAGATTATGATTACAAAGAGATAAACAATCTTGACAAGGACAAAGCGTAACAAAACTTACATCAAGCTCAAAACCTTTGTAGTGACATACATAGGTTTTTCAGTTGGTTATTACAACTACGTTTTACATAAAATATTACCAATATATGTAACATTGCAAATAGCAATACAGGCATTTTATATATGTTTTGTAACACTGCACATATTGACATTTGAAGGGTTAAAAAATGGTTTTACTTCGAACATTTTTGAAAACTGTTAAAACGATTTCAGACTAATAAAAATTTAAAAAACAAGATTAATATGTAGTTAGTTCAAACAGAAAATTTTAAATTACTAAAACGTGTTAATTTTGTGGTTGTTGTTAAAACAAGCTTAATTTTTAAATCAAACTGTCAGTTTTTAAATGGTGGTAATTAATTTTCAAATGAGGTATTACTTGACTGATGAGATTTTATTTGAAGACAAGAAACCAATATAATCCTGAATGTCAAGAATATTTTCTAAAAAAAGTTAGTAAGATTTTGTGTCTTTAAAAGTAATCATAAGGTGAGGACCGTTCAGATACATACTGTTCAAAAAAATGACCACAGTTGTTATCCAGTCAATCATAGTTGTTTTAGCGAAATTTGTAATGTTTAAGTTATTGATTGGCACTGGTAGGCCAAATGTTACATACAATCAGTAAAATGATTTGATGGCATCAAGAAATATTCTAACTAAGGAAATTCATCAGGTATATGGTGCATCACATGCATTCATTGAAATACAGTGCAAAAATTGACGGCAAAATGTCCATATGCCATGCTCGAATGTTATCAGCTATCGCAGACCATTTAATGCATTCATCACTTGCAAAAATTCATAAAAACAACAATTTTTCAAAATTTCGATCATCTGTTGCTCAGCAGAAACTTTGCACCATATGTTTTAATCTCTTCTGATACCCTTTATATGCTAAGTGTGGCAGATTAAAAGTTAGCTGCTTGTAACATGTAATATAAACGCCTGTCCTCTAGCAAGTGAAATGAAAATTTGATAATTCTAACAAGAAGCTAAGTTCTACGAGAAAGTTTACAAAAACTACTACACTATAACAAATATTTGAACCAATATGAAAATTATGTAAAATAAAAAATTTCGTACTATTTGAGAACAAGGAAGTTCTCAATTATGACTAAATATAAAAAATAATAAATAAATACAGTAGTTTAGTTTTGAAGACCCTAACTAAATAAAAAAAAACATCATTTATTAAAACAAACAGACTTTGGCTTATCTTCTTCAAGAGTCGTTTTTTAAAAAATTTTAAAGCAATATTTTAATATGGAAAATACAATGAAATACTGAAAAATAAAATTCTGTAACAGTTAAACCTGATTTAATAATTCCACAGGAAATATATAGTTTTACTCATCTATAGATACTCTGGCAGTTAACATACTTACATACTTATGGCAGTGCCATAAACCACTTGTTTACAAGATAAAACATATTACAAAATATGAGTAAAATCAACCTCACAAATTGGAAATGTAGCAGTTTACTTTGAAAAAATATTAAAATACCTATATAATACTCACATAAATAATATAGGTATAAATGTGCCGCAACAAGGAAATAACAAACCCTTATGAGCTAAAAAGTAAGAAGTATGCAAGGAGGTAGGCTATAGTTAAAATTGTACACAAACATATATGAGGGTTGTTCATAGAGTAACCAATTCACTGTAACTGTTTGAATGTTGCGCAAATATTGAAACACGCATGCGTACCAACTTCCGGTATGCCTTGTGTATCAAATGACGCCATTTTCATTGTTACTGTTGCAGTGTGCTGTCCACAATGTCAGTTCATGTTTAAGACAACTGATCGACCCACCGACTGCGAAACAAGATCAGTGATTCGGTTTTTATCAGCAAGAAATGTTTCAACGGTAGAAATTCATCAACAGACAAGTGAAGTTTATAGGTCCAAATGCGATGAATGACAGTAAAGTGCGTAAGCAGGTGCGAGCTTTTAATGACCATGATGAACCGCGCTCAGGCCGACCATCAATGATTACACAAAATTTGCTCCATGCTAACACATGGATTTCTGATGGAACATGGGGACCCGCCTCGGTGCGGGTTTTGTAGAGAAACCATCACATTATGACATATATTGCTAGACTGTGATGGCTTCCAAAATATACGGCGTGTATGTGGTCTAGGAAATAGTATGCAGAGGACGTTGGGAGATAGTGTCTCGGCCATTGACCGGACGCTGAAATTCTTCCATCGTCTGAATTTGTTAAATAAAATTTAACTTATAATAATATTGCAGGGCCTCTTTACAGCCCTGTAACAAGTTGTATATTTGTGGCTATTTATTTATCTGAATTTGTTATTGTTTGCTTTGTTTTCCTTGTTGTTTAGTTTTATTTATTTATTTATTAGTAGTTATATTTTATTGTTAACTAGTTTTAGGAATAGTATTTATAATTGTTATTGTATATTGTTTTAAATTACTGTTAATTTTTATTTTGTGATATTCCTAAATTTTATTTTATTAATATCGTGCCTCAGCGATGATAACCTTAACGGTTTTTTGCCGGAAAAAAAATACACAAAATTTGGTCAATGATGTAGACGAAAAGATTTGTGAAGATCAATGATTCATAATTTCAGGTTTAGCATTGGAATTTCCGTATGTGAGAAGAACAACTTTGTACAAAATTGTCTCTGAAAATTTGCAATTCTGCAAAATGTGTGCATGATAGGTTCCCAGGCTGCTTAATCAGACCTAACACATGAAAAGAATAGTTTGTTATCTTGCTTTTTTGGAGCAATGTCGAATGAAGGTGATAAAATTTTAGATCATATTGTTACGGGATGAGATGTGGGTTTCTCACATGACCTCCGAGTCAATGGAATACCGTCACACGATATTGCCAGTCAAAGTCAAGTCAAAGCAGACAATCTCAACACGCAAGGTTATGGCGACTGTGTCATGGGACAGACATGAAGTCTTGTTAGTCGACTTTATAGAACAAGGGAAAATGATAAATAAAGCAGCTGTTATTGTGCTAACCTGATTAAACTTCGATGTGCAATCCAGAATAAGCGATGTGGCCTTTTGACGTCTGGAGTTTTGTTGCTGCATGAATTGTCATGAACCAACACAGATCAAGTCTTTTAGATGGGAACAGATGGAGCACCCACCATACAGTCCTGACCTGGCACCGAATGATTTCTACTTGTTCCTCTACCTAAAGAATTTTCTCGGCGGCAAGTGCTTCAGCACAGATGATGATATGAAAGAAGCTGTTTATCTTCACAGGCGGCCCAATTTTATAACTTAGTTATTCAAAAGCTTGTTGAACGGTGTGAAAGTATGGAAATTATACAGAAAAATAGAGAAAGATGTAACAAATGAAAATATAACAAGTTTTTTAAAAAAATCTTTTTTTTATTTTTAAACAGACCTTATTTTATGAACAACCCTCATATTTGACCCAATTACATTCAACTTGAGAACTCAAAATATGTTTGATTTTAAGTGTACAGAAATATCGATATGCTTACAACAGTTAAGGAGCTAAAATATGGTCTAAAAATAGAACAAAGCTTAAAGAAACACATACTTTTGGCCAAAACTTTGCTATTTTGAAGACTATAAAAGATAGAAAGCTAAAATTTGGCAATCGTGTATACAGTAACACATGCACATGCACACACACACACACACACACACACAAAATCGTAAAAACTGTAATCAGGCTATTTTGTAAAAACTCATGAAGGAAACATCTTGCAAAGCTAAGAAATTGAAATTTGGTAAACAGATTAGACAGCTTATTGTATATCCAAACTTGATTATTTTTAAAAAAAAACTTAACAGAATATTTCAAGTAAAAAGCTGTAATTTTGTTACACATATGACTGTAACTCATAAGGATGTACAAATATATTTTTATTCAAAAAATTTCAGTTAAATCAAAAATATAGCTATTTTGAAAAATTATTGATTTTGCAAAGGAAATCGTATAAATCATAAAATAAATTTATTAAACCTGTTATGTAAACACATGCACCGAGAATTTTAATAAACATGAGTTTTACTGCAAATAAAAAACATTAATGATAAATTACGTAGATACTAAAAACATCTGCAATGGCTATTTCAAACTGGTTGTATTATTTAACCCTTTACACTCCTATTTTGAGTATAATTCATCCTCTTACGTAAACGCCAAACATACAATGAAAATTTTAATAATCATATTTACAATTTTACTGCAACTAAAAAAATCATTAGTGATAAATTATGTAGACACTAAAACTTCTGCAATGGCTATTTCAAAGTGGTTGAATTACTTTAACTTTTTGTACTCCTATTTCAAGTGCTATTCGACATTGCACAATTATTGATGTACTAGCAAGTATTTCCGATAGCAAACTATATACAATATTGTACAACTAAGCATATTTGCACACTAACGTCAACATATTTTCAACATTTCTGCCATTAGTTGCAAAGTACCATTATCTATCTATTTATTAAGGAACTATTTTCCCTATACTTCTTTCTATTCTGTGTATCATTGCTTGGCGTAACTGTTAAATTAATAATAAAAAAATATAAAATGAAAAATAAAGATAAGGACAGAAGTAATCTGTATTATTCTATTTATAAGATTTGATAAATAAAAATTAACTCACAGATTGTTCAAACCAGCAATATGTACTGAATTATGTTACAAATCTGGTAAGAAGGGTAAGAACAAAACTGAAATTTGACTGGAGTGCAAAGAGTTAAAAAGTCAGTACAAAGCCTCACATAGGCTTATACATACAAATTTCCACATATTTGTTGATTACAATATCTATTTTCACTTTAAGTTTCAATATTAAAGTTTTATTTATGCTGTTTTTCTCCATTATAAGCTATTATTTACAAAAAGTCTGTTTAATCATACTTTGTTTAATTTATGATTTGTACTACATTGGTCCTGCCAATTTTTAGAAATGAGTTTTTATTGTTTTATGGTTTAGTTTGATTTACTATAACTAAATAGTTATATTTTTCAACCTTTCTACATTTTTTTTGTTTCATATGACAATGAACTTGTGTGCAAAGGTTAGTATAAAACTGAACAAAACAGTGCATACAAGAACAGAAACACTTAACTATATCCAGTAATATTGGGATTGCGATCAGTCAGAAACCATCTTATACAATATGTTATTTGAAAAAAAGTTACAGTATAGCATCAAACAGTACTAATACAATCCATGTTTTATAAGCAAAGTAAAAGTTAAAAACTCCACCAACTTGAAAGTCAACAACCTACTGTAAAAATATTACTGAAGAAATCAAGTTTTTCCAGGTGATTATATCCGAAATTAACTAATTAGCACGATCATGTTAAAAAAATTAAACATGTTTTTAAAAATTGTGTAAAATATTTTTACTTCCTCAAACATTTTCTTCACAAAAATAATTCTACAGTGGAAAAAATATATTTATGCAAAACATTTAACAATAATTACTTAATATGATGTTTATGTATTAGTTATGACATCTAAAAAGCTTTTCAAAGTAGAGAAAAAATGTTTGGAGAAATAAAAATAAGAATGTACTTTTTTAAACCAATAATTTTATGTTTTAATACAGTTAGAAATGAACTGATGATAGTTTTAAAAGTTAAATTAGCATAACTTTTCATTTTATACAATAAAAAAACAAAATTGTATTATTAAAGCAAAGACAAAATACTTAATAATCTAATATTAAATGGGAAACACGTTAATGTCTGATGTTTCACCCAGTTGTCTCACTGAAACTTAGTTAATATCACAAACTCAGAATTCTAAAACAAAACACTAAAATCTTAGTTACTATCAGAATACTAGTCCAAAATTTAAAAGAAAAAATATCCTATACAAAGCTACTGCCGTTTACACTTTCAACCATTTTGAAATTAATACAAAGTTCAATATAGTATTTTGGTAATATTATGTGTAAAACCTACTATCTATTCTAATTATTAAATTATATTAAAATACAACACAAGCCAAATATGAAAGGAGAATTTTTACTCAGTTCATATGTTATCAAAATTTTGTGAGTTAACGTTATCATTTTGAAAATATAACTTATTAAGAACGTTAAGACAAAGTTGCAGGGAACGTTAATGTGCAGCTGATTTAGAACATTATGATGACATCTGAATCATTATGAAAAGGCAGATATACATCACGTTCTGACAACTTATTGGTGATGTTTCCTCAATGTCATATTTTTGAGTTTGAAAGTAAATATTTTTACGTTAGGACAACGTTGCCCTATTGTTTGGCTCTCCTAGGGATAACCAATTTTCTTCACTAATAATAATTTATGAAATAAATACTTATACAATTTTCTGGTTTATTCTATAAAACTATACAAATTATTATTTCTAACTTTAGCACTTTAGGGAAATACACTATATAACAACTAACAGCTAAGACTTGAACTTGATATTAGCTTTCTCAAATACAGCTAACAATAATTTAATAATAATGACTTTTGTATGTTTTCGAAAATTATTATTAAAGTATGCAGTGAATGTGTGTGGGAATCTATTGAATCTATAATAGGAAATTATTTGTATAACAGAAATATCAAATTTGATTCACTTAATCATAAACTGTTTATTTCATGGAATGGTCCCCCGATTCACCTTGCACATACATTACAAAACATTTTAGAGGAGAAATTTCCATTTTTCTAGATTGTCTTCAAAATCTAAATTGAAATTTTTCAAAACATTTACAGTAACTGGTAGACTACATTAAAAAAAAAAAGACTACAGTTTTTTTTGTTGATAAATCATAAAAAACTATGCCAGATAATGTATTATATATTTAGAAAAGAATGTATTATATATATTAGAATAGAAAAAATAAATAAAAATTGTTATATAACCAAATATTATACGGTTTTTTAATTAATGCTAAAATATTGTAATTACAATTAAAATAGATCAAAGGCAATTAAACCACAGACAAACAAAACAGATAATAACCCAGTGGCCAGTAAGATCAAAGGAAATTAAAGTTACTGGATTGAAATTATCTGTCTTTGATTCCTGTTCCCTTGATCTTGTTGGTCAAAGGGTTATTCGATTTAATTTGTCTGTCTACAGTTTAAGAGCCCTTGATCTTGCTAGTCATATGGCTCTGTATTGGGTTTGTTTCTTTGTGGCTCTTATTTAAGAGGGGGTACAATCACACCTCCCTTAATGTACCACCGATGTGGGAAAATGTTTGATCATCCCACCTGGGTTCGAGGAAAATTTTGTGAAGTCTGTAAGTCTTTGCACTCCTGATGATATAAATAAAACTTTATTTGTAATTTGTGGATAACTTTGACAGAAAGTTATGACGCACACCAAAATCTTAATATATTTAAGATTTTCATGCGAGTCGCAAAACTGGTTCATCTATTGCCACAATTAACATTTGTGGCAATAGATAAACGATTACATTTTATGGAAATAAGAAACAAAATGTTTAGGGAATAGTCACAGTCATACGCAAATTTTGTTTAAAAAAATAGATCTTGAGTGCTGGGAAATTTCTCAATAATTTCTCAATAGTAAAGATCATTTTGTTCTGCTGTGACACACAATTTTACATTAAATTTCTTAACTTTTTTCCAATTCTTTTTTTAATTTTCTGATTTCCAATTTTTTTTGCTTGTTTACTTTCTAAAAATTTTCCTGATTATTCCCCCCTTCAAATGTTTTGCCTGCTCTTCCTAAAAAAATTCCTGGGACCTGGTTCCTGCGTTCTCATATTTTTTGCACCCCTGACTATTTATAATTTAAAATAGACTATATACAGTTAAAATAAACAGAAATAAATTAGCTAAAATTTCACAGGGTTTAATAACAGCTGCCTGCAGCAGTTTAGTTTATAACCTGAAACTCCAAGTTTTGGATATTTCGAAAATCCAATCACTTCGTTTCAGTTATTAATTTCTAAAAACTTTTAATTACCAATGTAATATTACCAAAATACTAATCACCAGCCACTTTAAACAAAACATACATTAAATCTTTTTTTAAAACTATTGCTTATCAAAAAGGCAAGGTAACCTAACCTAACACTTTTTTTTAAAAAACCTGATTTTCTCTTAATTAAACCTAAAATAAATGGAAAATACAATCACATAGTTTACTGTACTTACAGTTCACAATAACTTTTTTAAACCCGCTTTAACTCTTTCCTGCGACTTGTTCACCTTTATTTTCAATTGTTGTATCAGATCGTATATTTTCAGCGATGGCCCGACTTTCATTCCAGTTAAATCGATTATTTGGTCTTTGGTCAATGCCAGCATAGTCTTACCGTCAATCTCCTAAAACACAAATTTTTTTATTAACATTTTGTACACCGAAATAGAATTTTTACAAGCATGTAGTTCTTTAAGACTATCAAAGAAAATTAAATTACAATTTTAAGGAAAATTTGAACAAAATTGTTAGTTAACTTTGAAAAAAACATTTTTTAATTTAAATGGGATTTCTTGATAAAAAAAGGGCTTATAAACACATTTATTTAAAAAATTAAAGAAATTGTCCTGATGTATAGGCAAACATAGTACTTTTAATTATTTGAGAATTAATTTACCATATTCATCGGTATTGCTCGTTCAATGGTTAAAAGATAAAACACAGTTTATGCAGACTACATTCATACATACATATACTTTAGTACAGTTATAACCACCAGAAAACTATAATATACAGAAAATGTATTCACTAGAGTATATGAGAATTTTCCTTTTTGCATTCTCATAAAGCTGCAAGCACTAAACTGAAATAGATGACATCTGACATGTCGATTCGTCACCCATTGTAGCTTTTGCTGCTTTATTTTAAAACATAGTTTGTTTATAACCTTCTAAAGACAACATCATGATCGATAAACAGTATTTGTTCACTGTATTTTTCCTTATTGTTTTGTTTTGTATTATATTTGTCACAAAATTATATTACAATTTCGTAATGTTTTAAAAGGAAAGGAATTTGTTCTAAAACAAGTACAGAATTGTAAATTAAATAACAACTACAATAAAATGTTTTTACTTTCTTAAAACGACATTTTAGTCTGACACAGTACAGTGAGTCTCGTTAACCTGACCTAAACCGGGCGTGGCCAGGTTGAATTAGCAGGAAAATTGGATTACACGGAGAACCATTAAAAAAACGTTTAAAAGTATTGAATTGAATTTATTACATTAAAAAACTTTGAATTACATATATTATTACTAAATGTATTGTACTAAAACAAAACAGCACACAGAATCTCATTACAATAGTAAAGAGCAGTATATCAAATCACCGAACTTGACAGCCAAAGTTTGTAATTTTTATTTTTTTTACCAACTGTTTGATGTTTTCTCGCCATTACATCTCGCGTGAAACAGTCACCTTTTTCATTTTAGAAGCCATAACAACACCATTTAGAGAAAGCAAATAATAAAAAAAATATGTGAAATGTTACACATAACCCAGATTGCATCCTAAACATCAACACTTCTACAAATCTGAAATGGTACTAAAGATGGAAATGAACGAACAGAGCAGGTATAAGGATGGACCTCAAACCTCTCTTTCTTTTGAAGAGAATGTAGGTCATCAGATGGACATGTAAGTGACATCTATGCGTTTAGGGTAAAGGGGTGGGGTGGTAAACACATACACATCTCTTATAAATTGCTTGAAATATTTTTTTTTGAGGCTAGGTCGGATTAAACGGAAGGTTGGATAAATGGTCTACTGTAATTAAAAATAGGAAATTATTTTTTTTTACTAACACCATTAGCTAGAGATATGAGACAGATTTTGCTCAGCATATAAAGGGTTAAATGACAAACTTGTTACTAATAATCCACTAGGTTTTTACATATTGGCATTTTCTTGCTATTTGTGTTAAAGTTCTCACAGCTTGAATGGCCAACTTCAAATTAACAATGCTTATTTGTTTGGATATTCAAATATCAGGTACAGAGCTGAGAAGTGAGGTAATGATGTAGTGCACATGACATGCACGGTATATTGACAGTTGCTCAATACATCTGTTGGTACAGTAACTATTCTAAAAATATTTACCTGGCAATGTCACTCATGTTTTACTTGTAACTTAATCAATTATGTAACATAGTTTGAAAAAATTTTATATTAAAACACAACAAAACAAATGTACACTAAGTTTGCAGAATTATAAGTATTATTTAGTTGTTACTGAATCGTGCGTGCTCGGCTACACAGCAACAATTTAACAAGTAGTGAGCAGCCGAGAACAATGGTCTTCCCCCATACTTCACGCACTTCAGTGCTTGTATTAATACATGTGTTAGTCATTTCACACTTCAGCTTTTTAACTGCAGTACTACTACTGGACATGTAAATAAGATTTTACTTAAATTTATTAAGAATTTATTTATAAAGTTATTGAATGATGTTTACAAAATATGTACAGTATTTTACGGACTATAAAAAGACACACCTAAATTTTTAAGAAATTAAAAAAAATCAAACTTTTTTACCCTTTTTATTATTAGATTGCAAAAGCCAGACTAAAAAAAATTATTAGTATATTTTTTTCAATTACAAAACTAACTACTAACAAAAATATTGTACTGTTACTGATAACACATCACTTTCAAGTTTACTGGCACCGGAGACTTTACTGATGCATCATAGGCTAGTCAGTGTTCTGGGTTTCTGATTGCAGGGAGACAGTGTTAGCAAGCTTGTGAATACCCGCAACTCATGTTCGTCGCATTGGTGCACTGCTGTTGCCAGTTGAATCCAATGTTGCCGGATACATAGGTTTCCCATGGCATCAAATACTGGCATTATAAAGACTAGCAGGAATTTTAAATTAAACACTGGACATTTTCATATTAATTTTGAGAGTATAAGATGCACCTGAATTTTGGAGGCAATTTTTCAAAAAAGAAAGTGCATCTTATAGTCCGTAAAATACAGTCACTAAATAAATCTCACTACTATCTTGTAACACCAGACATTTAAATCTTAACTAACACCAGCCGATGTGTAAATAATTTCACATTTTATAACGCAATCTAGACTGGCCCTAAGCTAACAGATAACTTACTGTCGACTGGTAATGGAGTTATTTGAGGACTCTGAGTCAATACATTGAAATCAGACTTGATAGTGAATAGTGCAAACGATTAAAATAGTGTTCGGAATACCTTCTGGCTGAAGCTGTCACAATAAGCAGTACAATCATTGACTCTAAGAAACTGCGCTACTTCGGAGACATTCCACTGGTCAGGAACAAGTTCTCTGGATTCACAAGACCCGCTCGAGTCCACTAGTCGTGGGATAACTTTTTCATCCTGAAATAATTGTATTAAAAATGTTATTTAGTTAATCCAAAATGTTTTACATAGTAAAATACATTGTAATACCATAGTAGATAAAGAGATATCTGTGTTTTTAGGAAAGGAACTTATAACTAACTTATAACAGAGTAAACATGAAATGACTTATAATTATATAAAGTATTACATTAAATACCATACTTTATAATGAATTTGTCATTCATAATTGAGGTAAGCACAAATATAAAAAGTTTAACATCATTAATTTTTTTTGGCATAACAAGATATCCTACTTAAAATTAATACAACTTTGGTAGTAGAAAAAATAAATTTTATAGCAAAAGTAACATTTATATGAATAGTTTATTAAAAGGATTTTATTATAAATTTGCAATTACACTATAGATTTACTTTCCATTTTTTAAGATTATTCTTAAATAAATTATTCTTAAAAAACAATTTGTTAACAATGTTGTTTCAAGATAATAGTTTCAGGTAACATAATTTTAACCATTTTATAAAATATAAAAATTAATACTTAGTTTTATTTTACTAAGTATTGAGTATGGATTTCCCATCTCATTCTATTATCAAAATAAACATAAAGATATTTACGTGATTCAACTCTGTTAATGTTAAAAACCATTAATTATTAAATTTAGATTCAGTGGAACACTATAACAATAATTTCCAAATAATAGCATTAATAATAAATTTAATTACATACTTTTCGTTATGTAATTACTTTTAAAAAAAGGGGAAAAATCTAGATTTTTTAAACGCAGAATATATTTTCTGTGTACTGGTTTCACATACACTAAACAGTAGATTACTTACGTTGATGCATGCAGTAATGTTATAATCGGCAGTTAGACATGCATCGCTGGACTGCACACACTGATCAGGACCTGCTGGTTCAGGAGTTCCATTCATCTCTATTGTAAAGGAATGATTCATGTCTCCTATGCAATGAAATTATCACAAGTCTTAAAGAAGGTATAAACTTCATACATTTTTAATTTTTATTCAGACAACTAAGTAATTTCTATAGACAGTAATGAGTGGTTATTTGTACACCATGAAGAAAGAAGACAAATAAAATCTGTTTTTAGAAATTATGCTCCAAGGTTTTTTCCCCATTGTTGGTTGCTTCTGAACGAAAATTTTTGAAAGAGATAATGACCCTATTTTGTGTCCAGCACATGCCAACAGGCAAAATCTATTCAAAAGCACATCACGCTGCAAAATTGGGCTTCTATAACTTGTATAAAATAAAGCATCAACTTCTGAAACAATCTGTATCTGCAACTGGATGTCCAATTACAAAAAAAGTCAATTTTCACACAATTTATACAAGTCAATTTTCAAGCTGCGACCCCACAGCTTAATTTTAGAGAACACATTAAAACTTTGTTGGAATCTCAGATTTTCCGAAATATCACATTCAATCACAATTATGTCAATTTTGTTATCTCTCCCACTGTTTCATTGATATTTTCATGGTTGTAAAACAGTACTTTTTAAATGCCTTCTAAATTTGCTATAATTTTTAAAACTTAGTTTCTCAAATTCACCCCTTAATATTTTGTGTTCTAGTCATTTACTTAAGTATGCCTAATGGTAAATACAGCCTTGTAGAAATAGATATTTTCAAAAAAATTTCAGGAGAACCAGTACTTACAAAGTATATACCAAATCAAAGGATTTTTTGTTCTAGAGCGAATAAATACTTTTATGTAAAAATTAACTTTTGATTTCTAAAAGTCATGATTATGACTTTAAATCTGTTATTAAAAGTTTTTTTTTACAAAATAGCAATGTTTTATTTTTATACATAAGGTTTACTAGTTTTCATTAAATAATATGACATTGTCACAAGAACCTTTTAGAATTCACAAATAAAACTCAAGCCCCTTGTGCTACTAACCTGTTAGTACATTTGCCTCAGCAGGCTCCCTCTTAAGGCACTCAATCTCCGGAGTCACTGGAGCAGACACTGGCATGGCAAGAGGACTGTCCAAGGACGGAGAGGATTTGTTTTGGCTGGGTGACACTAGTTTCTTGTTCACTACTCTTCGACGTCCTCGTTTACGTACACCAATTTTTAACGCACCTTTGATAGTTGCTAAAAATTAAAATTTCTAGTTATAACCAGTTTACATATTAGCAGAACCTTGCTAATCACCATCCCAGTTGTTCTGATTATTAAAAAGTTTTCGCTAATGAACAGTTTTTTGAGCCACTGCCAGATATTGTATGAATGACATCATATACTGCAATGACGCATCACAGGCTAGACAGTGTTCTGGGTTTGTGATGGCAGGGTGGGAAACAGTATTGTGACAGTCCCCACTGTGGTGGGGAGAAGCTTGTGAATTCTTGCAACTTATATTCGTCGCATTGGTGCACTGCTGCTGCAAGTTGAATCCAATGTTGCAAGATAGAGATTAGGTTTCCCGCGGTATAAAATATATGGCCATTTTAAAGACTGGCGGGAATTTCAAATCAAACACATTTTTATATCAATTTCGAGTATAAGACGCACCTGAATTTTGGAGACAATTTTTCGAAGCAAAAAGTACGTTTTATTGTCCTTAAAATACAGTACTTGTATTACGCTTAAGTTTCTAATATTCTATTACTAAAACCTAAATTTAAGACAAAAATCTAAAAAAATGTATTTATATAAAATTACACTTAGGATTTGAGACTGATTCAGACCATAATTATAGATTACAAAAATTCAATGTCTAAATTTCAAAAATATATTTTCCTTGCAACAGTGCAGAATAAATATTTTAAATTTTGTTTTTGTGATATTCACAAAATTGGCTTGAACCTACAAAATAAGCATTTGCTGATTTTTCTTTAAGTACCTGGAGCGTTGACACCGTTCTTGATTGGAGACCGAGGTCCTTCCAATTTATGAGCAACAAGTTGACACCATCCCACAGGATAGATATCTGAGCTTTCACAGTCTAACCACTGATCATACTCATCTTCCCATCCATCAAAATGAATCTGAAAATAAAGTCAGCTCAACTTTAAGCAACTCAATTTATTTTACGTTCTACAGTGAAACTAAATCCTATTAAAATATATTTGCAGATGTATGTTCATATTCTGTATGTATGTTTTGGTAAATTTTCCAAAACAATTACTGGCAAATAACAGTAAACACTGTAACATATTTAACATAGATAAACTTGTTAACATACGTTTTCAAATGTATTTATTAGTATAACATCAATGTAATCATCTGTGAAATAATGATCTGTGACCACTATCATGAAACTTAGAATAATTTTGTTTTGAGATATTGGCACCAAGCCAAGCAACATCTTTAAGAGGAATACTGGAGGCTTTGATGATTACAATGTGTTAACCAATCACAGAAAAAAAAATTAAATGCGGGAAGCAAAACAAAAAAAAAGGCAGTCTTCTGCAGAAACTCTGTACTGGATACACGACAGCCATTATAATAAAAGGAAAAATTTCGTTGAATTTTGAAGAACTTGAGTTTTCCAAGCATCTCATATTATTAAAAGAATAAAATTTGTATAAATTTTAAAACCACCAACATGTCTTAAATGGATTTTACCCGCATAAGATTCACAAATGCACATGAGCACAAAACAACAAAGAACTGAAATCGATAATAGACTACTATGTAAATAAAATACATAACACAAATGAAAGTACACGATGTGAGAGTGTATTGAGGAGCCACATGAGGATCAGACCATTATCTGATAAAAAAGAGAAATAATCTTCTCTGGATCAGCAAAAGACAGCAACCAACATTCCAAGATAAAGGAACATGATCAAGATCAGAAAGGAAGAAAATTTAATTTAAGCAGTTTATAATGACAGTGTAAAAGAATTACATAGGAAAAGGTTATATAGACATGTTGAGAAGCATGCAATGGGTAAATGTGCAAGATCACTATAATCATACTAAAAACTTAATAAACCAGGCAGCCAAGGAAGCGTTAGGATACTATGAAATATTATCCAGGAAGAAACCTTACTGGTAGGATAATTAAACAGAAGACCTTATAAAAAAGAAAAAACTAAAGTAATTTAAATTCCTAAACACAAAAACAATCGCTGATTAAATCATACATAAAGAAGCCCAGGACTTAGTTTGTAAGCACCCTTATACCTGCTCTGTTCATTCACTTTTAGTTTCACCTTTTAGTATCAATGGAAGGGTTGACATTTAGAGTGCATTCTATGTGTGTGTGTTTCATAACATTTCATTTTTTTTTTTTTATTCGCTCTTATCTAAAAGGTAAAAAATATTTTACTTCTCATGAGATTGCAAGATATAGTGGCAAGAAAACATCAGACAGTAAACAAAAAACAATTACAAAACTTTTTCCATCAAGTTTGATGATTTGACGTATTGCTCTTTATTACTGTAGTAGGATTTTATGTGCTGTTTTATGTTTTAGTACAATACATTTAGTAATAATATATGTAATTCAAATTTTTTTAATGTAATAAATTCAATTTAATACTTTTAAAAGTTTTTTTATGGTTTTCTGTATAATCCGACTTTCTCACTAATTCGACCCGGCTGCGCCCTGTTTAGGTCGGATTAGCGAGACTCTACTGTAATTATCATAGAATAGCCATTACAAGTTCGACTAGTAGAACATATAGAAGAATTATAAAAGCCAGAATAGAACATGAATACAATGATAAAGTAGCTGAAGAACAAGCAGGATTTGGAGTAGGAAGATCAACTACATATCACTTGTTCTGCATAATACAAGTAATTGCAAACACTGCCTTTATGTAAACCTTGAAAAAGAGTATGACAGTGTACTATACAATAAGCTCAGGATGGAGTTAGAGAATACTAATACAAGAATAACTTTAATAAGAGCAGCCAAAATATTGCACGAAAATATAACAGCAAAAGTAAAAGTAGGAAACAAAATCTAAAGGTTTCAGTCACTAAGAGACTTAAACAAGGATGTTCCCTGTCCATAACATTGTTTAAAATCTACCTGGAACAAGTACTGCACAACTGGAAATGCAAGTGTGAAAGAATGCATATACCACTCATTGACAACACTTTATACACCCTCTGCTTTACAGATGACTAAATAGTTATAGTACAGGATTATGACGATCTAGAATACATGAATAGCTTAAATTGTTTAAAAAAGTGGAAAGGACTAAATATCAAGCAACAAAAAATCTTGATTATAAAACATTTAAATTCTATACAAAAGAAATATCACCGGGGGAAAAATTAAAAAAAACACCAACTGTCAAACACTGATGTATAAAAAACATTGAAACAATCTAAAAAAACACTGATTAGTGAAGCTTATCCCTACTCTGCTCCTAGAACATTGCTTTCCAAGCAATGACGTCACAAAGCGTTAAGTGTATTTAAGGTATGTTTAGAATGGGCAGAAGAAAATTATGCTGCAACACAAGATATGTTGGTCATTAAAAGTCTAGCATGAAAGAAAAAGCAATGAAAAGTTCATTTCTACAAAACAGAAAACTAATCAAAATTATTTTCAAGAACAATGAAATTAAAGTTTTTTTTAACCAAGCTAAAAAAAACAGCACAATAATATAATAAACTGTACTGTGTATTGTAATGTACATGGAGAGGTTTAATGTTTTTCAGTTTGTTTTAAAGTTTTTTCAATAATTTCATTTTAAACTCAGTTATTATAATACAAGTGTTTCTACTGTATTTACTTTTTCTCAATTTACATATTTTACTGAATTTTTCTTCCTTTTTAATAAACCGTCATTTTCGGAAATTCAGTAACAGCGATGTCCAGATATATACCGGATTACCATGAGTCTACTGTATATTAATGATTTTAGCACAATAAGAGTAAAATTTTAACAATTTTTATAACACTATTAAATTAAACAAACTAAAACTGTAACTATTAATGAAAACACTACCAGTTTACAAGAAACTTGGTATTTGTAAATTACTTGAAATGTTCACCAGAAAATAATATGCATACCTTCAGTAATCTTCCAACAATTCTAGCCACTGTGCCTACGCACACAAGTCTTGGGTCCATGAGATCTGTTGCCTCTAGCCTCATCCCCACCTCAAATCCATGTTCTGGAATCTCCTATGAAAAATTTTACAGATTTTAGAGCTTAAGCAAGCATTGGTATACAAGATACCATCCCTATGTTACGACTACAAACAAAGAGAATACAACAAACGATGGCAATTAAACATGTACCATTTTTATCAGCGCAAATTAGTTTTTCAAATTTAAATGAAAATGCACCATGACTACCATTAAGATAATTTTTGTATTTAATCCAAAATGTTAACATAGTAAAATACATTATAATACCAAAGTAAACCCTACAGAGATACCTATGTGTAGGAAAGGAATTTACAACAATGTAAACATGAAATAACTTCTTTATTATACAAAAGAATAGGCATTTGTAATCCAAGGCACAAATATAAAAAGTTTATTTACATCATTAAATTTTTTGTCATAACAAAAAGATATCTCACTTAAAATTAATACAAAATTGGTGGTAGAAAAATAAATGTTGACAAAACTACATATATGAATAGTTTATTAAAAAGATTTTCTTATAAATTTGTAAGTACACAATAGATTTAATAATCCATTTTTTAAGTTTATTCTTCCTAGAATTAGTTATGCAATATTTTGAGATCCTTAGGTAGAATGTATATTTAATCAAATTTGAAAATAAAAAGCTAATTTATAGAAATTTTAGTGCTAATGAAAAATTATAATTTTCATTGTAACATAACAGTATAAAATATTTTTTTTTTTTTGATTTTGAATGGGCATCATTTCAAATTTTGCCACTTAATGCATTCAGAGCAAAACTGCGAACGCTAAAGATGGCTATCACATACATGTATAATTTTTATATATATGGGAAAATTATGTTACTAAATGTAACATATGTAAGTTTTATGTTAAGTTAAACTTAAGTTATAAGATCGGAACTGGGGCCAAGGCAATTCCGATTAATTGTCTCTGTTAACAATGGATAACAGAAATTCTTAACAATAAAATAATTTGTCTCAATCATTGCATACAAACAAAAATTTAAAAAATGTGTGTTTACATATGTGTTGGATTACATATTTTCTCTTGCCTGATTTCTTCAAACTTAAAATTTATTCAGAAATTTGTATTAGGATATGTAGTTTTATATTTTCTAATTTTTTGGGTAGATTTTATAAGGGATTTTAGATTAGATATTGATAGGTTCAATAGAAAAAAAACCATTATGATAGAACAACAAAAATACAGCTTTTTTACAAAATCGTATAAAATTCCTAAAAATGGGTTGGCACTTTTATACACACTATTTGTTAAAAGTACAAGGCACTTCTTGGCACTGCATGTAAAAAAAATACCTAAAAGTGTTATATATATATATAAGTGTTAGAACAAAAATAAATTAATTAACCAAAGTTTTCACTCACTCTGTTAAATAACACACTGGGTGCTCCAATAGCACCTGTGTCCATCAGGTATTGTGACCAATCAAATGTAGCGATATCGTAGCCTTTAGGAGGAATGACGGGTATCGAGTTCATACTACAAAACCCTGGAGGTAAAACATACGGTGAGGTCATATGGTAGCAGAACCAATCATTTACATTGTTTTCATCTAGATCATAAGAATCCACGCGTATCATTAAGAAGCCATCATTTAATACCTGAAAATAAAATATTTTTTTAATACAGCAGCTGACTTTGGTAAATTTGTAACAACTACAGATTTTCAATTTCTCGACTAAAAACTAAATGTTATTCTGTTTTTAAGAACATTACTTAATGACAGAATATTTATATTATTACTACTTGATTATCCTTGTTTTTTATTCTTGTAATTTGAAAATGTTCCTTAATATTTGATTTCTAACTTTTACAGTGTTTAATAATTTACCTCAATTATATTTTATTAAACAATTTAAAATTTATATATATATTCAACTACCTTTTAGTCTTTGAGTTTGGAAACATTATGTTGATATATCCTAATTTTTCTAAAAAAATATGTAATTTTTCACATTTAATTAGTTTTTACTTTAATTAACACTTAAAATGTTCTGTACTATCTTTCATTAACTATATGATTTGAATTTTGGATGTTACAGAATCATTTCACATTCCAAAAGTAGCTTTCTCATTCAATGATAATTAACAAATATTTTTGCTTTCTTCAAATAATGTTTTGCACTCAGATTGGTTTTCATTTGGTACAGGAACTGCCCGCTTTCATTACCAACTGGCTTTCATTGATGTTCGTTTATTTTGCATTATAAATTCCTTAAATGTTCTGAATTATAATGTAAACTTTATAATTTTATGGTTTAATAAAACTTAGCTTAGATCGTTGTAAAATTGTATTTATTAAAAATTTATTTTAAAAGGTAATGTATTGGAATGTTGCCAATCAGCTATTCTAATTACATCTATATGCATGGTTTTAAATTACAATCGGTAACCTGTACACATTACTCTATTTTATGGACTAAGATGCACTTTTTTCTTCGAAAAATTGCCTCCAAAATTCAGGTGCATGTTATACTCGAAATTAATATAAAAATGTCCTGTGTTCCATTTAAAATTCCTGTTGTCTTAAAAATGGCTATCTATCTTTATATGGCAATACTGGATTCAACTGGCAGCAGCAGTGCTCAGATGCGATGAACATGAGATGCTGCGATTCACAAGCTTGTTAACACTGTCTCCCTCCTGCCCCGCCATGGTGCCAGTGAACTTGAAATGAAAGTAATTTGTTTTCAGTAACAGTAAAATATTTTAGTTAGTAGTTTCATAATGAAAAAATAAAAATACACTAAGATTTTTTTTTTTAGTCAGGCTTTATGTAATAATAAAAATGGTAAAAAAGTTACATTTTTTAAAAAATACAAGAAATCCATTGATGTGATTCCCTTTTGACACCTATCATATCTTCTAAACCAACTGCAATTTGAAAGAAAAACCTTCTTGGATGAGGATAGTTGGCCTAAAAATACTTTTTTTTTTTTTTTTTGCAGTTTAACGTCCGACTATTGTGCACTTGGGCTAATGCAGACAATGGGATGATTTATAGCATATGAAAATGCCAAGCCCTGGCCGGGAATCGAACTCTGGTCCTCGGGGTGAAAGCCCAGTACGCTATCAACTAGGCCACCGAGGCGGCTAACCTACCATATTATATACCACCATGGGGCTATGAGGATGGATTGAAGTTAAGCAGCACGGATGGACAAAACACGTTTACTTTTATTATATATTATACTGATTACTGTTTGTTCGGACATATGCCATAATTTATGTATTTAAAACCCTCTTATTATTGATTACACAGACTGATGTTCTGAGTTTGACTAATAAAAATACGGACAGGGCAAGCCGGTAACTAGACCTTGAGGGGGGATATTACCTTCTTAACTGTAGCTACACAAACAGAAGACAAATTTAACGGATCAACAGCCTCCAGTTTCATCCCTTCTTGAAAGCATATCCCCGAAGGAAACGCTGGAAGTGGTTCACGGAGTGGAAAAAGGTCTTCTGTCGCATCGTCTTTGTCTCTTAAACCCTTAAAGCACCTGTCTACATAAGCTGGCGGTGCGTCTATGATGTGGCCTACTCTTCTTGCCCAGCCTACGGGATGAATTAGCGGCGAGTCTTCATGGCACCAGAATCCTGAACATAAAAACAACTTGAATTTTACAACAAAGTATTGAATTGAAAAACAACAAAGTGCATTTTTTTGTTTTCCATTTGAAAAACACTTGTCCATTATATAAGCAGTGTACATATAATGTGTTACACACTTTTACTCAAACTAATTTGGTTCAAATCATACCAAAATGTCAAGAAATTTAATATAAATTTTGCTCCAGTTGAACAGAACTACTCTAAAATTTTTATGTTTTATTTTATAAAATATTGTGTACATAGATTATGGCCACTTTTCAGTTCACTTCTTCCTTCACTTAATGGTTTTCAACCTGTGGTACACGAACAGCTGCCTGCTGGTATTCAGGATAACTTACGTTTCAGACGAAGATAAGTTTTAGCAGTGCACAGTTATTTTTATACATGTAAGCTCTGGTTTTTAAGATGTTCTGGAACTTTAACCACCGTGTTACACTAATCCTTTGTTAACCACTTAAATTAAAATTAAATTATAAACTATAATGCCTAACATAAAACTATTTATGTATTTATTATATAAACACCTCTGACTGCTCGAGATCAGTAAATGTATAAATAAAGTTAATGTAAACCTTTTATTTATCTTAGTTGAATTACAATTGAATAAATAAATAATAATTGATGTAATTACATTAAAAACGATTTCCTTTTTCAATTTTGCTTTTATTTATTTATTTTTTTTTTTTTGAGTTTAACGTCTGACTATTGTGCACACTTGGGCTAATGCAGACGACGGGATGATTTATAGTGTATGAAAATGCCAAGCCCTCGCCGGGAATCGAACCCAGGTCCTCGGGGTGAAAGCCTAGTACGCTATCCACTAGGCCACCGAGGCGGCTACATATTTTGTAACTATAAGTACATATTATTCAATGGCATTTAGTTTTACTTTGTAAGCACATAAATGAAAGCTGATTAAAAAGTTACAGAACTCACCACTCTCGTCAAAGCAGTCGTAGTACTTAATGTGCAACCTCTTGCCCACTATTTTCTTAATTGTTGCAACCTTCACTTGCGACAATCTGTTCTTGTCAACTACCTCTAAGTTTAAATCACACCTGTAACACCATTGTAAGTACAGAATTATACAGCACAATCTATAATAGCACAATAATTGAAACAGCAAGTAGGACCAACTTAAATTGTGAAAAATACTTACCAAATTTTACGTACTATAAGACGCTAAAAAATATGACGTACCTTAATTTTTAAGCATTTTTTTCCTAAATAACTTTTTCACCATTTTTATTATTACTGTCAAAGTTTGTAATACTTTCTGACGTGTCCTCAATGTCATATTTGTAAGTTTCAAAGTATGTTGGGACAACATTGCCCCAATGTTTGGCTCTCCTACATATAATAAAAACCAATTTTCTTTACTAATAATAATTTATGAATAACATACAACTTTTTATTGAATAACATTTTCTGGATTTTCCTATAAAACTATAAAAATTATTATTTCTAGCTTTAGGGAAATACACTATATAACAATTTTTTGCTATGGCTTGAACTTTGTTATTAGCTTTCCTAAATACAACTGATAATAATTTAATAACTTCAAAAACAATATTTTGAACCAGTATATTACATATGGGTGAGATTATTATATTAATATATTGAAGTACACAATTTGAATGTGGTCTCGATGCTGTTATTCCTCAATGCTATTTGCCGGAATAGATAACATATAACTGATAAGGCTTTGCAGCTACCGTTGAAATAAACATGTAGAACACAATTATAGAGAAAAAGAATGAGAAGTAAAATAACTTTGAATATTTATTTAAAAAACAAAAATATATGTCAGTGTTCATTAGATTAATACATCGCAAAACGACCTCATGATAATGTGTGGAGTAAGGCATGCTCTGGATAACTCGATAGGCTTCTTCTACCATATTGTAATATCACTGGTGTTCATTCTCGCTATGTGCATGTGCATCATTAATTAAACTTAAACGTTTACTGTTTTTAAATTTATAGGTGACAGGATGCAGGCTTTGTGGTGACTTTAACAGATATAACTTGGCCTATCACATGTCCCTCCCTTCTTAACATGTGATAACTCACGTAAAAATAAATAACTTGCATGTTAAAGTATAATTTTATTTAAGGACAAAGTGATGATCAGTTCTTTGCAAAACATCGCTTCCAAAGCCATATTACTGCTGATAATAGATGATGCCTCTCTTTGTCCCATTCTTATAATACACACACAAACACAGTCTAATAAATCTTTGTTATTCAACATAGCATGTAGACAAGCTAGATTGCAGCTATTGTCTCATGAACAGTTCTTTTGTTGTTTATTACATATTTGAGAAAAATAAACAAATACAACTTTTTTTACATATACCACTATAATGCAGATTTGCTTTGTCTGCAAAAATGCACATTATAACCAGCAATTACTGTGTCCTCCAATGGAAATTAAACTTAACCTTGAATATTTGACTTCTGTGTTGTTACATATTATCAGTGCTTTTGTATAATGCAGAATCGTGGAAACTAAATGAAAATCCAATTTGAAGTTTGGAAACCTTATCATTTTGGGCATAAAGAAAGATTTCGAGAAGTAGATTTTATATAAAATGGAGAAAGATCATATCGTAAAACATCCAGAAAAGTAGTTATTGCAAGGTAAAATTGCCAATAAAAGTGTTGGAAGATATTAGAATCCTGGTTTACAAACTTATGATAACAGCATCTCTATTTGCGATGGCAGTAAATAATCATGATTACCAATGCGATAGTAAGATAAGATGATCTACTGAACACGAGAAAAACTGTTCTGAATTTTTTTTTACCAACATATTTTTTATTGACATATTCATAAAGATTTTTTTATTCATAAAATTCCTTCATTTTTTCAAAAAATAATAAACAACATTAAACAAACTTTTAATTCTTTTACAAAACTACTAAAAGTTTTTTCAGTTTTCCTCATTTTCACATCACAAGAATGAAGAATGACTGAGTTTGCAGAGTTACTATTGCGAACTTTGTAGATCTACTGTACCTCCTTTCTATATTCCTGAGAGGGTCAGTTACACCAGCTTCTCAAGTTATACTCTCTTCATAACATTAAGGACTTGAAAAGGATTCAATGTGGGCAGCTCCCCTACTTTGTAACTGACATTTCCCAGTTCCTTATTAAAGTGCCTGCAGATGTTTGCACTGCTAATTCCATTTAAATTTTTCTCTCATTTGACCCTTATTACAGAGGTTCTGCTCTATTTGGCCAATCTTTTGGTTGTGCAGTGAGGTTCTGTTCATTCTATTTTACATTCTTACTCATAGGAACATCCACAAATAGCTATGTAAATTAGATCCATCCTGTAAGGACTAAAATACACTGGGAGGTCGCCAGGACTATAAGGGCTCCGTTTGATACACCATTGGGCCGGTGTCATTCATTCTATCAGCGCGGGTCGCTTTACACTTTAGAGTTAGCAAAGCTATGTAGAGTAGTGAATGTGTTTGTGTGTGTGTGTATCCACGCACGCAAAGTATGCGTTATACAGTGGGATCGCTAAACTCATCAGCTGCTTCTGCCCGACACATCACAAAAAAGACAGCAAGCTTTTACAGCAGTTAACATACTTTCAATAATAGAGTATAAAAAGTGAAGAATTAATGTAACAGATTTTCGAATCTATTAAAGTTAAAATGAAAGAATTCAACGTGGCTTACAGTATATTATGAAAATATATTTTAATTATTTTAAAGTTTGAATATACCATACTGTGAAAAATATTACAGTTTAATGAAATAACCTAAATCTAACCGAATTTACCACTTTCTTAAAAAAAATTGCTTACAACAAAATTAATTATTTTATGTGAATTTAAGAATAAATGTTTAAGCTATTTTAAATTAACATCATTTAAAGTAAGTTTAGTATCCAGTGAAATCTGAATAATTTTATATTTCAACAATTATCTGATACAAGTAATTTTTACAGTTTTTAGTAGTACGTACTTGATCCGACACTTACCTAAACCTAGATTTAAGGCTATCGTGGACCTTGGAATAGAAATTTGAAGGCAATGTCCGCGCCCCAGTCAATCTTTTCACTAAAAAATCCTTCCAGTCTTTGTATTTGTCTTCAATGGCTGCAAACATAAGTGAAATTTTAAACTAATGTTTCTACATTTATGAGGGACAGAAAAAAAATTACAACATCCATCCATATGTTTTGCTTGTCCAGGTAAACCAGGATTAAGTGCAGTGTCTTGTTTCAAAAAATGTAAAAAAATATATGTAAACATTTATTGGTAGGAGGTATGTAAATAAACTGATAATTCTTTATAAAAAAAAATAATAAATTTTTTAACATGACTATATTCTGTGATATTAAAATGTGTGTGTGTGAACAGCTTTACATTTTATAACTATAAATCTACTGTATTTCTGGTCTGATACTAAGTTGAATCTGATAAACAATGCTCACTCATAATAACATGTTTAGTCCATAACAATACATCTCATAGTAAGTTTATCAATAAAAACACATTTAAACATTTTTTCTGTTATTCCCGTACAGTGAACAAGTTAACCCTTTCGGCTCCTAAGTTGGACATAGTCCAATAGTGGAAATTTACACTGGACTTGATCCAACTTTGGTGTTGCGTGGCACTTTGCTTTGTAGCCTACTATATCTTTCAGTTTTCTAAACACTTCTCAGTATGTTCTGCTTCCTAGTGAATAATGTTTCGAAACAATTCTCCACTTAAGGCAATATACATTTCAGGAAATGTAATCAAGAATTTTGCACATCGGCTGTAACCTAATATTGTGCATGATTTTTTTCAGCTTTTGATTCTTTATAAGTTTTAAATGTTCTAATAATTTTTTTAGTTTATTAAATTTGAAATATGTAGTTTTAATTACGAAAATATATTTGCTTGACTGAATATTGTATGTTTACAAACTCAGATTCAAGTTTTGTGTCGATATTTTCTAACCCAGAAATTATTAAAAAAATTTTCTTTTTGTTGTAAATTTAGGTTTATAACCTATATTTAAAAAATTAATAATTATTTTCATTGTTTAGTTACGACTTAATGGTAAAACATGTTATTTCTATAGTTACCACATTTAACACATTTCTGTAAGTATTTTACCACATTTATCATGATTTATACCTACAGTTAGTGAAATTACCAAAAACATGCACTAGGACTACATTAATACAAAATCCAAATCTAATTTAAAATTGATTAAAATCTTCAAAATTTATATTAAATTTAATTTTAGAAAATAAATTAATAAACATGTAATCAACCAAACAAATATTTAAATTATAATTTTTATTTTTAATTAATATAAAAACTACATATTATAAAAATGCATAAAAACAAAATTTGTTTGTAATAGTACATATATTCAGTCTTGCTGAATAGGTTTTGCAAAAAAATACGTCCAAGTTGTTTGAAATAAAATTTACAATATGTACCTTCAGCAGTAAGCATTGTCAGACTAAACAGCAGTACAAACATTACTTGGGAAACACTGCCTTTTAAACAGGGTTTTTTTTACTCACTTTTAGGGTTTTCAAAATTTTAATATTGCGCTTCAGCAATCTTAAAGGTTTCTCGCAAAAAAAAATTACTTACTTTTAGGAGGTATTAGAGGTTTTCCTCTTGTCGCACACCACCCAACAGGATGTACCATTGAGGAACACAGGTTTACCCAGAAATCCTTGGAGTTGTTCTGGCCGAACCCTTCATACCTAAGTAGAGCTTTATATCCTGTAACCAAGATAAACAGTTACAATATAACACTACTTAAAATTTATGGGCTACGAAAAATTTTGTTAACTTTACCTTCAATACACACACACACACACACACACACACACACACGTCAAAAAGTAAAGGAAAATTTTAATTTCCCTCCAAATCGCACATATGTCAGAGCTGACTATTCTGCTATAAATTCATAACATCTATCAGCTGTTCATTGAAAGTACGGTTTCATTATTAGATAATTGTGACTGTGTTTTGTTTGAGTGGAATTGAGATCTACGAATGGATTCATCGTTTTAAAAATGGTAGGATTTCTCTGTCATGAACAGCAGCCTAGTAGGCCTTCCACTTCAAAGACTAATATCAATTTTGAAGCGGTTAAACAAATGATTCTTGATAATCAACGAATTACAGTTGATAATATTGCAAATGAGTTGAATTTAAGCCTTAGCTCAGCACATTCAATCATCCACGATTCTTTAAACTTTCAAAAAGTCTGTACTCGCTGGGTTCCATGTCAATTGACCAGCGCTAACAAAGTTTCAAAACTTCCCAGAAGCATTTCGTCATTAAACCGACGAAGAGACTTAGTTCTTAAAAAAAAAAAACTATTGATGAGACATGGGTCTATCATTTTGAACCAGAGACTAAGCGACAAAGTTTGATGTGGAAACAACCTTCCTCTCACAAAACAAATAGTTCAAAACTCAACTGTCTACAGGAGGAATTTCGACGATGACATTCTGGGACATGAAGGTCCAATTTTAGTTGGCTTCAAACCTAAATGTCAAACAATAAGTAATGACTGCTACTATGAGCTATTGTGTTTATTGAAGTCAAAAATCAAATCCAAAAGACGTGGTAACCTTTCAAAAGGCGTGATTTTTGCTTCAGGATAACGCTCGACCTCATATGGCTAAAAACGCAGTCCTGTGCCTTCAAAATCTCGGTTTTCAGCTGCTGAACCATCCTCCATACAACAGTCCTAACCTGGCTCCAAGCAATTTTCATCATTAAAGAATAGTTGTGAGGGTATCATTATCAATCTGATGAAGAGGCCATATAAGCAGTGCAAAATTTTATGAACCTTCCAAGAAGAAATTCCAACCCTGGTTAAAAGATGGACTAAGTGTGTAAAATTACGAACAGATTATGTTGAAAAGTAATGCTAGCTTCATTTAAGTATGTATAATAAATATATAGATTTTCTCAATATCACTTTAATTATTGACTTACCCTTGTATATAAATACACGTACAAAGACTGCAGATGTAGGTTGTTGAAAGGTTGTTCTGGAAAAATTCAGGAAGGTTAAAAAAGAATGGACCAGTTCGGGTGGTTCAAGAGAATTCTTTCAGAGGTGACATAGAGCATCAATGAAAAATACTGGGACAAAGGGTTTTAAATAAGGGCTGGAATACATAAAAAAAATGTGTATTCAATTCTATTACAAGTACCATAAACAGTGATTTGAATTTGAATAAAATAATTCATAATTCTTATTCACTATAAAAAATAAAAATTTATTTACTACTTTATATTACAACAGTCTCGATTAACAGTCACCCTTTTAACTGTCAGGTTAATTGTGCTATCTTACATTTGTAAACAGTTTTTCACAGTAAATAATTTGTAATAAATATAACTAATATTCTAGATAAAAAACACTGTAGCTGGACACTACTAATTTATAGCAAGGTGAAGGCAGCTGACACTAAGTAAACATTGATAATCGAAAAGGAAACAATCCTTTCATCTACTGGAATGAGAAACATTTCAGAGTAAACAAATTCTAAAAAGAAATCTTCAATGTTTCTATTGAAAGATAAACACTCTCACACTATTTATGATAATATCATTCAGTGTATAAGTCGATCACATAACAGTAATGTGAGTACTCTTAAGTGATGCACCCAGTCCTCTTGCATAGGTTACATGAATACTTGACAAAAGGTTAAATACAGATAATTTACAATATTTTAAAGACCTATGTATGTAAAATTTGTATAATGCATAATTCGAGTTAAACAGAAAATTTAAGTATTGCTACAGGTCATTAGCACTAAAAAGTTAGAAGAAATTGATTTCAACATTATAATTAGTATTGATACCTGCATAAATTAGCATTTTGAATGTTTCAGTTACACTGAAAATACGAAATTGAAGATTGGACCATTGTCATATTAATTTTTAGTAGAACTGTAGGTAATGCACAGATTTTAACACTGATTACTTTATTTTATGGACTATAAGACGCACTTTTTTCTTTGAAAAATTGCCTCTAAAATTCAGGCGTGTCTTGTGCTCAAAATTAATATAAAATGTCCAGTGTTTGATTTAAAATTTTTGCCAATCTTATAACTGGCCATATATTCGATGCCGTGGGAAACCTATTTCTGTCTGGCAACACTGGATTAAACTTGCAGCAGCAGTGCATCGATGCGATGAACATGAGTTGCAGAAATTCACAAGCTTGTTAACACTGTCTCCCTCCCGCCCCGCCATCACAAACCCAGAATACTATCTAGCCTATGATGTGTCATTGCAGTCTAAGGGAACTTAAATTGAAAATGATTTGTGTTATCGGTAACAGTACAATATTTTTGTTAGTAACTACATGCGTAAAATAAAAAATAAAAATAAATAAGAATTTTTTAGTCTGGCTTTGCAATCTATTAGTAAAAATGGTAAACAAGTTATTTTTAAAAAAAATGTCTTAAAAATTAAAGTGAGTCTTATAATCTGTAAAATATGGTACTATGATAAAATAACATTTTCTATCATTTTAATAGATTTAACAACATTTTAATAGATTTGATGAGTAATGTGCTTAAACTTGTCTTGATTTTTGTGCCAAGTTTGAATCAAATCGAAATAAAATATAATAAATGAATTATTAAATTATAAAATATTAATAACCCTTTAAAAGTGATCTAGAGATGAGGATCAGGGCTGCTATAGGTGAACTGTATAGTCTCTAGAAAATGTGCCAAAGAACCTTTTCACAGAGTTATATTTCAGTACATTTGTGGCAATCAGTGATACAATTATTTATGTTCAGAAACAACTTACCTGCAATCTGTAGCACTGTCGCCACCCAAAACGAATCCGGAAAGTCTTCTGAGAAATTATCACAATCAGTATTTTCAACTTCAACCTTCATTCCTACGGTAATATTGTCCCAGCAGTCAGTCATTGGGGCCTACATCACAACATATACATTAATACCTTGTTTGAAGTTAGAAACAACCAGACCCATTTCAGATAAATAAAAGTTGCAAGTTCTTCATCATTTAAGTAAAATAAAATTATTTGTATGTGTGTACAATATTTAAAAATCATAGTAAATTAAGCGTTTCTTTATTTCATGTTACTGTAAATATATAGAACTGTAAAATAAATTTAAATGAATTAATGAATCCAAACAATTAAAAGAAAATATGTATTCATTCATATTACTTATATATGCTAGGGGTCTGCGGGCCCCCGAATTTTACGGGTCGGGTCGGGTGGTCAATTCAAAAGCTCGACTTCCGTTTGGGCCAAGCGTACAATTCGGGTCAAAGATGGGTCGGGCCAAGTAAATATTAACTTTTATTTTTAGGCAATAGTGTACGCAATATGCATAAATATTTTCACTACCAAAATTCGTAATATACAAATAGTATAAAGAAAGAACAATTTAAATAATCATCGAAGGTCAAGTGTCTAACCACTTATAATCATTCTATTTGTTTTACTCGACAAAACCAATTGTTGACCTGTCAGTGGGTGCAGTATTATCGGTTAGTAGTTTTATTTATTATGATGCTACAATGAGAAGGGTCCAAGTGGACTGTGCATGTTTACAAATATAGTTTCCTCCTTGGGGCCAGGTCAACATACTATCTTCTCAAATAAATATGTCTGTGATTGACAACAGTACACAATCAGTTCAGAGAATCTGCAGATATCCTTGTTCCGAATATATATCATTTCATGATTATGTCATTAAATAAAAGATGTAATTTTTTCAAAAACAAAAATAAAATAAAATACTGAACACAATGAGCCCGTAATACATCGGTTCGTTGCGGTATTCATATAACTTTTGCACATCGATATAATCGGTCCTTGGCGGTATTCACACAATTTTGCGCGTCAATGTAATGGTCCGTGACAGTATTCAGTCAGACCAACAGCATCCGTACATCAGCCCGTGGCGGTATTTACACAACTTTACATGCTGATTTAATCGTCTGTGGAGGTATTCAGTCAGACCAACAGAGCCTATATTACATCGGCCCGTGACAGTATTCACACAACTTCTGCGTGCTGATATAATCGGCCTGTGGTAGTATTCACACAATTTTTGCGCGCTGATGTATAGGATTCATTGGCGGTATTCAGTCAGACCAACGGAACCCGTATCACATAGGCTCGTGGTGATATTCACACAACTTTTGCGCACTGATATAATCGGCCTGTGGCATTCAGAGATTAAATATGAAATGAAGAAAATGTTTGTTCTAATTTTTTTTTCGTCTTAGGCCTAGCTAAAATGTGATGGATTCCCCATTTAACCGTTTGTTCCTACCCAACCCGAAAAGCCTGAGTGCCGAAAAAAAACCCGATCCGGCCTGACCTGAACTATAAAAAACTCGGCCTGCAGACCCCTAATATATACATATATAATTTGTAAACTCCTTTAATTTGTACTGAGACACTGTACCCTTGAAAATTATCGATAAATCATACGAAAACAGTGCATTTTGGTCCCTTCCTTATTTTGTACTTGGGCCAGCCTTTGCCTCTATAAATTGTAACAAATTGTACTTAACTGGGTAGACTTGTTATTTAAACTGTGCAGGCACAACATTGTTTGTTTGTTGGATCATAAATCTGTACTGTAATCAACAACTATATCACTCATTTCAAACACATTTACTTAATGATAAAATATAGCTCATGTCATTATGAAAAGGAAAATCAATGTCTAAAGAAAATCAGGCATCAGTGCCACAGAGCTGGCGCACAGATAAAGTACTGTTAAACATAAAACACACTGTACTTGGCCAATACAGATTAATGGAGTGAAAGAGTAAATGTATTGGAGAAAGTAAATGTTTAGATAATAAAGGCATATTTACTGAACCATATGAGGTGTTAGTCAGTTCTTACAGGGTTCAAGTGTCAAATCATTTATGCAGAGTTCTTGTTAATCACGACAAGTGTGTCAAAATATAAGTCCCTTTCTCCCGAGTAGAAAAAACATATTGCACTTACTAACTGAATTGTACACTGTTGTTAAATGCACTTCAAATTTTCCTTTTTATCAACTTCTATATTTTAACGTTCAACATTTAACCTCCCTCAATAATTTAAAAGTGGCAACTATATACGTCTTATCTACCATTTTTGTAATGGCCATTTAAGGGTCTAATTGCAGTTGTTTTGAGTTCACTGTGTGTTATGTCCACGTGTGTGCCCAAATGTCTCTATTATGAAAGACTAATAATTTAAGAATGACACGTGTGTTAAATTGAACAGATGCACCATTTATTGGATTGTGAATGACTAAATAAATCATTTTATAAATTGTAGACATTTCCTTGAAAAATAAATGAAAAACCGTAAAAGACAGAATAAAATGTAAACACTTTATGAGTGTGCTGTTTACAAGCATGCCATTCTGATTCATCCATTGTTCGATTTGTAGAAACTGTGCGATGTGTTGAAAGTAACATTACTAGCACTCTACAATTTATAAAACAATTAGTTCTGGATTCTTTAAATGTAGATTACTATAATTAGTACCTTATCGGTAATTAACACAGCTTAGTGTGCATGACGCAGTACTAAACAATTTTATTCAGAAAAATCAATTACTGTACATCGTACAATAATTACAGCATATGAAGAAAATGGCAGTTTAGTAATTATTTTGTTTAAACAATGACTCATTTTAAAGTGTTTCAATTAACTGAATTTGGTAAATATGTAGTGTACATTGTTTTTGATTTTTCGATAATCTTATCACTAAAAAGCTTTATTACATGCCCAAAAGCAATAATTCCAAATATAAAAGCGTGGAAAGAACGGAAAGTATAATAAAAATCAAAAATAAAAGTGACCCAATAACGTCAAAATTGCTAATGTGCGTGAATAAGTAACATGTTTTTAATTGTTATAATGATAAAAAAACCTTTTTTTTATATCGTGTTATAAGTATACAGTTGTAGTGTGATAAAAACACTTTTATTTAAAAAAAAATAATACTCAATAACCTGACATGGCGTTGGGTGAAAAAGCTACTTAATTGCACTAGTTATCCTATAGGTAAAATAATTTTGATCGCTGAAACAATAAAAAACCTTTATTAAAAAAAAAACCAATTCCTAACTGACACAGCTGTTAGGTGGTGCACCTAATACAGAAGCAAATTGTGAAGTTAACAAATAACGGATGCTACTTTAACAATGTTTTCATTACGAGAACAAAGCAATGAAAATAGGAATAAACCTTAACATTTAGTAATGGCAGTCAGAATGTCTAAAGTAAATATACGTAGTCAATAATAACACGCATGACTGTGTCAATAATAACACGCAATAATAAATCTGTGTATGAAATTTAATATGTTTAATACAATGTAAACAGCAATGACGCCACAATATAGTTCCGTAAAAAAATAGCCCAAAACTGTAAGTAATCTTTAAAAAAATTATTTTCTGCAGGTGAATATATGTTAATTAGATAATAACGTATAAAACAAAATAATATTAAAAAAACAGTATCTGATAGATTTTTTTTTTGTGTTTAACGTCCGACTATTGTGCACATTTGGGCTAATGCAGACGATGGGATGATTTATAGCATATGAAAATGCCAAGCCCTGGCTGGGAATAGAACCCGAGTCCTTGGGGTGAAAGCCCAGTACTCTATCAACCAGGCCACCGAGACAGCTTCTGATAAAAAGAACCTACTCTGCATAAATACCCTGAGTTTTACATAGATGGGAAAATATGACATTTTATCCCAGAGTAGAATGTAAAGATAACTTACATGTTTAAAACAAGACACAGAGGCTGCGATGAAACCTTTGTCAGACAACTGCGATGTCCAATCGTAAGAATGAGCCAAGTCAGGTATGGAACGTTTATCCGGAGGGAATGGTGGTTCTTCTGGAAGAGGAGGAGGCAGACTTGGTAAAGAAGCAAAGTGTGAACTGTCTTGTTGCTCCAAATCAGGCTTTGTATTGGAAGATACTTGCTGGGGCTGGTACATTGGCTGCAAATGCAGGAACTAAATAAACATTGTAAAATTGAACCAATAAAAATTGATACTACAGTTTTCACATGTTCATGAAGGGTTAATAGAATACAGAACACTCAAATCACTTGCATATTTAATTATTAGAAACTGTTTTATAGCTAAAATCACCTAAAAGAGGCTCAAATGAAGCTCCACAAAACAATGTTTTTTTTTCTATTGCAGCAAACAAATCTGTATCAAGAGCTTATCAACAAAAAGCTGTGTCCCAGGAATCGCTCTAAGTACCTAAACTACTAATGCTATAATTAAATATTCAGTCTCACCGTATGCCACAGAGTTTGTACTTTTCCAAAGTTCTGCGGCTCCTGTTGCTGCGGTTGCTGTTGATCGCTCCACATGTTATCGATCTCTGTTGGTCCTCGTGCGCACTGCATACTGCAGAAACGCCTCTCTCTGGTATAGAAGGCATGTTTTACTCCTATAGCCCCACACTTCTCACATACAGCTATAACAAGATAACAATACAAGATGTTGGTTTACCATTTGTCACTGATCTATTCATTTCTGTTTCTAAGAAGATCCATTACTACAAAATTACGAATCTAAATAAATAATTATTACTACAAATTATTATTATTACAAGTAGGGTGTATAAAAGTGGCTGCTATCACTAAATGTAGCATTTATTGCCAGGCCCCCATAACATCCTCAATGTCACTCTCATTTAAATGAAATCTAATAATATATGGCATGGCTCTAAGGGAAAATGATTTAAATAAATAATATAAACCTAGCAGACGCACCGTACCTAATAACACTGATGGGCGCACTACTACTGATCAAGACTCCACAGTCTAGAATGTAACGACATAAGAGTTGCACATTGTTTGGCCAAACCAAATTTTATCATTTTTATTGTAATTTTTTTTGTAATTTTTATTGTAATCATTTTTATTGTAGCCTTTACGAGGTTAATAAAAAATACATCTAGATGGAAGGAAATAGGTCATAATCCTAATTATTCAATAAATGTAAGTTACAAAAAGTTTTACTTTACATCGAAACTCACAAAAGGCCAGATAATGAGAGTACTAAAAAAAAAATTTACTAAAATAAACAAAAATATAGTACTATGCTATATTTTAAGCAAATCATAATTATTTTAAAATACATACAACTTAATGTAGTGGGCAAAAAGTGTTTTTAAAAAGTACAGTAAAATCTCTTGTTAGCCTGTAACTTTAAACAGCAAGCAACAGCAATATATACAGTGTGTTCAGGAAAAGGGTTCCAAGAATTCAGGATGTGATTCACTGCATTAAAATTAGATGAAAAGTTCCAATAAACATAGATACAAAAATATCTCGTTTTCAATCTGGCCGTCATTGTTTTTTTTATAAGAAACAATTTATATTTTAAGAACGGTTCAGGGTAGTTTCATGAAATTTGGCAGACATATCTATATTGATGATTGTTTAAAAAAAGTACCTAAATTTTATTTTACAAATTTTTAAAAAGACGGCTATTAACATTTTTTAATTGTGAATAACTTTTTAATTTTTAATTTTATGAAAATTAATTAATTTTTTTTTTTTTTGGGTTTAACGTCCGACTATTGTGCACACTTGGGCTAATGCAGAAGGTGGGATGATTTATAGCGTATGAAAATGCCAAGCCCTCGCCGGAAATCGAACCCGGATCCTTGGGGTGAAAGCCTAGTACGCTATCCACTAGACCACCGAGGCGGCTTCCCTCAATAAATAACAAGTTATGTAGAACAGCAGTTCATATAAAAGCTTGGGGAAGAAGTAAGTCATGGTCAGTTGATTCTGAGGGAACCGGAAGGTCAGTCAATTCTGGGGAAGACCGAAGGGCCGTAAAACAAATGTGGAGGAAATGCTCTAAGAACATTCCTGTCAGGCTGTGCTGGGGAACAACGAATCAGCAGTCTATGTAAGTAGACAATTTTCGCAAACACTTCTTCCCCTTTTCTCTTTTTGGTTTAAACAAATTGGGACATGGGTTTCCAGAGAGGATCTTGAGACTTATTTCAGAGGAAACATTTTGATAGAGTAATACAATAGTGTTTATTTTTGGAGTTATTACCAACTGTACTTGTAGTCGTGACAAATAAGAATACTGTAATATAATTAAATATATTAAAGGGCTTTGCTGAATCACTGATAGTTGATTCTTTAGACGACCTGAGTTAGGAGAGATCCCAAAATCCTAATAAGAGCTTACACCAAGACAAAAAACTATCTGAGGTGTTTACCTTTACCTACTTCAACACACTAAATATGATCAGAAGACTACTGTATCGTGCCTGTCTTCAGATGTAACAAATATGCATTCCGTAGGCTACGTAGGTGTTTGCTAAAAAATATGTTGCACCTTGCAGATGGTAATGCCAGTCACCGGATATTTTGAGGTTGGATATGCCAGGTTCTACGATATTATTCTTTTTTTCAAATTTTGTTGGTTTATTAGTTATTTTTCATTTTCAATAAAACAAAAAAGGATAAAACTATATATACTTTCAAATCTCTTTGTTCTACCTACCCAGTTGTTCTATCTGACATATATCTTTGTTTATTCTACTATGTCTTCTACGGTTCCTATTTGATTATTCATTCAAAAATTTCCTGACTCAAAAATTATCAACAAAATAAAGTGCAAATGGTTGCTTTAAAACTGATTGTACAAAAGTATAATCTAGGGAAAAAACTTGCTAAATATCATAGATGATGAGCGAAAACTGCTACTAATAGTTGAAAAATTTAATCTTGTGGCAATAGCAAATTTCAAGATCATTTCCTACCTCCAGTTACAACTTAGAAGCTTTGCACAATAAATCTTGTATTAAAAATCATAACTTTTTTTTTTTTTAATTACGGTTTTTGGCAAAAAGTTCAAGGCTATCATTGCCGTCCAGCAAAAATCTGTTACACAGAGGGGGAACTAAAACTATATACTGTTAACGCTATACTAAAACTAAACTATTTTAACTAAACAGTAAAAATAGATAACATTATTAAAATATATAAACTTAAACTAAATTTAACAGGGATAACAATGTGAAAAACAAAAAAATATATAACAATAATGTGGGTAACACAAACAAAAACAAGTTTAACTAGTTAAAAAAAAAAATTGCCTATACCATTCACCCAAAAATCTAAACTGAACATACAAATCATCAGTACTTAAAGCAAAACTCATATGTTTTGATATAATAACCTGTACAGAATTTTCTAAAATAAAATTTTACCCATGAATTAAAATGGTACCTACCCATCCCGTCACGCTGTATTGGAATAACACTTAGATCTGTGTCCCTCTGGTAAGCTATAGGAGTTTGCAACTTCAAGCCCGGGTGTTTGACAGGTTTAATCTTGCGAGATCCCGGTTGCATTGTTTGCGTTGCGGCGCTTGTCATGAACTTGTTTCCACTACCATTTTCCTCACAATACGAATCATCAAAATCATCCAACATCATAAAGCTATCCATTTCTGCTGCATATGGTTGCTGAAATTAATATTAATAATTTTATTAAAATTTGAAATACAGGTTAAAATAAAATTTAACCCTTCGGTTAATCCTGTTATTTGACATTATTAAACAGCGTTTCATACAAAATAATTTGTAATAAATAATTTTTAAAAAATCAAGACAAAACAAAACACTGTAACTGGACACGAATTATAATAAGTAGCTGACACTAATTGCTATCCTAAGCAAACATTAATAACTAAAAAGTAAACAACCCCATTATCTAATGGATGAGATAATAACATTTTAAATAGTGTGAACCAGTTCCAAAAGATTGTATGAATGTTTCTATTAAAAGATAAACAATCTTACACTATTTACGATAATACCATTCAGCATATAAGTTGATCCAGTAACAGTTCATTACTCTACTGAGTACTCTTAAGTGGTACATGCAGTGCTCTTGCATTACATTTTGTAAATACTTGTCAAAAGTAAAAATAAACATTTTTTGTATTACCCTACTGTACATTGTATATCACAGGTAAGGCCATGGAAAATGCTGTAAAATGACAACTTTCCCAGCTCTCTAAGCTAAATTAAGAGATATTTTAGAGCAATTAAGACAATTTCCGTTTGCAGTTTTTAGGTAAACTTTTGAAAATTTACATAGATGTAATTCAAAAAACAGTTGACGCATCTTGATAACATTTGGTATTTTTTTCAAATCTATATGAATAGAACAAAATTTCAATAAAGTCTAAGATAGTGAGGTAAATTTTCTTTTAAAATTGTGTTGATAAGGCCTGGAACAAACCATAATCTAACCTAATTCATGTGGCTGATAAAATAACAAAACTGTTGATTAAGATTAATCATATACTTACCAAAGCAGCTCTGCTGCGTAGATCATCCAGGGTGTGAGGACTTTCACCAAAGAATGGAGCATCGCCCTGATCCATGATGAGCGGTTCTCCTTGGAGCAACATATCACCCATCCATACCAGCCCCAAATCTGCAACAAATAAATATCATATACTAAATTTTATACTAAAATTAGTGGAACAAAATGTATAAATTTGTTGAATTTGAAATTTAATAACAGATAAGTCAGGGGGGCTGAATTTGAAATTTAATAACATATAAGTCAAGGGAAGAATTTATTTTTAATTGTCTTAAATAATATCAAGTTCAGTCAAATTAAAATGTAAACATTATTTTACATTACTTCTACTACAATACTGCTGAAATGTACATGAAACTATACATTAATTTACAAATCAATAATTGGTTGGTTTGTCTTACTATTCAATGACAAAGAGACAAATCCTTACAAAAAGTTAAATTAACATAAGGCTACTTAATTTTAATTCCTATAGATCAACCACTAAGAAAATGGCCTGCTAAGGATACCAGTGGGACAGAGAGGAAATATGAGCGAGTGAGATGTTTAGTCCCCCACTCTATCACTATAGCTCCCTTTTCTCCTTCACTATCACTGAGTTGTAGAACAGTTTGTACACTCAGATTGGCAGACTCTATGTCACTGAACTGTTGGAGGAAAATGGAGGGAAATTCTCCAACATGTGCGAGAAATTGTTGCGCATATCGTTTACTATGTGGCTGGACTATAGCAGGTATTTTACATAATTCCTTAAATGAGAGACTGTTATTCACTGACAGGCTGACCAGTATTCCTTGGTGTTGGATGAGTCACTATTATTTCTACCTGAACGAGGAATAATTTTTTAAATAGACCAATGCAAAAAAATTAAGAAAAAATCAAACTGGCCCATATTTGTTTTAATGCAACTTCGTTGAATTTGAAAAACTCGCTATCTGCATGCTTTAAACAAAAATCAATATAAAAATGTAGTATTTTTGTTCACGAAAATACAAAAAAAGGCAACAAAATAACTAAAGTAAAAGCTAGGTTAAGCAATCAGCCTATTAGATTACACAACCAGTAATGCACTCTGTACTTATCTAAACAGCAGAAATAGAATTAAACAGCTGCATAAACTTTCTAACAAGGTTTAATAGGCCTGTAAAATTAGGAAGATGAAAATAATGAGTATATAAGAACTTCATAAATAGTTACGACAAGTAAGATTTGTTAAGTACCATATTTGTGTGGTTAGGGGAATTTGCATTTAAAACAAATTAAAACACATAAACAAATAATAATAATAAAATACCAAAATAATGACTATGGCGTGTGGAGTATGACCTCATGAAGACGGGAGTTCAGGAATTCAGGAACTGATTGAGGCAGATTTTTTTGTAGGGCAAGAAAAAGATGGAGGGTGAGTTACAATAGTTTTAAAATGCTTTATTTAATTTTGACAAGGATAGAGTTTACTTTAAAAATATTTATAAATGCAAAATATTGGTATAATCTATTATAATGAAGGTTCTATGTAGGCCTACTACTAGAATTTTATAAATAAAATATGTAAACTAAAACCCCTAAAGGTTTGTTTAGTTCTACATTTAGGGCCATGTAAATGTGTGCAGACTAAAATATGAAACTTGGTGACAATATCTTGACTATTTTGTAGTTTTATAACTTTATATATTTAGGTAAACAGTAGTCTCAACAATATACCAATACCAAAAGTAGTCTCAGCTTAAAGCAGATTACTCAGAAACCATGTTATATCTAAATAACATATGAGATTAAACCCTTTGAGATCTCATTAATTTTAAACTAGTAGCATCCATTTAACTGTATACAAATATACACAAAAATAAACTACAACACATAAGAAATACAAAATATATAAAAAATAAATTATTGATATATTTAAGTATACTTATATAACAGAAAACAAATTCACTCGTTAAAGATTAAATTCTTTACAATAATATGCATCTTTAAAAGAACTATATTATGACATCATTGCATGGAGATGCAATGTAAATATGTCTAGATGTCTACATCAGGGTCACCCACAGAGTTAGTGTTCATGTTATCACATTCTTATAGTCACTACATTGCTAGTTCTTACAACGATAAGTTTGTTCACTGTTACCTGTTTACAGTGCCTTTACAATGCCTGCAATCTGTCTCTCTGCCAGTTTAGGTTGGAATTACATTTTTTTCTTATAAATTGGTTCACACCAATTGGTGACACTTTTAAAGAATCACATTTGTGTAAAAAATGCCCAAATGTAAAATTTTTAAGTAAACATTAATGTTTTGTTGTTTCAATTTAAATCAACTCGAAGTGTTCATTTTTTTAAGACACAATTAACTTTACACATCTGTTTTAAAACTTACTGCCATACTTTTGCACTGGAACCACCATGCCAAATATTGTTACGACATAAACTCAACATCAACGGTTTTAGTTAGGTTCTTAAGACATTTTTTTAAAAAGTAGTTTCTGTTTCACTATTTATAACATGCACTTAATTGCTTTTTATGATGAAAAACACATTAGATATTTTTGTGCGGCAGTAATTGTGACACTATGCAAGTAACTTTTTTATTTTCAATTTTTTTCAAACTTTTTATAGTTTCTGCACTTTTATATTTTGTATTATTAACCTACAACTAGGCATGTAATCAAGCATTTTGGTGCAAAAAATACAAAAATTAACAAGTGAAAAAAACAAGTGAAATCATATTTACCTTCATAAGCAACTGTTGATTCAAAATATCTAAACCGCCTTCTACTCTGAGGGTTGCCTATATAATCTTTTAAGAACTGGTACTTTAACCTCAGAAATATAACTATTAATCTGCCAAATAACGCTTCTAATTATTTTCCTCTCTCTCACTTTTTTTGTGGAAATTACTAACCAGTAATAAAAAAGGAAAACCTAATCAAGCCTTTGTTACATTCTAAAAACTCTTTTACGGAGTGTAATGAAATAATGTTTGTAAAGCATAAGAAATGATACTTTTCATATACCAATAGGCTAAATCATCTACAATCCGTATTTCATGCAATGTAACAGTAATATAACATCACAAAATAGTGCCGTTAAAAAAATTCATATTATCATAATAAATTTTCTGTGGCTTAATATTATTTAATTTATTAATAAAATAGGCAATAGAAGAGAAACACTGTAGCCCATAATAACAAAGAAACAAGTGGTATCTATTAATTATATAAAATAACAACTAGACATGTATGGACACATTAAGTTAATATAGTTAGTCAAAGTTTTAGGAAAGTACATAGTGCTCACACCAACCTTTCTCAGTCAACTGAGAAAGTACAGATCTCTATACTGTATAACTTTTTTTTTAAACAATTAGTGTTTTTAGATAAAAGCTATAACTATACAAACTGATCTCAGAATGCAAATTTGTATCCTTAATTAAAACAAAATTTACTCTCATTTTTCTTGCCATATTCTACACTTCCCAGATCTCAGTTAGGTATGAATTCTCAGGTCAATAATCTACTAGCGGCTACTGGGGTTAGGTGTTGCCTAACCTTACACTTAGCCTCTCTAAGTCACTCCACAAAACTAATATCAAAGAATTATAAGTTAAGTAAAATTAAGTTATTACAACTTTTTGGTTAACTTATAAACAAGAGTAAACTTAATTTTTTAGTACCCTACTATGCAAAATTATAATTTATTTTAGTTACTTACAAAATACGAACTACTTCATAAAACTACTTCCTAGTTAAAACACAGAAAGTAAGCTTTTCTTTATAAGTTGCTGAATATTACCAGTTTTGTTTAGTATAATTTTATTAACATTTTTTCCAACACAAAACTTTAAAATTATATTTTTTGTAAGTTTAGGTTCTACACAAAACTCAATTATTAGACCACAGTTCTAGTTGTCATTAAATATGTAGAATAAAGATTAAAATTAATTTCAATGATAATAACTGAGAATTTAATTTAGTATCAAACAGATAACTTAATCTATGAAACTGAACAGACTAAGGTTCCAGTTTTAATTACCATAAGAAAAATTGGTTAACTTTTTTACTTAACTTATTTAAGCCTCAGCCACCGTCAATAACAATGTTACAATAAATGATTATTTGGCCAGAAACGAAAGAGGAAACTTAACCATTATGTAAAATTCTAAATTAAATAATATAACCAGCTTAGCACGCCTTTGACCAAGACGAAAATATTTCGGCCTTTGTCAGGAAACAATTTGAAAGCTTTTATTTGGCTTCTAGCTATTGTAATTATTTTGTGATTTTATATAAAGCAAGATTTAATGATCAGTAACAAACAATGGAAGAAAGTATTTCGATTGAATAAGTCTCAAAAAACAGTAATCACTCCTAACATAAAGAAGTAATTTGTCTAGCGCTCCTTACCCTCTCTAGCCATATCCATGATGAATGATGAAGGTGCCGTTTGAAATTGTACTTCACATGTGTATATTATTATTATTTTTTTACGGATAAAATCAACTCATTACAATTGAATATATAATTTTAGAAATGAAACAGCATGGTTAATAATAATTATAGTAATAATTATAAGACACAATTTAAAAATAACTCAATAATAATAATAATAATGCCTGTTTGAGGCAAACTGTTGTACAAAACTAGAATCAGCCGAATCAGGTATGCCAACATTGCCAATGCCAATCTAAATAAAATCAAACATCAAATACAGTAAAATAACTATAGTCAACTAATTGTCGTAAATTTCGAAAACTAATTAAAGTTACCAACAAGGTTTTTAAAAAAATCAGTTAAGGATATCTTTAAGAAATTTACTATCTTTCACTACATATTATAATACACTTACAATAGACATTATTGTAAATAAAAAAGTTATAGAATTGCGAATTTTAGATATTTACAGTCACACAAGAAACATTACCTACACGGACATTCAACAAATCAAAATACTGTCAGCATAATAATAAATTATTCTTTATATTGTAAGTACTTCATTTACCCGTCATCGTCGTGTTTAGATACTCATAGTAAAGTGCTATATTTCGACAGCCTGCCAGAAATGTACAGATAAGTTAAACTCTATGATTCCTCGAAGATAGTGTAGTCAGCAATTTGTTATCAAAGTTTCCTCTGCGTTTGCATTATGCATAAGCCTCAAAGTTGGCAGTATAAATAAAGTGGTTGCTTATAAATTGTCTATGCAATCATTATTCTCATTATTCATTAATCAAAAACTGGACGACTGGTTGCAATAGGGAGTGGGGATACAATAAAAAGTATAGACTTCAGAAAATCAGCGGTTAAGGCAATAAGAAAATTCTCAGTAAAAATTCTTATGACAGTTAAAACCTTTTTCTTGGCAAAAGAAAATATGACATAAAATTTTCGACATTTATACAATTGAATACGTAGTCGCATGTTCCTATTATTAAAAAATTAAGAATAATTAATTTATAATTAATTATTTTCCTCACTCCAATTAAATAAATTAATTATTTCCCGAATTGCAAGAATTGTTTTGAACGATGTGTTGCTGCAGTTTCTTAAAAAACGTTACAAAGTTTGTTTATTTATGAAAGTGCAACGTTGTATGTAGTTGTGTGAATTGTATAATGGAAACAACTTTTAACATATATTGTAACTAACTAGTAAAGTAATTTTGTTATTTCATCACAAGGTTGCCTTACTTTTTGATAATAATATAATATGATCATAATATTTTTGATAATAATAATGCCTTACTTACGTTGTATAATATGATCTGGATTTGAAAATAAACACTAAAACACAGATCAAACTGGTCCACCCAATATCTCGTAATTAGTTCTAACGGAGTTAGAATGCAAGTGCTGTGACGTCACATACAGTCTTAACAACATAAGAAAGTTACAATAGCCTTATGAATTCGAGTTCAGATAAGTTAGTCTTGTGTTTTTTTGGTATATGTTAGTATTGTTTTAAATGGATTTTTAAATTAGAGCAGTGAATTTATGTTATACTTTACTGAAGGATATTAATTTCAAATTTCTAGTTACTTATACTTTAACAAATAACCTGAACTGTAAAGTCCCAAAAGCTATCCTTAAAATTCATACATTGTTCATAGATAGACTATATACGTTGTTATAATTCCTGAAATTCAAATTCATACTATTGTTAAATAAATATAAACTTATTCCTAACACAAAAATAAATAGGTATCACAAAAATGAATAATTGTTAATATTTTTACAGAATAAATTATAATGTATTTTAGAAACAATGCTTGTTGTGGATGCAGCCATGTCTACTCAATGTCTAAAGTAATATATTAATGAAGTATATTTAAAATACGAATTCTGACGTCACAAGTGCATTGTCACAGATTGCATAGAACAAATGATTTTATCTTTATAATTAGCGTTAAAGTGTGCATAAAATTGTATCTTAAATTCAATTTAAAAATTAAAATACAAACAATAACCTGACAGCAGTCATGTTTTGTATTTTCAATAAAAGTTGAAATTTTAAATGTAAAAATTTCCGGTGGTAAACAAAAGTTTCAATGTGGCAATTATACCACATTAAAAAAAAATCAACTCTTCATTATCATAAGCAGTGTTGAAGTGGGTGTAAAATTTTTATATTAATAATATTAATATTATATTAAAAGTTAATCTGAGAGAGGTAATGTTTCAGTTTTGTATTTTCAATGTATTTGGGAGTTTAAAACGTAATTCAAGTAACATTCAGATAGCGTGTTTATTGCTGGTGTAACTAAGATCTTCAAAAAAGTGAGATGAAAAAATTATATTTGTAAATTCACTTGCATCATGACAGTCAGACAGCTGCGCGCCACGTTCACTTAATAACTTTTCAGTAACAAATATTTTTTTTTAAATGAAACTAAAACTATTTAAATGTAAAATTCTTACTAATGATTCTAACTAATGATGGAGACTCCGCAGTCCGGAATGTAACGACGTACGAGTCGTGTGTGTAGCTTGGCCAAGACGAATTTCATAATGAATATTTTAAATGTGTAATTGTGCTTAGTGTTTGTGATGTATGTTTTAATGTTTTGTTTGACTTTGTGATGACCTCGACAGAGGGATTTAACATTTTGTATGGCCTGAAGATGAAACTATAGAGTTTTGAAACTGCGGTAGTCTTTATGAGGTGAGTTGATAGACCACTGACGGGAAGAATAGGTATATAATCCTAATCATTAAAATTCTTACTTGAAGAACAATGGCCAAACTGTACAGCTGACAGGATCCAGAGGCATAGATATTTTGGGCAACATGATCTTGGGCCAGTATCTTATCTGTTAATTCGAACCTGTATGGCAACTTGCACAATCTGGGATACGTTGCTATCTCACTCTCTCAAAATCCTGACCATAGATATTTGGAGACTTTCAATGTTATGGGCGCTTCTTGACCCATATTTATTTAAAGAACACAAGAACACTCTTCCTCAATACACGAAACAACAGGTGACATGTTCAATTAAAAATTAAACTTGATTATGTGGAATAGTAGAATAATGGAATTACCAATTCTGGAAACAAATAATAATACTAATCATTACTGCAATTATTAATAATATTCTCTCTTTATTTGTTTCACCCAACTTTGGAGTACACTAAATCAATCACTTTTTAATGTTCTGTGCCTTCCTCGTAGCCCAGTATTGCTTCATTCGTTGTGATCTTGCTTTTCTTTCTTCATCAGAGATTTGGATCATTCGCTTGGATTTGACTTTGCCTTGGAACCATTGCTTCTTGTCCTTGGATATTGTTTTGGCTGTTCTGTCCATGAGCATAGTGTCAGTGATTTGTAGTTCTGTTATGTCTTTCACTGTTTCTCTAAATCAAAGTGGTTTGGCTCTTCTATTACTACTTTGCGAAAGTAGTCAAATATTTTTTTGGTTAGTCTATTTTTGTCAATTCGGAGGATGTGCCCATAAAAATCAATTCTCCTTTTTCTTATTGTGTCTGATAGTGTTTCAGTTTTTTGGTAAAGAGTTTCTTTACTGATGTGGAGTAATTGGTTGTTACGGAATTTGGCGGTCTAAGATTTTTTGTAATATCATTCTTTCTTTGATCTCCAGCCTTTCAAGAGGGGCCTTGGGTTGTGAGAGATAATGTTTCAGCTGCATATAAGGCTTCTGGTTTAATTACCGCATGATAATGCCTTATCTTTGTATTCCAGGAGAGGGACTTCTTGTATGTGTCCTTGGTAAGATATTTGAATTATTTGACTATCACAATGTATTGTTCTCCCACTTGAAGCTTTTTTGGTGGTTTTTGTATGTTTGTCAATATTTTAGTCTTTTCAAATAAAACTTTGAGACCCATTTTTAACGCTTGCTTCTGGAGTTCAAGAGTCTGTTCCTTAACTTCTTCCAATGTCTCAGCTAGTAAGGCCATGTCATCCGTAAAAGCCAAACAATTTACCTTAATGCCTTTGTTCTTAGTTCGTAGTCTGATTCCACTATGCATATTCACGTTCCACTCTCTAACTACTTTTTCTAGAGCGCAATTAAGTAACAATGGAGAGAGTCCATTAATTTAATAATAATATTAATAATCATTAATAATATTATTAATATATTAATTATACGAGGGTTGATCAAATATAAACGAGACTGATTTTTAAAAAATTTATTGCTTACTTACAAATTATTCTTGATACAACTTATTTTTCTACATAGTCTCCCGCACGAGTAACACATTTTTCCCACCGGATTGGAAGTTTTTTAATTCCATCTTCGTAAAAAGTTCTCGGGCGTTCATTGAGCCATTGGAGCACGAAGGTCTCCACCGCAGAATCGTCTTCGAAACGCTGGCCTCCAAGCGCCTCTTTGAGTGGCCCAAACAGGTGATAGTCGCAGGGTGATAAGTCTGGACTGTATGGGGGATGTTCCATTGGTTCCCAGCCAATTTGATCGAGTTTAAGCCTCGTAGCGTTCGCCGAATGTGGTCGGGCGTTATCGTGAAGAAGAATGACGTTTCTCGCCGGTTTAGATTTCCTTTTCCTACGAAAAGACTGTTTTGCTGCCTCTAAAACATCGCAATAATATTGTGCATTTATTGTGCGTCGTTGATGGAGGAAATCGACGTGAAAGGCGCCTTGATTGTCGAAAAATACAGTGGCCATTACCTTCCCGGCCGACGATCGTGATTTGGCCTTCAGAGGCGCCCTCTCTCCCCTCTTCCGCCACTCCATACTTGCCTGTTTCGACTCGGGAGTGTAATGGCGAACCCATGTTTCGTCACAGGTGACAATCCGGTTTAATAATGCCTCACCATCTCGTTCAAATTGGGTCAATAGTCGCTGGCAAATCTCCAAACGATTCCGTTTGTGAACGTCGGTCAAAATTCGTGGAACCCACCTTGCAGATACTTTGCTGAGTTTCAGGTTTGATGTAACGATTTTTTGAACGCTACCATAGCTCAACTGGAGTTCATCTGCAATAAATCGCAGCGATATACGTCTGTCATCGTCCAGGAGCTTCCGAACAGCATCAATGTTTTCGTCCGTGACGGAAGTGGTCGGGCGACGATCATGGCTGAGGTTTTCTACTGCTTCCCGTCCTTCGGCGAATTCCTTGTGCCAAGCAAAAACGCGAGCTCTTGACAGGGTCCTGTCCCCGTATTGAGCCGTCAATCTACGAAAGATTTCAGTCGGATTAACCCCCTCCTTGGCCAAAAACTTAATAATAATTCTCTGCTCCACGGAAACGTGCACTTCACTCTCACTCATTGTATAGTTTTATACTGAAGGGTCCGAACGGAAATGTTGCCCGTCTACGCCCTTCCCAAACCTCCCAGGCTACCTGAAACCCCACCCTTTAGAGTTCAATGTCCAACGGAAAAGTTTTTAGAAAGTCAGTCTCGTTTATATTTGATCAACCCTCGTATTAATAATATTAATATATTATTAATATATATTAATATAATATTATAATATTTATTAGTCCATTAATAATATTAATATATCAACAAATATTTTTTTAATATAAATGTTGTAGCCTAATAGGAAGTATTCAATGTTATGTATCTGTGTTATTGTTTAATTCCAGTTGTATGATAACCATATATTATTGCATAGGTATACTTTACCCTGAACAACTAATTTGCACAGCTTGATGTTTTACTTGATCCATAGTTTTGAAAGTTAAACCATTCAATAGGAAATTAAAAGGACTACAAAAAAGATATTTTGTCATTTGTCATTAAAATTTACTGTTATTAATTTATTTTATTAATTAAACATTTTTTAAATTTCTGCCATTTTAAAATTGGTCAAAGTATGAAATTGGTTATTTTTCCAACTATGCCTCTATCAGGTAAACAAGCATGATAGGTTTCAATTTTACTGACTGAGTTCTTCTAGGAATATAAAGTATGAAATTGGTTATTTTTCCAACTATGCCTCTATCAGGTAAACAAGCATGATAGGTTTCAATTTTACTGACTGAGTTCTTCTAGGAATATAAAATATTTTATTTAAAAAACAAAATGGCTGTTAATGAGAAAATATAGCATTTTTGGGCATATGTTTATACCTTATTTTTTATTAGTTTTGGGGAACTATCTCCTTCATTTTTTGAAGCACCCTATATAGTAATAGTCAGCATTTATAATTACTAATTTATCAGGTTTTTGGAAACTGAGGAAAAGGTATTACTTTAGAAATTCTAAACACAAAATTTAAATGATGATTAATTCCAATAGCTCATGAAATCAATTAATATTTACTTATAATTTTAATGTTTTAGCTGGACTTTAGTGGTGTAAGGATCACATCAGCAGAAATCAATGTAGACCAACAAAAGAACTTATTGGCACATTCTGGCACCAAAGTGATGTGGATCTGTCACATGGCCTTGATTTTGCTCCACGTTGCTCAGTGCTCGCTTCACTTGCCTCTAACATGCTCCATTCTCTTACAAAATTCAGGTAATAAGTTATTGTTATCTACATAAAATTTATATTTACAATTAAATAGTGGTTTTCCTTTGAAAATTGAGCTATTGGGTCAGCCATTATAGTAACATTTAAACACAAGATCTTGAAAAGAGATCCTGACTTCTACACCTCATTTATGAAGTGTTGTTTATTATTTTTTTGAGGATAATAAATATTTAATATATGGTCATAGCTTTAAAAATTTCAAGCTTTAAAAATTTATAACTTTTTTATATAATTTAACTGTTTTAATCATTAAAAACTGCTGTAAATCAGCATTTTAAATTATCAAATTCCATTGAAATTTAAAAAAATATATACTTGACGACGAACAGGATTCATTTTTGTACTTCCAATGTTTTTGTAGTGTTATAAATAAAAGTATAAAATGTTAATATTTACAAATTTTAATGTTGATTATGATAGTAAAAAAAGATTTTAAAAAAAGTGTGAGATAAAAAAATTACTTTTGGAAATTTACATCAATGGGAAAGCTGTGTGCTGTGATTTATGATAGTTAATCTACATAAAAGTAATTAGCTTTTTACTTTTAAAAGTAACAGCTGTTTCAATTGTTTACAGGTAGAAAAATTTTTTTTTTTCCCGGCGAAAAACCGTTCAGGTTATCATCGCCGTCACGAAGAATGAAAGTATATACAAAGAAAATTAAACGAAATTGTACTTAAGAAAAAAAACAACAACAAAAACAGCAACAACAAACTATAACAGTAAAATAAATTAAAAATTTAGATAACAATTATAGATATATTATACTTAAGAACTAAATAACAATAAATAATGAATAAAATTTAATAACAATTCGTAAAAGTATGCAAAACATAACAGAAATAAAGTTTTTAAATAAAATAAATAAATAAAATAACACAAGAAATTACAAATGCAATAAATTAAATTTTATTTAAAACATTCAGACGATGAAGGAAGTCTAGAACCCGGTCAACGGCCGAGGCACTATCTCCCAACATCGTCTGCAAACAGTTGCTCAGACCACACATAAAACGCACATTTGAAAACCATCACAATCGAGCAATATATGTCTTATTGTGATGGTTTCCTACAGAACTCGCATTTAGGTGGGTCCCCGCGTTCCATCAGAAATCCATGCGTTAACATGGAGTGACCGATGCGAAGGCGGGTGATCACCACCTCTTCTCTACGACTTGCACGTATTGACGACCCCAAGGGACGAACAGTATTTTTAATTACCCTCAATTTGTTACTGCTTGTAGCTGCCCATTCATTTTCCCACTGTAGAAGAATTAAATGTTTTACATGACAAAGAAAGTCAGACACTATTACACGTGCAGTGCATGGCGGCAGAAAAGTTGCTTCCTTTGCAGCATTATCCGCTACAGTGTTTCCATATATTCCACAGTGACCAGGAATCCAGATAAATGATACTCTTGCACCTCGTAGTTCAAGTCTATGGACAGAACACAGAATATCTTGAACCAGAGGGTTTACCGAATACATATCCTGGATTGCCTGGAGGGCACTTTTTGAATCAGAATAAACTACGAAATGCAAACTATCGAATTCAATAGTGTTCAGAGCCTTTAAGATGGCAAAGAGTTCGGCTGTAAAGACACTACAAGTTGAGGGTAATCCATACTTATACGTTTCGTCCAGTGAGTAAAATGCACACCCAACATTGTTATTCATCTTAGAACCATCTGTGAAAATAAATTTAGAAGATTGATATGAACTAGTCAGTCGAAAAAACTCACATTGATACACAATGTTAGGAGTGTTGTCTTTCTGGTATGCACACAAGGAGAAATCAAAGGTCGGCATATTGATTTTCCACGGAGAGACAAGACAAAAGGACCTTTCAAACATTGGGGGTAGTTCAATACGTAAGTCATCAAAAATACGGGAAGTTCTAATACCAAGAGGAGCAGTAGCATTCGGTCGAGTTTCATACTGTCGCACCAATTGATTTTTGAAAACTGTATTAAAAGCAGGGTGCCATGGTTTAGATGATAAATTGCTTAAATAAGTTAACTGTAGTTTCTGTCTCCGTCGAGAGAGTGAAGGTTCCCCAGCATCGGCGAGAATACTCACGACGGGACTTGAACGGAAAGCACCAGAAACAAGGCGGATTGCCGAGTAATGGACGGGATCTAGTTTCTTTAAAATCGATGGTCTAGCAGATGAATAAACAATGCTGCCATAATCAATTCGCGAACGAATTACGGCACGGTAAAACATCAGCATACAGGTCCTATCAGCACCCCATCGAGACCCACTAAGAACCCTCAACATATCCAGGATTTTATTACATCTTAATTTTAAATCACGCACGTGAGGGCTCCACGAGAGCCTTTCGTCGAGTATTAGACCCAAGAATCGAACGGATGGAGAAGTCCGAAGCTGTATACCACCAAGATATAACGACGGAGCCTGGATCTGTCTACGGCGACTGAAAGCAATACACTGAGTTTCAGCAGCGGAGAATTTAAAGCCAGTAGTTCTCGTCCAGTTCTGCAACTTATTTATTACCAGCTGAAGGGTTCTTTCAGCTGTTGCCATGTTTCTGGTGCTTACGTAAATAGCAAAATCGTCTCACAAAGAGAGAACATCTGACAGGGGACCAGCTCACGAAAATGAGTTATTATAAACAAAAAAATTAAACAAAATTTTACTTAAGAAAAGTAAATTCTCGTTCCAGTTCTCGTCAATTCTCGTCTGTTCTCGTCCAGGTCTGCAACCTATTTATTACCAGCTGAAGGGTTCTTTCAGCTGTTGCCATGTTTCTGGTGCTTACGTAAATAGCAAAATCGTCTACAAAGAGAGAACATCTGACAGGGGACCGTACGTTAGACGTTATGCTATTGATTGCAATAGCAAACAGAGTAACACTAATTTTTTTTTTTTTTTTTTTTCCCGGCGAAAAACCGTTCAGGTTATCATCGCCGTCACGAAAAATGAGAGTATATATATAAACAAAAAAAAATTAAACAAAATTTTACTTAAGAAAAAAGTAAATTCTCGTTCCAGTTCTCGTCAATTCTCGTCTGTTCTCGTCCAGGTCTGCAACCTATTTATTACCAGCTGAAGGGTTCTTTCAGCTGTTGCCATGTTTCTGGTACTTACATAAATAGCAAAATCGTCTACAAAGAGAGAACGTCTGACAGGGGACCGTACATTAAACATTATGCTATTAATTGCAAAATCAAACAGAGTAACACTAAGTACACTCCCCTGTGGAACACCATTCTCTAAGTAGAAGCGATCTGATAGCGTATTACCAAGACGCACCCTAAAATACCTATTACTAAGGAAGTTTTGGATAAAATATAGAATCCTGCCTTGTATACCCCATGATTTTAAAGTGTTCAAAATTCCCCTTCTCCAAGCCATGTCATATGCCTTCTCTAGGTCGAAAAAAACAGCTATTAGTGTTTGACGCAAGAGAAACGCATTTTGTATTGCAGCTTCTAAAGACACTAATTGATCCACAGAACATCGTCCTTGCCTAAAGCCGCACTGGTCTTTGCAAAGTAAATTGTTGGTTTCCAAATACCAAACAAGGCGACGATTTACCATTTTTTCTACCAGCTTGCAAAGAACGCTGGTAAGACAAATCGGACGATAGCTACTTGCATCAGTTTTATCTTTACCTGGCTTAAGAATAGAATTACTATTGCTTCCAACCAAGCGTCAGGAAAGTATGTTCATCGAATATACGATTGTATATCTCGAGGAGGGCAAGCCTACCTGACGTTGGAAGGTTTTTGATCATGGAATATACGAGGTTGTCAGGACCGGGAGCTGTGTCCTTCGTTGAAGACAGTGCAGATTCCAGCTCATGCAGAGTAAACAGCCTATTAAGAGGAGAGTCGTCAGAAATACCGATGGTGAACGGCAATGGTTCCACTGCACTTTTGTATTTACGAAAGGCAGCGTTATACGCCGTAGAACAGGAATAGCTAGCAAAAGATGATCCTAATAAATTTACAATATCGGAACACTGAGAAACTAACTCTCCATTCGGCCGTTTAAGACCCATCAACTCCGTGGATGGAACACGGCCAGATATAGAGCGCAGTTTCTTCCAGACGACAGATGTTGGCGTTGTTCTGCATATTGTTCCGATATATTGCGACCAAGATTCCTTTCTACTTTCTCTAAAAATTCTTCGAGCTTTCGCTCTAAGAATTTTGTACCGCTCAAGATTTTCATCTGTCGGGCTTTTGTTGAATATCCGTAGTGCTTTTCGGCGTAGACGCAAAGCCTCCTTACAGTCCTCGTTCCACCAAGGAACAGATGGACGTGGTGGGTTTGCGGATGATTTAGGGATAACATCCTCGGCTGCATGTAAAATCGTATTTGTGAATTTCTCAACCACTGTGTTAATGCAGTTCACTTCAATGTCTGCAGGTACAAATCTTTTGCAAATTCTTCCCAATTTGCCTTTTAAGGATCCAACGCGGCAGGCGTCGTTGCACATGAGCGAAAGTACAAAATGAAATATTAATGGGAGTATGATCACTGCCATACAGATCTGGTAACACCGACCATTCAAACTTTGTTGCCAAAACTGGACTACAAAATGACAAATCGACAACTGTCCATCCGCCAGTAGATGCTGATAAATGAGTTGGAGAACCGTCATTTAGAAGCCACAAATCTAAGTTTGACCGTATTCCTTCGATTCGTATTCCCCTTGAGTTACAGGATAAGGAACCCCATGAAGTATGGTGAGCGTTAAAATCACCTGTCAATAAAATCGGTTGTGGCAACTGAGATATTAAATCATATACTTTATGATGTTGGAAATTGTAACTAGGCGGCAAGTAAAGGCAACAGACGGTAACTTTGAATGGAACGGTAATCTGAACGGCAACAGCTTGTAAAGGAGTTATTATATTGACAGATATGGACTGGACAGAGTTGTGAACCAATATGGCTAGACCACCTCTGGCTCTTTCCTCAGTGACGAAATCTGCTCTGAAAATAGAATAACCCCTAAAATTGAAGGTGTGGGATTCATGCAAGTGCGTCTCTTGAAGGCACATTATTAGAGGAAATGAATCTCGCACAAGAACTTTGAGATCTTCCATGTGGCTTCTTATCCCATTAATATTCCACTGTATCACATTGCCATTAATTGGAAATGCAGACATTGAAATAAAATAAATTAATATAGCAGCGGGTTCTGTTCGTTTTTGTCATGTACAACTTTTGATTTATCAGAGTCTACCGACATCGAATCACTACTGTGATTCATGTCAGACTCTGTAGATACATTTGTTTTGACAGAAGTAGCTTTTGATACGGCTTCAGTTTTAGTTTTAGTTTTTTTAACTTGCTTAGAGGTATTTTTAACCAATTTTTTATCCGCATCCTTAGACCCAACTACTGGTGGGTATGTATTTGATTTTTTTAAAAAGTAAGCTAGTCCAGGAGAAACAGACTTTACTGTCGGTTTTACCACTTGTGACTTAGTTCGGACCATCATTTTTGAAGCAGATGGAACTGCTTCAGGAAGAGTAGGTTTTGAAGATTTAGTCACAAGTGACTTTGGAGCTTGATTTTTAGAGGTATTCGACTGATTTTCTTTTGAAGAGATAGACAAAGATTGATCAGATGTACTGGAAGCAGGAGTGGTAACAGTTGAAATTACGGATAACAGCTGAGCTACTTGCTCAGTCAGTGCTTTAACAGTTTTAGTCAGTTCATCGCAATTTCTACATGAGGTGTTGCTACTAGACGCGACCGACGCAAACGACTTACCCTCAATTATTCTGGAACTTTTGAATATTTTTTTAGCTTCTGAAAATGAAACTTTATCCCTTGCCATGATAGTCAAAACTGCTTTCTCGTCCTTATACTTGGGGCAGCTGAAGGAACGAGCCGGATGATCGCCACCATAATTGGAACACTTTGGGTCATCCATGCAATTGTCACCACCATGGCCATTCGAACCACAATTACCACATATTTCGAGCTTTCTGCATGTAGAACTCACGTGTCCAAACCCCTGACACTTAAAGCATCTTCTCGGGTTTGGAACGTAAGCTCGAACAGAAAGCCTTTGATATCCGGCAAATATATATTCCGGGATTGTGGGTTTACCAAAAGTCAGAATGAGGGAAGCAGTTGGTACTTTTTTTCCATTTTCATTACGCAGAATGCGATAAACATCAGTAACTGACTCTGATGCCAACTCAGACTTTATCTCCTCAAGGTCTAGGTGGAGGAGATCTCTACACGTTACCACTCCTTTAGCAAAATTCAAGGTTCTGTGGGGCTCCACAGAAACCTTGATCCGATCAAAAAAGGAAGACATCTTTAGGAGCGACAAGCTCTGCTTGTCGCTACTAGTCTGAACTAACAGCGTACCATTTTGTAGCTTCCTAATAGACGCTACAGGACCTACTCTTCCAACGATAGCCTTGTTTATGAGGAAAGGAGACACTTTCGATAGGTCGGACCCTTCCTCAGAATTTCTAAAAACTAAAAATCTAGGAGAAGGGAGCTGAACAACTGCAGCACCCATCTCCTTTTCTTCCATGTCCATACTCCCACTGCTACTCTCAGACCTGTTCGACGTAGTCGAACGAGGCCTCTTTAACACATTTTTGGGGTTTTCTAATTTTTGTACCATGGTTTGTTTTGCCGAGCGATTCATGAATGAAGACTTTCGAACAACTGGCACAGGGTGCACCCAAACGACCACCAGCAGCCCAGGATACTCGAGCTAAAGCGAGAACCCCAAAAACAATGGTACTGCAAGACAAGGAACTGTTAGGATCTTTTTGGCTCCTAAGTTTGATTAATGTGGTCTTCCATTCCTCTTCAAGGATCAGAAAAATCTTTTCATTGAGTTGGAAAAGTTCATTGTTAACTGTAAGTTACAACTTTAATTCTACAGTAAATAAATTTTAATGTATTTTGTTTTTATTAATAACTAGTAACTTGTAAGGGTAATTAATAGCCCCTATGTTTATTAATAATAATTGAAATTATGTTTATAATTAATTAATAATTTTATTTATAAATTCATAATCCTGGATCTCCTCCTGATTGCAAATTCTCTTAAAATTTCTTGAACATTTAAGAAGAAGAAAATGCAATATAATGTAAACATTTGTCATTTCTAACCTCAGAAAATACGTAATAAACAAATGGTATAAAAAACTATAAAACAGCTGTTATTCAAAATACTGATATTTGAACACAGCTGATCATTAACATTAATTTATAATGGAAACTTACACCCTTTACAAATCTTCCTAAGGATTGGATAATCCAGAGAACCTCCAGCATAATGAGCTAGTCAGTGGATTGCTAAAAATTATTGAGGGTACTGAACTAGAATCTAAGAGTTATTATACAAGAGTTAGTTATACAATAGGTCTTTTGATCAAGATGCCAGGTGCCACCAAACCCCATAACCTTAAAACCCCTTAATTTCAAGGGCTTAAGAAAAATGTATAATTTTTCTTCAAACTTAAAAAAAAAGAATTTTCTTTCTTTCTGACTTACCAGCCTCTCAAAATATGTCTTCAAATTTGGCTTTAAGGAATTGTATAAAAGGATTCTGTAAATATAAGCAAATTTAAAATAAATTCTATTGTATTTCTTTTCATTCCAATGAAACACAATCGCTCATCAATCTAAAGACTCATCTGTAACCATTGCATTTGAGAGAACTTTCTGCAACTTGGAAGTAAGATGACCAAGTAAGGAGGAACTGTTTTAGAACAATTCAACTACTGTGGCTGTGGATGGCCTCAGCACATAGTGGTAGCTGATTTGCAGATTCAGCTGTTTGTCATGATCTCTGACTACAAAGGGGATAAGGCAAGCTGGGTAGTTGATGCAGGTTTGTATTGTAAACAAGTACGTTTTGCTTAGAATTTTAAAAACTAGAATTTTTAAGAACAAAATTCAGTTTTGAATTTATAAAAACAAAGACTAATAATTTTCTTCAAATATGTTTAATTATATTAAGAAAATTACACAAAGTGCTTTTAACAAACATTTTTTTTAATTCATGGTCTTTTCAAACTTTTTTAAGATAAAGAGATAGATTTTTAAATATTTTGAAAGGTTAAATGAAATTTTTTCATTATATCATTTTATTAAGAGGTTAGTGTGTCTTCTATTACATTTTGTAGTAAATGTAAAACATAAAGACTTTGAAAAGTTGTCCTATGTTATCAAAATCATTCCATTATTATTATAAAATTAATTGTTTACATAATTATGGAATACTGTTTACTTAATTACACTTGTTTGCACAATTATAATTTGTTTATATAACTATAGAATTGGTCACTTGTATCAAGGACACAGTTGGTTTGAGTGGTCGAGGAGTTTGAAAAGAACATAACTGAGGCTCTTTTTGTTCTTAACTTTATGAATATTACAGTTTTTATTTATGTTAATTAAAAGTTTTTTTTAAGTTCTTTTGAAATTTATTATATCTCATAGTATTTAAAAAAAACGGTCTTATAGCCTATTTATATACTGGGTTAATAAGTTTTTGAAACATTATGAAGGGTACATTTAAAGTACTGTATGTGCTACTTGAAGAAACATTGAAAATATGCAGTACTGTATTTCACAGGCACTTTGTCTTTTGAAAAGTTCATTCATCAATGAGAATGATCACAAAATAGATTCATAGTACAAAAATATTTATCGTTCTAACTGACTAACTACTCTAACTATTCAAAATATTTCTTCTATTCCATGAGCCATCATCATAAAAAACAGCACTTAAAGTAGAAAACTTCTTAGCTACTTAAAACTTATTATGTATTTAAATTTAGACATTTAAATTTATTTACATGTATATAAATTTAGGTACAATAGTAGGTTTACCTGGTGAGCTGGATTCCTCACAGCTTTCGGCAGTCTTTTAAGCTGTTGGAGATTTAGATGGTACAGATAATTCTGAGCTGTTAGTAAAATAGTAAAATCTTGCCCTTTGCTAATATTTTTATGGAGGAATTCAGGAAGACATTAATTCTTCTTAAATAAAAGCGAAAGTATTTGGTTTACATTATTTCACAAGACAATACGCAATAAGACAAGACGCAATAAAGCCACTTATAAAAACATACTTTTGTAAATGTTTAAAAACAGAAACAAGATCGCTATCTGGGGAGATTGATTTCTCCTGCCACTGACCAAGGTTTACATTATGTGGGTGATACCTTTGTCATTGGTCAAGGAAATAAAATTATATTTTTTTTGAAGTTCTTTAACAGTTCTGCTTCCATTTTCTTAACCATGGAAATCAAAGTAAATAATAAACCATTCTGAGATATGTGCATTGAAAGAAATAAGGATATTGAACCTTCATTTACAGAAAAAGAAAGAAAAAAATACGCACTAATTAGTATTTAAACTATTTGTCTAATTATCCTACTTAGTTAAATAGTGCAAGTTTTTCTAGAACATAAAATTAATAAATTACACACATGTCCATTTGTCTGCCTGTTTTTGAACCTCTTACTCTTATGAACCTCCTTTTACCTTTTACCTACAACGAACCTCTTACTCATAAACTATATAACCAATCATTGTGAAATTTAGTGAAAATGGGTTTTATAATCCTTCAAACCAGATAAAAATATAGAAGTTGATGATGGGTAAAATCTTAAGGGTAAAAATATTTCTTATATTTATTTATCTAATATATTATGCTTTAAAACAAACTAAGAAGTCCAAATATATTTATAGTTTTGCAAGGAGTTTACATAAAACCACCATATCTCTCTTGTTCATGAACTTACTCTAATTTCGACACATTATCAAAGAAATCTTGAAAAAATTATAAGCCTAGTTTGGATCAAAACAAAAAAATGTTTTATCAGAGCTTTTCAATATTTTACATATTTTTGTTTTTATGTACCTCAACAAAAGCTTGTTTTGAAAAATGCACTACAAAATTTAGAATGGTTTATGCCACTCGACGTTTTGTTGTGTGGGTGAAAGTAAGTGGATTACGATTTAAAAGTCATTTTTATGTTTGAGGATCAAATATGTTTCAAATATGATCAAAAATCATATACTACAAGCGCTTTATATTTGAGTGATTTATATTTGTACATATTTAATTATATTTGTGATTTATATTTGATTTATGTTAAAATACTGTTTATATTTGATATGTATTATAGTAGAGTCTCAATTAACTATCATTTTCAGAACCATTGGGGTGATGGATGACAGAATAGACAGATAGCAGAAATAGACTATTCATACTTTGAATACTTGTTAACGACCCTGTATAAACCAGTATCCCGAGTTGACTTTAAATGAAGTTGATGACTTGTATTTAGCCCTTCATTTGTCAATCTTTAGTTACATTATTCTTTATTCGATTTCAATGCACCACAAAATTTGCTGTATTGAGAGTATAGAAGTATTCACTTCTGTGTATATAGTATACTGTAATAGTATGTGTGTGTGTGTGTGTGTGTGTGTGTGTGTGTGTGTGTGTGTGTGTGTGAGTGCACGCGCATGCATGCGAGTGCGCAAGCATGTGTGTATACACGCCAAATACCTCTCATTCACTCATTATGATTTCTCCAAAACCACTGAATAAATTACTATGAAACTTGTACATAGCTTTCTCTAAGGTCTTAAATGCTTGTTAGGAAAGAATAAAAAAAAAACCAGTCGTAAATGGTTTAAATAGTGTAAAAACAAACTTTATATTTGATCTCAATATCTCCAGATCCAAAAGACATAGACAGTCAAAGGTCATACATAGGCTTTAGAGGTGCAAAAAGAATGGATATCCCGAATTTCCATCACTAATGGGTTAAAATGGGGCAAAAAAAACTTTTCATTTTATATCTTTATTTTTAGATCTAAGAGCTGAAATTTCATACTCAGATTTATCTTAACCTTTGAATTTGCATAAGAAATGTTTTTCAAAAATGTTGCCTCTAAAGGGTTAAAATGGAGTAAAAACAACTAACTTATGTTTTACCTTTCCAAAAAAAATTGAGCTGAAAATTCTTATGCAGGTTTCCTTATGTTTTGCACAAAGAAAAGAGTTTTCAAAATTTCACTCATAAAAGGTTAAAATGAAGTAAAAACAGACTTTACACATTTCTTCCCTATATTTCCAGATTTTAAAGGTTTTGAAAGTTGAAATTTAATGCATAGGTTTATATTAGGATTTAAAGGTCACAAAAGAAAAGATTTTCCAAAATTCTACTCTTAAAAAGTTAAAAAAACTTAAATATGTATGTAACATTTTATCTCTGTGTATCTTTAACTCCAGATAAAAAAGACATAGAGAGCAGAAATTCCATATGCAGATTTATCTTAAACTTTGAAGGTAAACATCCATTCTTGTTAACATGTAGTTTATATTTGGCCAAGGCCCTCAGTATGTGTTTTCAAAGGATATACTTGACCACCTTGTTTGTAAGTAAATAGTTACCAAAATTGTTTATTTTTTATTTGTACATTTATTAAGTTTATTTTTTAAAATTAACATTTTAAAGAAAATAGATTCTACAGTTTAAATACACAATGCAAGGACTATAAAGAGAAGAAGATTAAGTCTATGTGAGAAATAGAAGTGAAATATATTTTCAAAAAAACAATTATTTTCTTAATACTTATGGTAAAGCCCACAAGTCATATTCTATGCACTATGTCATGTGAGATCATTTGGTATACAACTTACGATTCATTGTTCCTTTAAAAATAAGATTTGTTAAATTCTTACTAAAACTTCAAATTAATTACTTAATTTTTTTTTAATTTTCAAAAAAAATTAAATTTTTTTATCATTATTTGTATAGTATTTTCCTCATACTAACCTGTTTGTTTATTAGTGGTTACTGATGGCCTTTCTTTAATTATGGCAATTTAGATCTTGAATTACGAGTCTTCAGTTCTTGGGTCTGAATTATTGGTCTTGATTTTGAGTTTGATTGTTATAAAAAACAATTTTTTTAAACAGTTTTTTTTTTGTTTAACCAGATTGTACTGAAATTTTGTATATTATAAAGATGCATAACACAAGTCATTGTAGTAAATTTGAAATTTAAAAACATTGTTGAGAGTAATTAAAGGAAATCTGGAAGTAGGTTTATTCCATTTTTATTTGACTTATTCCTAAAACCATAAATATATTTTATTTTAAATTTGTTGCCCATGGACTAGAATTATGAAAATGATGATATTTAGAGGAAAAAACTGATTTTGAAGCTCACTTTTGTATGACCAGTGCAGGTAATTTCAAAAGTCAAAATACTAATATAAGGAGATTGTAATGTTGTTTATTATAGGTATATTATCATATTTACAAAAATTTTGTAAAAAATATTGTTGTTAAAAATCTGCTACCATCACTTATATAAATAATTTTACTTAATTTAAATAATATATACATAAGCAAAAGTTGTGTTTCAATTTGTGATCCATAAAATTAAAAATTAATTACTCTTTAATAATTTTTGTTAAATCTAATAATCCATTATTAAAAGAATACTTTAATTTTCATTTTGTTATCTTTGCTTTTTATTTCATTCTGGAAAAAATGATTAATGGAAACAAAAATAATTATTATTGACTTAAATTTAGCGCATGCAGATTAAAAAATGTGTGTGTATTGATTATATTTTTAACTTAATCCTTTTTTTAATACAATACAATTTAAAGTTTTTCCATATAAAGAATATTTCTTTGATTCCCTAAATTTTACAAGGATTTTGTACTGTTTACAAACTATAAATATAAATGCAAAGAATATTTTATTAACATAAAATCGGACCAAACTTGAAAATATTTTAACAACTTTAAATGTGGTAATGACACAATTAATGTTACTGCTGCATTCTGTTTTGTGGAACAATAAATGTAAAATTTAGGCATTATGTAACCTATATATCCAGTGACTTTACTAAACAAATGTATTTGTACCTTGTTGTGTTGAGACAAAGACACATTAATGTTGGACGTTCAGCATTACCCAAGGTGCACCGCGAGGAGGCGCCCAACTTCACACCCCCTGTAATCACACCAAAACATAATGTATTTATACTGATAATTTTTTGTTTACAAAATTAATATAAAATACAATATTCAATAAAATAAATGTTTACTTGTTACTGATTAATTTAATTTCAATTAACTCTTACTAAATGAAATGATTAATGTGTATAAATACAAGCAATAGTTCGTGCTGAGCAGTAAGTGTTTCTAAGTGAGCATATCACATGTCTCTCTGTCCCGTGGCCTAGTTGATAGCGTACTAGGCTTTCACCCCGAGGACCCGGGTTCGATTCCCGGGCAGGGCTTGGCATTTTCATACGCTATAAATCATCCCATCGTCTGCATTAGCCCAAATATGCACAATAGTCAAACGTTAAACACAAAAAAAAAAAAAAAAAAAAAAATGTAAGTGATCATATGTCTCATCTCCCTATGGCGGATTTAGATGCACCTCAACAATCTTAGTTACAAAATGAACAAAAAATTTACTTAAACCTAAATAGATATAAACTATTTGTCAAAAACATTTTGTAAATATCTATTTATATATTTATAAAAAAAGATGTAGAATGTTTTATAAAAAATGTGTGTGCACTTTAGAAAATAAATATATAAAAATACTTGCCCAGGAACGGTTATGCTATCATTACACACATTTACTTTAAATTTAAAAGAAAGGAACAATAACCTTACAAAACAATTTTCAAATCTTCAACTTCAGTTTTTTTTATTATTACTAGAAAGATCAGTATTCCTTTTGTATACCTTGCAACTTATTTCCATGTCGTTTACAGGTTAATCTTTCCCAATTTAACCCCGTGTTTAAAAAAATGCTTTGGATAATGTCATCCAGTTTCTTTGTCTGTCTCTCACTCCATAAAATTACTAGAGATTCCTACCTAACCAATGCATACCTTATCTAACTATCCTTGGATAGATTCTTACCTAACCAGGTAGTTTCCTACTTAACCAATGCATACCATTACCTGATTACAAACACTTACATAAACACGCAATTATTATATTAGATGAACTTACAGAGAACCAGACTTGATTGTCTTGACAAGGTGATTGAGGATAGGTTCATGCAAGCTAAGGTTCATGCAGGAGTACAGTACCTAAAAAACAATATTAAAATGAAAAAATTAGTTTAATATTTGTATGTGAAAGCAGAACTCATAAATATACAGAGTTGTGTAAGCTATACTTTATTTATCAATAAAATTTAAAGTTCTTATTTGAAATAATTTCCCAGGAAAGACAAAGGAAACTTAAATAATAGTTGTGTTACATGCTATGCTAAAGAACATGTCTGTAGTTGTTACATGGTTGCTATCTTCAGATATTATTTTATACCCATAGACAAGTTTATGTGAGAGTTAATGCTAGATAAAGACTTGCAACTAAAATACAGTAGACACCCTCTAGTTTGGCCTTCTTGGGACTAGAATAAATGGCCAAACAAAGCGAATAAATGCCAATCAAACTACTTATCCCTACATAGAAGGGTTACATACAAAACATTGTTAAAAGACTGTATAAAAGAAGTTTAAGAAACTTTTCTGGAAACAAATCAAACTAAACTATGTTTACTTAATGCAACTTACCGAAAAAACCCTGTTTTCTAGTCATGTAACTTAAAATTGTATTAACTTTAAGATCGTTACAAATATTTACTTAAGATCGTACTTAGGTAATATTTAATTTTATGTTCTCACTACAGTTTCTAATCTTTGTTCTATAGTCACAAATGTACTTTAGCTCTTTTTAAAGCATAACAAAGTGCAATGTACAGAATGGTACGGAAGAATACTCAAACAAAAACTAAAAATACACTTATCCTGTATTGTACATAGCAAAGTTACTTTGGTAGAAGACCCAGTAAATAAATGTTTGGCAGGAAAATAAAAAGTAATGAATTGTCGCTGAGGTCAGCACAACTCACTAGAGGACCCAGAAGACAAGTGTAAGACAGGAAAATAAAAAGTGGTGAGTTGTTGTTGGAGAGATGGCAAAAAAAAAATTAGATATATGTGAAGTGTTGCCAATGAAACGGTGGCTCTGTTAAAGTGGCTGATCCATCCAGTGGCCAAACCAACCAAGGTTCAACTAGACACACACACACACACACACACATTTAAAATAACATTGCAAGTAACTGGCCAAGAAAACATAAACGTGTGCACATCTTATCAAGACCTTATCATTGGCACCATCAGGGCAAACATATAGTATTTATACATATTTGTCTAGAAATGAAATGTGTACATTTAAATTTGTAATTTAAAAAAATTATTCTGTTAAAACAAACATAAGGGAAGTTGAGTATTGATAATCCCCTCTCCCACAAATAAGTAGAAGGTATAAAAAGATTCAAATTTTTTAATGTAGTCTAATATTTTAACAAACAATTTATATTCAATGGTTTGAAATAAACTACGTAATTAATTAAACTTATTTAAACAACAGTTATAGTTACAAATAATGTTACCTAATAAAAATATTTAGTAAAAATTTAATTTCATGAGTTAGAGGGGGGCCTGGCCTCCTCTTGGCTCGTAGCATGAGTGTTGATTAGATTAGATTATTTTTTGAAGTTTTTTTTAGCTCCTGGAACCATTATCAAAGAACCCATTGTGCATCTAAGCCTCTGGGATTCTAGTTCAGTAGACTGGTCCTCTCAATGAATATTAGCAATCCACTGATTATCTTACTCTGCTGGAGGTCCACAGGGTCCTGGGAAGCCAAACTCCCTTTGCCTCCTGCTGAGAGAGCCTCACAATCATAGATTATGTGCCTACAGTTTCCTCTTCTTTCCTGCATAATCTTCACACAATTTCTCCATGGTACTTTCCTATTCTGTTCACAAGCACCCTCAGACCACAGTGGCCTGTAATGAATCTCAAGGTTTTCCTGAGTTACTCTTTCTCAGGATATTAATGTTCCTGGCTGAGCACCCAAGGTGCAAATGTGTCTATTTTATTGTTTACAGACAAACTTTATATAAGAATAGTGATTTTTTGAGGTTAGAAATTATTGTGAAAGTATGTTAATATTGTAACTAACTAAAGTCAAAAAAAGAAGTCCTTAATTAAAACATTATTCATAATAGTTCTTGTGATTTGGAGACAAAAGTTTTAAGTTAAGATATTTAATATGCATTCTGTATGTTTTAAATATAGCATGGTTTGGAATATCACTTTCATTATTATTATTATATAAGTCAGTTAAATACAATCCATCTCTTCACCAGCAAAGTGATGAGAGAAGGGTGGCACTTGTCTCCTTAAAACATTTCTCTATACAAATATACTTAAATTTTATAGCTTACACGAATCATAAAGAAATTTTAGTTGAAAGAAATATGAGAAACCTAATTTGTATTTATATTTGAACAAATACAGAGTTCAGTTTGTATTTGAACTTTAAAACTTACATTTCAGTAAATAAATTGGCTGCAACGTTGACTTCATACACACTGTCTTCACTTGTCTGCTTTTGCATTCTCTTCATGTGTTAGCTTTTGCACTGTCTTTACTTGTCTGCTTTGCATTGTTTTCATATGTTTGCTTTTGCACTGTCTTCACTTGTCTGCTTTTGCATTGTCTTCATTTGTTTGCTTTTTCACTGTCTTCACTTGTCTGCTTTTGCATTGTCTTCATTTGTCTGCTTTTACACTATCTTCACTTGTCTGTTTTCACAATGTTCACTTGTCTACCTTCACACTGGAACTAAAATCAAACAATGAATTAAATAAAACATTGGAATCTGGAATTAATCTGGTAAACACTGCATAAATTCTCATATTTTTTATATTTATTTATATTTAATTATTTGTTTGCATTTTTAAATGAAGGTTTCAATCATACAAATAAAGTTGCAAGATTAAGTTATTGTGCCACCAAATAAAAAGTCATCAGGTTTGGTGTTTTTACGCTTGAATTTCAAATTTCTTTTATTTCTAATTTAGTACATTGAGCTGAGTTATGAATCTTCATATAAGATCAATATTTTAGCAAGATCTGATGAAATGATTTTGAGAAATTAGGCCTATTTTCCAATTTTTTAAAAATTGATATCTACTGATTCAGATTTTATCATGGAATTAATTTAATCTGAGGAAGGTTGTGTAATGTTTTTGCACCACTTAGTTAATTTTTTGCAATATTCCTCCCCCTCAATAAATAAGCTACTGTAAAAAAAATGAAAGTTTTAACTGTTCAGTACTTTGTATGATAAAAAATAGTCAATAGATATTGAGTCCTTTTGATGTAAAAACACTTTGAATGTAATAATAAATTAAATACCAGTAGTGACATATTTTTTATAAAGTGTCAGCACTGTAAAACAGTAGGCTACTTATTGGTTTATATGTATGTTTTATTTTTTCCAACATGTTGAATACTAATTATCAAAGTTTGAATACTAATACTCAAAGTTTGAGAAAGATTTGTGACCTTACACTGTTATACTATGTTAAACAGTGCATTTCTGCTGCTCACGTCTCTTAGATGTGTTTAAATAGAATGGACCATTTGGTGTTACACACTTGTGTTTCTGTAACTTTTATTTTGACATAAACAATCAGTAACAGTTCATATATGCACTGCAGAATCAGTTACTATGTTATAAAATTATGTTTTCATCGGTATAAATTAATTACATAATTATAATATTATTCATAATTATTGAACTTGGAAATTATAGTAATACAACTAGATGTGCTTATTTATATGCAATGAAAATTAAAATACATATGTTTATTTTTTTTAATAGCAATTATAATTCAGCTTTATTATTTCATTGATTGTAAATTTAATAGCGAACATTTATTAATGCAAACGTTCGTTACGAGGAAAACCCCATTATTTACAGAAAACACATGTGTTGAAATGTCCATTTAACTGCACAGTCTGACAATGTCCATTTAACTACATAATAAGTTATCTCTCGCCTTTCCAATGTTCTGTCATACCATCATACCAGTGCCACTTGTCAACCAATTGTTGACAAGACAGGCTAACACTTTCTATTTATTTAGGTGTGTTATTATCGCACACAAACAGTAAGTTTATCAAAAATGTTTAAACAGGAACAGCAAATATTCATAGGTAGCATAAAAGGCACCAGCCTTAAAATTATAAATACCAATCAACATCTTGGCCTCTTCCTGTAGTTCAGAGTCTGCTCAGGTTGTGTGTTCTGCAGCTGAGAATCTACACATCTCTTTACGTAAGGCTAGTTCTATCTTGGTGGAGAGCTGTTGCTAACAGGCTAATGAAAGACAATCCCAGTGGTACAAAGCTAATAGAAAACAAAATATACTTTAATTAACTACATCGACACATTGCAGATGTTGACCTAAGAACGTGTACTTACCATTTAATGTATTCATTGCACCAGTAATTCTTATCTTTTCATTATAAAACCAAAATAGATAAAAAATTACAAACACAAGCTCAGTATGACAAATAAAAAACAAAAATTTAACTCAAAACTTAAAGAGCCCAAAATGCTGAAACAGAATGCATAAAACATATTGAAAACAGTAAATCAACTAAAAAATATGAATACTTAATATAAAGATCTTAAAATAATACTAAAATCCTAACAGGGACTGTGGAACTAATATTCAACCCCCCAAAGCTAATCTAGAACATAACAGATATTAGTCAACCAACCATTTGTTGGGATGACGTAATACTGCTATGCCTGGTGATGAACCCAACAGGGAAACTAGGCGTACCTGTTGAGCCAACACCTGAAATAGGAACTCATGTTATTAGTCATTCACCTTCAAAATACAATACATTGTTGTGTGGTGTTCGGTGACATGAAGTTCAACCTGAAAATGTCTCTATTTAAATGTAGTACACATAATAAACCCCAAATTTTGTTTCATATAATTTCAAAAACAAAATTAGTTAAGTTTTGAATTCAAATATACAAAAAATTTAACTTTTTTAAAAAAACTTGTTGATTAAAAAAAGAATAAAAATTAATCTAGAAAAGTTAATATGAATCTATAAAATGAAAAATTAAACTTATACTTTAAAAATATATAAATTTGCATTAATTCTAATTTGTTTTAAACAAATATATTATTGAAATAGAATGTTCAAAATTTTTAACTTTAAATAATAATAATAATAAAATAAAAAGAATTAAATTTGTTGTAAATTTTTTGCCAAAAATCCAATGCGCCCTTCCCTTTCCCTAAAAAATGTGCTTGTTCAAGTTGATGACTCCTTAGTGAAGTTCTACATAGTGAAGGTCAGCCTGAAATGGTATTTACAAATAATGCAAAATAACCCACCCCCCAATTATTACTTTACTTAAACCCCAAATTTAATTTTAAACTTAATTTGAAAAAAACTCTAATTTTAAAATCTGATTATTTCTTTCAAAATATTGAATTTATAAAAAAATTAACTATGCTTTAAAATAAACAATACCAAGAAATTTTAACTACATTTTATATACAAAAATACACATAATTTTTTTACTTTGCTTCATTTTTTTAAAAAACTGAAATATAATAAAAGATAGAAAATGTTGAACTAACTTTAGAAAAAAAAATAATTCTGGTACTAAAATATTGAAATAAATTTGTTAAAAAAAGTTTGCTAAAAAATTAAAACGTGCCCTTGCCCTAAAGGGTGGACTCAGTATAAAAATTCACAAGATGATGTAGTGATGACCTGGAAGACATGTTTTATATAAAGTTAGTACAAACCAAAAAAAAAAAAAAAAAAAAAAAAAAAAAAAAAAAAAATGAACATGTCAGCTGAACTTGTTATATTACTGAACTGTAAAATAAAACTACTTTATATTGTGTTTACCGTTTTACAAATCTTTTTAGCAGTATGAAATTGAATTTTTTATAATTTTGCCTCAATTTTCAATTTTTTAATCTTTTAGTTATTTCATTACTGTCTCTAGTAATGATAATTTCATTAAAATACATTAAATTACTTGCTAATTAAAAAATTATAAAAACAGTAGACTATGAACATACCTTGTTATATTAAAATATTTTGAATAATATTATTTCTTTACTAAACTCAGTTTATCTTTTAAACCATAAAGTAATTGTTTTATACTTTTTTCTATGAAAATAAATATTGATTTTAATTTATCAAGCCTGTTAATATTCCATTTACAGAAACAATGGAACTAAATTTTGGTAGTAACATGAATAAAAATATAGCAACAATATTAAACAGTAGGCAAATTATACTCACTATGATGTATGCAAATTAGGTTTTTCTCTTAATAAGTGTAATTTGTTAGCTGAACTAAGAGGATAGAGTTTACTTTACCTTTTTACATAGTATTGAAATGTATAAAGGTAATATATATATATATATATTTGTAGACACCTCGGTGGCCTAGTGGATAGCATACTAAGCCTTCACCCCAAGGACCCGGGTTCGATTCCCGGTGAGGGCTTGGCATTTTCGTACGCTATAAATCATTCCATTGTCTGCATTAGCCCAAGTGTGCACAATAGTCGGACGTTAAAAAAAAAAAAAAAAAAAAAAAAAAAAAAATATATATATATATATATTTGTGTGTGTGTGTGTGTGTGTGTGTGTGTGTGTGTGTGTGTGTGTGTGTGTGTGTGTGTGTGTGTGTGTGTGTGTGTGTGTGTGTGTGTGTGTGTGTGTGTGTGTGTGTGTGTGTGTGTGTGTGTGTGTGTGTGTGTGTGTGTGTGTGTGTGTGTGTGTGTGTGTGTGTGTGTGTGTGTGTGTGTGTGTGTGTGTGTGTGTGTGTGTGTGTGTGTGTGTGTGTGTGTGTGTGTCTGTGTGTGTCTGTGAAAATCAATAAAAAATCAATTGTTATTATTTTATAACAAAAATTTTAGATTTAGCTATTATTAAAATTAATAATAACTATGCAAGAAAATTTATAAATATAAAATTTTAAAATAACTTTGGTTATTATTAAAAAAATATTTGTTTAACACATTTAATAACAAAACATTAATTATTAAAAATTGTAAACCAGATATTTGAATAAAACAACTATATCTGAAGTTATTAATTTTTAAAAGAAAATAGAAATGAAACTCGAGGCCAAAAACATTGAAAAGCTTTATACTGAATGTATATTAAATGAAATACAAGCTTTTGGAAAACTACAACCGATCACAAGATACATTCTAAATGAATAATAAATGCCTAATAAATAATTAAACAACAAAACTGATAAAATGTTTGGACCGATTATAGATTAATATTATCAGTACTACATGATGTGTTAAGCTTGCTTTGCTTTAGGCTATACATTAGAGTTAGGCTGGTTTCCATTATACCTTTGTGTTAGTAGGGAACAGACACAGGCAGGCAAAACAAAAAATACAAAATCTACAGTGGGTTTCTCCAAACCTGAAAATAAAGAAACCTACCTAGCCTCTGTAAAGCATGCACAGAGGGAAGCGAGGAAAGGTAATGTGGATCTCAAGGTCAGCTGACATATCGGGCACTAACTAGCACTCACCCTGCTGCTACATATAAACCTGGGAGTGAATCCTGTAGTGATGACTGATGAGTTGACTGTTGTTTATGACTGTTGATTGTTGACTGATGAGTTGACTGTTGTTGATGACTGTTGATTGTACACTGATGAGTTGATTGTTGTTGATGACTATTGATTATACACTGATGAGTTGATTGTTGTTGATGACTCTTGATTGTAGACTGATGAGTCTTTCACGGAAAAAAAACTCAAATTATGGTAAAATCTTAATATTCTGCTAATTAACACTGCAAGGTACCCAAATAAGAAAATTTTATCCAAAATTTCGAAAGTTCTTATTTTTCATCGGTTCATAAAGTTCTTATAACGAAATCGGTTATTTTTTGAAAAGAAACATTCAGCTACACAGAAATCTCACAATCCCTGCCTTGTCTTATCACAATCACACAGTCTTCACATGTCTGCTTTTGCACTGGAACTAAAATCAAACAAATTAAATAAAACATCAGAATCTGAAATTAATCTGATAAACACTGTACAAACTTGCACACAATTTTTTTTATTAGTTCAAAAACCGCCTTAACAATAAAAATAAAATTTCAAGAGCAAGTTATCGAATGGCAAGAGCAAGTTATGGCAAAACAAAAAGCCATTAGGTTTGGTTTTTTTCACTCTTGAGCTTTAATTTTTTTTATTTCAAATTTAGTACACTGAATTGAGTAATGAATCTTCATATAAGACCAAAATTTTAGCAAAATCAACCAATGAATGAACCAATCAACCAATCAAAAATGAACCAATTTTCAGAAATTGGGCATATTTTCCAATTTTTTTAGTTGATATCTTCTGATCTGAATTTTATGATGAAAGTTATTCAGTGTCAGAAAGTTTGAGTAATGTGTTTGCACCATTTACTTAATTATCCATGATCATCCTCCCTATAATATTTTTTGCCAATTTTTCATTAATTAAGCTACTCTAAAAAAATAAAAAAATTAACTGTACAGTACTTTGTATGATGAGGTAGTAAAATTTAATCTGACATCAAAAAAGTGTCTGTCAAATAAATAAATAGTCAATAGATGTTGAGTCCTTGGATTTAAAAACACTTCCACTGTAAAATAGTAAATACCTGTAGTGGTTTGTTTTATAAAAAGGTTTGCTACTTATTAGTTTGTGTATATTTTATTTCTTCCAACATGTTAAATATTAATTATCTAATATCCCAAAGTTTGAAACAAATTTTGTAATCTTTATTGTTATCCGTAATATTATACTGTCATACTATGTTCATAATGCATTTATTCTGCTCACTTCTTTTGAATGTGTTAAATTGCATGGACCATTTGGTGTCATACATTGTTTTTCTGTAACTTCTATTTTGAGCTTATGCCTGTTATGGCTGGAGATCAAAGGGTAACAAAAGACAGGCTGACACTTTCTTTTTATTTAGGTGTGCTTTTATCGCCTTTCTGTCTGGCTAAAATTTCTTAACAGGAGCAGCAAAAAGGTAGTTTAAAAGGTATCAGCCTTATAATTATAACTACCAATCAACATCTGGCCCTCTCCTGTAGTTCAGACTGCTCAGCTCCTGTCCTGTTGAGCAAGTAGTTGAGAATGTAGTCGTTTCTATGTAAGGCTAAAGTGGTGAAGAGCTGTTGCTAATGGCAATCCAAGTGATACAATATCTAGTAGAAAACAAAATGTACTTTAATTAACTACATTGACACATTGCAGATGTTGATCTAAGAACATGTACTTACCATTTAATGTTTCCATTGCACTATTGCTTCATAATCACTTCATTAAAAAACCAAAAGAGATCAAAAATTACAAACACGAGCTCGGTGTGACAAATAAAAAACAAAAATTTAACTTAAAACTAAAAGAGCTCAAAATGGTTAAACAGAATACATAAAAACATATCACAAACAATAAGTCAACTAAAAACTATATGTACTAAATATAATGATCTTAAATTATACTAAAATCCTAACAGGGACCGTGGAACTAATATTCAACCCCCCCAGAACTAATCCAGAACATAACAGATATGTCATCCCAACCATTTGTTGGGATGACATAATACTACTTCGCCTGGTGATGGATCCAATAGGGAAACTAGGCGTCCCTGTTGAGCCAACACCTGAAATAGAAACACATGTTATTAGTTACTCACCTTCAAAGTACAATATATTGCTGTGTGATGGTCGGTGTTGTGAAGTTAAATGTGAAAATATCCCTATTTAAAAATGTGGAACGCATAATAAACCCCAAATGTTGTTTGTTTCAAAAACAAAATCAGTTAAGTTTTGAATTGAAATATATAAAAAAGTTAACAACTATGTTACCCTTAATTAACATTATTTAATTTTTTAGACAAAACTCCCTGTTGATTAGAAAAAACTAAAATATTTAATTTACAAAAATTAACATGAATTTATAAAACGAAAAAGTTAAACTTATACTTTTAAAAGTATATCAATTTGCATTAATTTTAGTTTCTTAAGAAAAAAAATGTATTATGTAGTAGTTTTAATAAAATGTTAAAAAAATTTTTTGAAATAGATTTGTTTTAAATGTTTTGATAAAAATCCTACATCCACTTCCATTTCCCTAAAAAAATGTGCTTGTTCAAAGTGATGACTCCTTGGTGAAGTTCCATGTAGTGAAGGTCAACCTGAAATGGTATGTAAAATAACACAAAATAAACCCCCACCCATGGGGTGTTTGTGTAGACTTTAATATTGTTGTTTTGTAGACCTTTATGAATTGTTACCTCACTAAAAGAAAGTTAAATATTACAAAGATATAAAACCAAACAAACTTGTTACTACTGATTCCTCATTATAAGAGTGCATTACAGTCAAGTTCCAATGTATTAAAAAAAATAAGTCATTTGGCTAACAATAAATTAGTATAGAATAAGCTATGAGTATCAGAATTAGCAGGAATGCAAATTATTATAAATAGGGTGAAATTTAATTTATAGATGATTTTCATAATAATATTATTTGCAAAAATCTGTTCAAGATTTTGTTATAATAGGCTAATTTTTGGTTGCGTTGAAAAATATCTGTCATTTATCTGGGGTTTATTTTATATTCTGACACTCAATGTTTTGTATGTACAAAAATGTGTACAATTATGTAATTGTTAAGCTTTATAGTGGTGAGTAGCTTTATATTAAATACTTTCATTTATTATATTTACATAACCAATTAAACAATAATTATATTTTTTCTTACAGTAGTTATATGTTTGTTTACTAATTACCATAAATTGCAAGGTATTAATAAGTTGGAAGTTTATTTTCATGTTATAAGCTACATATAGTACTAAGTTTGTTATTTTATTAGAGCTTGCATAAGGTTGTTCAAATTAGGTCTGTTTTAAAATATCTTCAATAAATAAATAACATCGAAATATTTTTTTATTGGCTAAAATGAAATAACATTGAAGGTAAAAAAAATATAACAATACACAATAACAACATAATAGCCATTTCTTGTTTAGCTTAGGTTGTTAATAATTTACCTCTCCATACTACATTTCTTTAGGCTACGTAAATAGCTAATTAATTTATTATTTCTTAAATTAATGTAACAAATAATAGTAGCCTTCCTGTGTTTTTATCATACAAGCTTTAATATTGAAAAAAAAGAACAGTTCACATTAACAAAATTTATATTAATGAATAAAAAAAGGTGATTCAATTGTTAATTATTCTGAAGTGCCTTTTGAGCAATGTTAAAATTTATTTTATTAAAGTTTTATTCATCTAAACTACCAGATGAAAACTTCTCAACAATAATTAAAAGAACATAATTAAATGTGTGCAAAGTACATATTACTGTAGTCTATACACTAGAATTATTAAGATTTGCCTATTTTTAATACAGGTTACCTACCGAAAATTTAACAGGGCCGTACTAGTTGAAAAAAATGTGTTTTTCACTGGAAAAGAACTCAAATTATGGAAAAATCTTAAAATTCTGTAAGTTAACACCGCAAGGTAACCAGATTATAAGATTTTATCGAAAATTTCAAAAGTTATTTAAACGGAATCGCCTACTTTTAGGAAAAAAATGTTCAGCATAATAAAAGACACCATCTTAGCTTAATAATGAGAAATTTAAGCTAGAAAGATTTAGTTATAAGAAAATGCTTTCTAGATTTGTTTGAAGTAAACCTAAATGTAAAAAGAATATTTTTTTTCTATGTAGTACACAAATATGTAATAATTCGTTTTCCCAAAACGAAAATTAAAATATTACCTACATTTTAGCTATAATCCTTTTCATATACTTTTGTTACATATTATATATGACATGAACAAAGCTCAGAAAATAATGGAATTTTTTTTTTTTTTGTAATTATCAATAAACATTTAGGCCTGTACGGTAAAAAAACAAAATGTCCTTTATAGTAAGTTTGAATTTATTTTATAATGCTGTAACATCTATGTGAAATATTGCAATACTATTTACATTATTATAATTTATAAACTAAGAAAAATCTAAGATACTTATATTTCTTTAAATACAGTACCAATGTTATTCTTGAATTTTGATTGATCGATTCCTTGGGCTGTTTTCCCAGACGCAAAGAGAAAATCGTTTAGGAAATACTATAGTACACTGTTAATAAAAAAATGTAAGTAACTTTTAAACTGTTTTAAAAGTAATTAAATTATTTCTGTTACTTACTATACCAATGGTATGGATACTGTAATTTGAGATTAACAAACATTATTAAACAAAATATTTGTTAACTAACACGGTTTTCCAAGAACCTACATTGTGTAGACCTAACCTATATATTTATAGTATAAAATCTAATTTGGATATTGATATTACAGTTATTTCCTATTGGAAAATGATTATTTTAATATCAGTTTAATTAATTCCGTGATTTTTTTATTAATTAGAATAAATTAATATTTTATTTTTTCACAAATGTTTTAAACATTTATATAATCGTACTTTACCTGATGATTTAGTTTAACCTATTGCCCAAACACAGCGTTGCTGTTTCAATTTAATTCTTTGCAATACAATACTATAGTTTGTTTACTTTTAAATAGCTTATAACCTTCTATAAACAATATTTAGAAACAAATAAACAAAACATTTTCAACGTATAGCCAATTTTAAGTCATTTATTAAAAAAAAGTGACAAACATTTATTTCAGCAGCTATTTTATGTTGATTAGGTTAAGTTTGTAGTTTTTAATTTAATTATTTTAATTTTATTTTGTTAGATCTTTGGTTAAATGTTATTTTATTAGGACATCTTTTGTTTTATTTTACTCACTCTCTGTTGCTCCATATAGGCCTATTCATTGTTAAACACTTAACACTAATACTACACTGTACACTGTATAAAATTTCGACTTACCACCTTCCACAAACTAAACTAAGACAGAAGTGAGAGTGAGGGGGCATTGGGGCTTGAGGAAGAGCGCAGGGGGTGGCTACCTCAATGCTATGTCAGTGTTCTCCCTACTAATTACAAATATAACGGGTGTTATATTAGAATTCAAAATACACATTTATAACCATTGATCTACTTACTGTACCTGTACGATATCTTGTAAGAGTATTAAAGTATTTTGTAAATACTGTAATATAAAATATTTAATTTCCATAAAAACATTTCACTTAGTACATTATTTGTTTAACGATTTTTTTAACGACATTTTGGTACTGTGAAATGTGCATCTATCCCAACTCTTAGAACATGTTTTATTGCATTGAAAAACTAAATGTACGTGTTCACATATTTGGTCGGTTTTTTTTTTGTTAATGCAAAACTTGGAATAAAAATTAAATTTGTAATGGGTTTGATAAGATTGTTACTCAGCAAAATTCGTACATCAGTTTCAATATGGCGGCCGTTTCAATTCTTTAAAAAAACAATATTTTTTTATGGTACACTTTTTTGAAAATATAATTTAACCAATATAATAAAAATTAAATTAGTATTTCTAATTACATTGAAGACACGACCGCTGTCAAACCAGTTTCAGAAATTTTATTGGAATTGAAAAATTTGAAATGCTCCTTTATGTAGCACATTAGATGGGAAAACTATATTTTGAAGAAGTGCTAGGTAATAAGTTATGATGTTTTAAAGTTTAATGATTACCGCCATTTTGAAACTTTTTAACAGATTTTTCTGGCTAACAAATTTTTCCAAGCTGTTAGCAAAACCGATTTTTGTGCCAGGTTTGAATCAAATCGGACCAAAATTGCGAATGTGAGAATTTTAGTCAAACACACACACACACCTAATAGACTTACGAGTCCCTCCTACTTTTAAATAAATAAATGGTTTTATATATATATATATATATATATATATATATATATATATGTAGTATATATATATATATATATATATATATATATATATATATATATATATATATATATATATATATATATATATATATATATATATATATATATATATATATATATATATATATATATATATATGGATATTGTTACAATATTAAACACGTTTTGAACCTTATTTGATGTAGTCCTGAGAAAGAATTGTGTGTTGAGTGTTTTTCCAGGAAAAACAAACATTCTGTCTGGTACTCTGGTAGCATCCTGTCCACCTCAGTGTTACTCAGAACTTCCCCTTCTCTCCATAAAGCTTAGTTCGAAATGTAATGTTCACTCCTGGCATTATTTTAAAGAAAATGATTTTACTCTAAGCTTTGATTTGTGACCCTGCCAGCTTCGTGGGCCAACCCCTCATTCTCACTTGCAGTTTTTGGTATTTTTTTTTAGATTCATTAGTAATTTAAAAATCTATTTATTTAGAGCCTACGCCCTGATCCGAAATTTTGTATTTAAAATTCTCTACACTCACGTGATTTATGACTCATCATGTCGGACCAAAAATTTAAGCCATACAATTTTTTAAGTCGATTTTTCAATTTTTGAAGCTTTGCTTCTTTAGGCGCGTTATAGCACTTTTTGCATAAGTGTTGTTGTTGTTGTTTTTTCCAATGGCTTCCGCTGGCTCACGCCATCTTTGATCTTGCTTCCCAGTAGAGGCCAGGGAGGTCTCCTCTTCTCTGCTTCTCTTCATCTAATTTTCTGCAGACCAGGAGGTGGTCCTTGTTCATGATGGTGTCTGGGCATTCACACAATGTGCAGTTGTCATAGTTTAATATCTTAATTTTCTTCAGGTGTTCATTCAGACAGTCATGTCCAGTTGTCAGTCGAAAGACCGCGACAGATGTCCTCCTCTGGAGATCCTTGACCTTCCCATACAAGCCATACATTCTCATAAAGCTTGTTCTTTATGTCTTCCTTGACTTTGTTTGTAAATTCAAGATAAGATGTTCGCTTCAGTGCACTAATTCTAGCCTCCAGTGTGAGCATTCTTTTTGGTTTCTGCACTATAAGGGTTCCTTGTTTGGCCAGCTTGTCTGCCCGCTCATTCCCTTGTATGCCTACATGTGACGGGATCCACTGCAGAACCAATTCCTTGGTAATGTGTTTAACTATTTTGTATTTCTTCTGGATCGATTCTATCATAGAGCCTGCAGATGTGTTGTCAGCAATTGCTTGTAATGCCGATTTAGAGTCAACTAATATCACTATGTTATTATTCAACCATGGCCTCATTATTACTTGCCTCAATGCCTCATCGATTGCAAGGCATTGACCAGTCGTCTGATGGGTATAGGTTGTTTATAGTCTCCATAGTAATTTGTGCAACTGTGACTGGGTTGTCCTTGGCTTTATTTATTGTTTCCACAAGTTGAGTGCTTATGTTGTACCTCTCGTAGTCCAGAGGACTCTTCAGCTGTGTAGGCTCCTCGATCACCACTCCACTTGATCTCCATTTAAGCATCAGGTGTTTGAACCTTGTTTGTGTTTTTAATGTTTGTTCTGCTGGTGGTTCTAGGATCCATGGGTTATCATAGCTTTGCACCTGTATTCATTATGCAATGGTTTGGTGTTGGTATAGGCATGCAGTGCTGCAATTGGTGTGGTCTTCACAGCACCCGTTATCATTCGTAGGCAGTTGTTCTGGCTTGTTTCAAGTTTCTTCAGGGCATCACTGCCTGCCAAAGCAAGCATCTCACCACTGTAAAGGAAATTTGGTTTTATGTATGACTTGTAGGTTTGGCATAATACATCAAACGTTCCTCCCCATTTTATTCCTGCTAGTCTTTTTAGTATATTGTTTTTGGAGGAGATCTTTGATGCGATGTAATTTGTGTGGTCTTTTAGATTGAGCTTTTTGTCGAGGATGACTCCCAGGTATTTAGTACTACAGTGCTGTTGGACTACTGTGTTTTCTACTTGTAGAGGTATGTTTTGTGTTTTTGTTTTCAGTGAGAAGAGCTGGTAACTTGTTTTCTGAACATTAATTTTCATGTTGTTATTCCTACTCCATCTGGTCAGCGCCTCCATAGCTTCATTCATCCCATCATGAAGTGAGTCAAAGACTTTCCTATCTTTGTTGCTGTTTGCCAGCCATATCAGTACATCATCCGCATACATCGCACAGTTGAGTTGATTGGAGGATAACGCTTTGGGGAGATCGTTTATGTATATGTTAAATAACAATGAGCTAAGAACTGCGCCCTGCAGGAGGCCCACCTGTGTTTGTTTATACTTGGATGTTGCCAATTTCCATTTGGTGCATATCCACCTTTGACTTAGGAAGTGTTTCAGCCAATAGAACATATTGCCAGTTATATGTAAGTCTTTGATCTTTTTTAAAAGTTGAGATCTCCATACCATATCGAAGGCACCCTTGAAATCAACAAATATGGCCATAAGTAAAAGGTATTGCATAAGTACTTTTGCATAAGTAAAAGGTAATGGTTTCGCATCACGCTCGAGCTGTATATGGTGCGTTGTCGTATATATCTTATACATGATATATTTAGCCTAGGTATAGGACTTTTTAATGGGTAAAAAGCATTGACTTTGCATCTCGCTCCAGCTGTATACACTGTATACAGTGAACCTTTGCGCGTACGTGAGCTTTGTGTGCGCGTATGTGTGTATATATATATATATATATATATATATATTAAATAATTATTAATTGATAATTGAATTATTTGATTATTGATTGATTATTTAATTGATTTATTTATTAATCGATTTATTAATTGATTTAGAGATTATAGTCAATCAATCTAACAAGGTAAATTCGATTGTACTGTCAATTATTTATTCACTGTGGAGATTTCTAAGTATTCGACATTACAAACAAAACAATATTCAATATTAAATACACTTGTAAAAATTACATAATAAACATAAAAATAAAAAAGAATATCACTGGTTTATGAACTGCATCATAATGTTATAATTTTTTGTTAAAAATGTATGAATGTTTTAGTTTAGTTGTGAAATTATTCTAATAATTTCACAATAAAACTTTTTACAGACAAACAACAAATTAATAAATAAATATATATATATATATATATATATATATATATATTTTTTTTTTTTAACAATAAAAAGTGTTTTCTAAAAGCTCTTACTTTTGTTTTTGAATCTTTAGGCGTGTTATCGCACTTTTTGTAAGAGTAAAAAGCATTGGTTTCATGCAGAGGCGTATCTAGGTTGGTCGAATGGGGGGGTCCTCTACTGGAAACTTTTCCAAACTTGATGCAAAACAACAAGTTTTAAATCCTTCTGGGGGCAATTTTATTCTTTTTTTTAGAAAAGTGTCTAAAATTTTGTTTTACAATATGGTAAAAATAAATTTTACTGAATATAAAAAAAATCTAATGCAAAACTGTATACTCCTTATTTACATTTTCTACCCCCTTTTAATTCCTTTAAGAGATGAATTTTGGAAAATGTATTACATTACTTGTGTTTAAGAGTAATTATTTTATGTTTCAAGAAGATCCAACCAAAAGCATATTTTTTCCAATAAAATTGTACTTAATTTTTACCCCTTTAGGTGTTGAATAATCAAAATCCTTTCTTTGTAAATGGTGGTACTAAGGTATCCTGAAAATTACAAGTCTCTAGCTGTTATAGTTTCGGCTGTGCATTGATCAGTCAGAACTTTGTTTTTTATATACAGAGGCAAAAATTTTTTTTCAAATAAAACACATTTTTTATTTAAATGAAATAAAAGTATAAAAGTAGCTAGTATTTTAAAATTTATCCTATTAAAAAAGGATAGATGTTTTTTCTATTTTGTATCTGCAGAACTGGTTGGTATAAAACTATTAAGATTAAAAATAAGAGCATGGAGCTGTCCCAATAATTTATTTATTTATACACTTGTATCTATGAAATAAATTATAGTGAGCACCAACTAGGTCATCAGATCTTGGTTGAAAAAAAATATGTTTTCCTTTTTAATATATTTTAAAGTTTTAGCTTATTTCATAATTTTTAGACTATTTAAATATAAGTGTGTTTTTTAAAAAGTTTGTTCTACAAATATTATTGAAATGTAAACGTTTTTTTTGATCAGTTTTTATGATATTTTTTGGTTGCATTCCATTACTAAGGTTGCAGTAAGTTCCAGTTTGACCAGCAAAGTTTTGGGCTCTTGTTCTGGCCGGATTTGTAAATATCCCAATCAACAATCAAAAATGGCAGAAAAATAAAACTGTAATAAAAGCACTAAAATCTTATATTATAAAATTCAAACTGTTGTGCAGATACCTTAGATTATGAAGGCTGGTTATTAGTAATAAAGACTGGTGATTCAAAATACAACATTAATTCTGTTGGTAGAGATCAGAAACAGAAAATCGGCGCATGCGGAAAGTGGAAAGAATATTTTCGTTAATGAATATTTGATGAGGTGAAAAGTTTGATGCGGAAGTCAACTGTAAGAGCTTTAATATATGCAAGGTTCTCTTCTGCTCAGATTGTTGTGAAAAATAAAAATAATTTTAGGTAAAAGTATAATTTATGAACAAGAAGAATTTGGTTAGTTTTCATGAGGAAAAGAATAATTTAGTTATGTTTAGCAGTGTATAAATAGAATTTTTTTAAAGTTATCTAAAAATACTTTTTTTTATTAAAAAATATCCAAATTTTCCAATGGGAAAACCATCTTTTTGTGTATCTAGAATATACAATAAAAAAAAAATCCCAATGCAAAATTGTGTACTCTTTTTTCATTTTATACTCAATTTCAGTCCCTTAAGAAGAATTAATTTTGGATTTTCATTACTTTATGGCCCAAAACCATTTTTCCAATAAAAACTTGTATCTCACTTTTACCAATTTAGGGGTTGAATATTGGAAAATTGTTTGTTAGTGCACTTTTAAAGTAACCTGAAAATTTCAAGTTTCTACCTATCATAGTTTCGGTTGTGAGTACATCAGTCTGTCAGTCAGGCATTGATTTTTGTATATACAGAAACTGGAAAAATTTTATTAATTCATTACTGCAGTGGGTAAAAATGCAATACAACGTATTGCATTTAGCAATAATTGTTGGAAAGTATCGTAAGACACCGCTAGTTTCGCTGAAACTTGTTGTTGAACATGTAGACGTTCGACTATTCAATGACAGAGATTACAATCTTGTGTTATGTTATCTCTAATGATTACTACTATTTATTTATTTATATAACTTGAAAAAATTGACATTAAAACATATTTTATGTTTTCTAACGATTTCTGATTATATAAATATTAAGAATATAATATTCATGTTTTATAACTATATATTTAGGGAAATTTCATTTTCTTCTAAGGGATATTTTTAGTTGCGCCTACCTATTTTACTCACTCACTGACATGTTCTGTTGAAAGTAGTAGTAGTGGGGGAATAAACAAAGCTCAGTGGTGATCCAAATAGATAAGAAGAGTGTAGTTCAAACCCAACATTCTACATAATGTTAGTTATTAAGTGATATGTTAATGGTGTGAAAATTGTTTATATCATGACGGAAAGTGAAATAGAAAATGTGTTTCCCGATGTTGGTAAAAGGAAATTTTTAGGTGTCGAAGTAGAACCTGTAACTGCAGCTGATACTTGCAAAATATTGGCTGCAGAGCAAAAGAATCCAGTCAATATAACCTTTTATAACATATCCCATAAAGTTAGAACAGTTGAATTGAATGGTTTACGATGTAAAACAGGTAAGACCCGTCTATTGTTTCTTATCAATTGGTTGTTTGAGCTTGAAATATTGCCATGTTCTGCTGAAGGCTTTAGAAAGATATTTCTTTCTATGTACTTATATTAATATTTTTGTAGATTTTTAATTTTTTTTGTAAAAAAATGTTCCAATATTTAAAAAAAATTGATAATTACTTTAACTTGTTTATTTTTATGATTAAATTTTCAACTAAACATTAGTCAGTGCATGGTAGGTACCCTTCTTATTTATAAACCCTAGTTCAAAATAGTAGTCTTCATTGTTCAAACTTAAGGCTTATTAAGTTAAAGGTCTAATTTGTAAAATGACATATTTTGATGTATTTCTAAAGTTATTTTGATGTCCCTACTTCTTAAGTTAGGAGTCTTAAATATTCCTCATTAAAAATAATATTATTGTATTAACAATTTGATAGAGTATTTTTTTCATTCTCTTCTAAAATCCAATTTTTTGTTTTAGTAAAGAACATATTATTCAGTTTACTATACAAAATTCTGCATGTATATTAACAAAAGAATAACAAAGCGGAACTAGTTCTTAAATCTTTATATTGGTTCCATATACCCAGTGATAAAATAAATGTAGACCTACTTGGTGCAATATCAGCTTTTAAAAAAATTATTGTATATTTGTATTTGGAAAATAGTCATAAAATTAAAAAAAAGCTTTAGGTGCCTAGATATAAATAAACCTAACTTTTTATTTAAATTAGGCTAAAAACATTGAATATTTAACAATTAGACTGCTTCAACTTTATTAGTATATTCAATTTTTAAAAATAATTTTTTTTGGTTCTGGTACGGCACATTGTTTATGCTCAAATAAATTTTTTAGATGTTTAGCATAACTTTGCTAACAAGGTTATAGCCTATAAGTAAATTGTCTTCGGTATCCAGTTAATGTCATTATGATATTAAAATTAGCCGTAGGCTAGACCTACTTTGTCAGTGGAAGATCAACGGTGGATGGGTCAAAGTCAGAAATAGTTTTCATATATTATTTCAAAGGTCCATTATCAGTAAAAGTTGTATTAATTTAGGCTAATCTTAATACTAATATTTTTAATTCAGTTCTCGTAGATTGAAAACTTTTTATTATGGAACCAGTTTCTTTTCTATTGTTGAAATGTTTTTTTTAGTGATAACGTTTATATTTTTAAGCCTAAAAAACTGCCGGCCAGGTTTTATAAGTCATTTCAAATCATCACAGTTTTCTTTCTAAAGTGTCAGATTTATGGTCTATAAAGTGATATTCTACTGGAAAGCTCAAAGATTTGTTGTATATCCACACGAAACCTCCTGTGTATTTCAGAAATGTTGGCCTAAGGCCATATGTGATAACATGTTGGAAAGGAATTTTGATTTGCAGACATTAAGTTAAATATAGAACCTATTAATAAAAACAGGATAAAGCAATCTAGATGTTTTTGCGTAAATACTTTGTTTCTAATTAGTGTAGGTGTATCACTTTAACCGCTAAATAAAAAGCCACAGAGGTATGACAGGGTCTAGTTCAGTTTTTTCTCAAGCAGGCTTTATTCTTCAGCAGTACAAAATAATGTAAGGGTTGGTATGTGTTATAGATATCTTATAGCTTAATACTTATGTTTCTTAAACCATTTGAACTATGCTTAATTTTTTCTGTACTAATTAAATGAATCGAAAAGTAACAAAGGAACATTTATGTTATTTAACATTTTAACTTTGTGTTCAGTAGGATGATAACAAAATGGCAAGCGGTCAAAATTAAGAAAAAAAAGTATTAAAAAATCTGAAAATGTGTATTATTATGAAGTGTTAAGTCATCTGGCCTGATTAATTTACTCGTTAAAATTGAAATCAAACTCGATAACTACCAGTAAATTTTCTAAAGTAATTTATGAAATTTATTTTCATGTAGAACAAGCTGTTTACATAGCTGTTTGACATTATAATGTTAGTTAATGCCAATAAAAAATTTTAAATGCTAGAATTTGATAACATAATTGTATATATAAAACAGAAAGTACTGTATCTTTTTGCGTGTGTGTTCTGAATAAAATTTTTTGTCTATTACACCAAAATCCCCAGATGTACATAACCAGTTTGACTAAAATATATTTATTTCAGATAATTATTTTGTATATTTATTTTACATGAAGGTTGTTTAAGGTGCAAAGAAAAATATTGTGGGTGGCAAACCTGTCATCCCACCTCAACCAACCCCCAAAAAATATTTTTTTCACTTCATGATCAAAATGAAGAAAAAATATTGTTACCGGTATTTTGCAATGTTGTTGGTCTTAATGCAACCTAAAATTCTCCCATAGACTTAAACTTCCAAACACCCCTTACTTCTTAGAAATTGAACTTTTTTTCATTTAGACAAAGTAACGCAGTACCCTCAGCTAATCTTCAATAAAATTTAATATAGTCAACACCTTTTTTTTATGGTATAATAGTAAAAAACTAAAATTGCCTTCTTTGTAGTAGTGAAATGCACTGGTTAGGTATTGTTGTTATATAGATTCTGCAAGACATTAAAATGGTTTATTATCAGAAACTTATGGCAATTACTATGATCAGTTGGCTCACAAGATAGTCAATTTTGTTTTAATTCTGAGTATAAAACAATTTGTGGTTTTTTTCTAATTTAGTTAAATAAATATGGATATGTGATAAATTTTAATATTTCTAAAACTTTTTTATATCTAATTATTTTTCTATCTTTTTAAAAAACCCAGATTTCCCGCATATTTTCTCAATCAGTTGATTATATTTTGCTGCAATTCTAGTGATATATTAACTCATAACCCAATATCAAATGTGAAATAAAAGAGGTTTATGATTGGAGAGTAAATTAAAAAAAAACCTGATGGTGGTAAGTTTAAAAAAAAATTTATTAACAAACCTTTTATTTGAAATTTGCTGCACTGACTTTAGATAGGCTATCAATCTTCTTATGACCAAAGTGGAATAAATTCTGAAATTTATTTTTCAGGAATTGGGCTAGTTTTTCAGATTTTTGTTGTTAAAATTTTTAATGCTTTTTTTTAATTGAAAAAGTCTTTGAAAATAATATTTTTTTTAAATTAGTAAAAGGACAATAATTACAAAGCCTTTTGAGTTGCCAATTTAAATCTACGAGGGTTGATCAAATATAAACGAGACTGACTTTCTAAAAACTTTACCGTTGGACATTGAACTCTAAAGGGTGGGGTTTCAGGTAGCCTGGGAGGTTTGCGACGGGCGTAGACGGGCAACATTTCCGTTCGGACCCTTCAGTATAAAACTATACAATGAGTGAGAATGAAGTGCACGTTTCCGTGGAGCAGAGAATTATTATTAAGTTTTTGGCCAAGGAGGGGGTCAATCCGACTGAAATCTTTCGTAGATTGACGGCTCAATACGGGGACAGGACCCTGTCAAGAGCTCGCGTTTTTGCTTGGCACAAGGAATTCGCCGAAGGACGGGAAGCAGTAGAAAACCTGAAGGCCAAATCACGATCGTCGGCCGGGAAGGTAATGGCCACTGTATTTTTCGACAATCAAGGCGCCTTTCACGTCGATTTCCTCCATCAACGACGCACAATAAATGCACAATATTATTGCGATGTTTTAGAGGCCGCAAAACAGTCTTTTCGTAGGAAAAGGAAATCTAAACCGGCGAGAAACGTCATTCTTCTTCACGATAATGCCCGACCACATTCGGCGAACGCTACGAGGCTTAAACTCGATCAAATTGGCTGGGAACCAATGGAACATCCCCCATACAGTCCAGACTTATCACCCTGCAACTATCACCTGTTTGGGCCACTCAAAGAGGCGCTTGGAGGCCAGCGTTTCGAAGACGATTCTGCGGTGGAGACCTTCGTGCTCCAATGGCTCAATGAACGCCCGAGAACTTTTTACGAAGATGGAGTTAAAAAACTTCCAATCCGGTGGGGAAAATGTGTTACTCGTGCGGGAGACTATGTAGAAAAATAAGTTGTATCAAGAATAATTTGTAAGTAAGCAATAAATTTTTTAAAAAATCAGTCTCGTTTATATTTGATCAACCCTCGTATGACCGTGTAAAAATTACTTACAAAATGTTATCCATTGTGTCAAAATGGGTTAAAATCATTTAGTTTTTAATGTTGTGCATATATTTCTCTCACGTGTGTGTGTGTGTGTGTGTGTGTGTGTGTGTGTGTGTGTGTGTGTGTGTGTGTGTGTGTGTGTGTGTGTGTGTGTGTGTGTGCACACACAAGCACATGTGCACACACATACACACACACACACACACACACACACACACACACACACACACAAACACATACGGATCTATAAATAAACTTTCAAGTCAGTACCATTTTTTGGATTTATTTAGTCATAAAACATCATTTTACAAAGGATGAAATATCAAGGTGGCTAACTAGAATAACGTCTAATAAATGCCACTATGTTCAGTACAATAATCTGCCTTCCCTAGCTTCGTCAATTCTACTTTCGTTGATGCGTTTTGGAGAACCTCCATCTTCAAAAACTATATCTACTGGATAAATCTAGGTAAATAGATAGACAATTAACAATTGTCAATAAAACTTTTGACATTGTCAATTGACATTTTGTTTGTTTCTCTTGTTGGTTAGTTCCATATACCTAATATTTTTAATACTTCTGAAATATGTTCTATGGTTTTTGAAACAGTAATAGAAAACTTTTTATAGGTCCTAGTGTTATAATAAAATTTAGAACAACAGTGTACAATAAAATTAATTATTTGTGAACGTAACCACTAGATGATTAAATAAAATTAAATTCTTTACTTTTAAGTAATGACAGTTCTAAAATAAAAGTTATGTAATCTAGTCCTAGTTTTGTACAAATCCTTGATGCTTTCCTTGGCTGTTTTATTTCTTCCTGTTGTTCGTTAACAGGAAGACTTCCATGTTTGTGTAGATACAGTTTAAATCACATTAATCTAATGTTTATTCCAAGGTGCTTAGTCTAGTAGGCCATAAAATAAAAAAACTGTTACACTTGTAGCAATGTAGTGTAATAGCTTAATAAATTACGTCCGCTCTTCATTTATTATTAACTTGAAACAAACCCAATTTTGTGGTGATTGAAAAAGTTGGTCTTGATTTTTTTATGGATCTATTAGTATTCAGTTTTAGGCCTATTGTGTCCAAAAAAGTAGTTTTGATTTGAATGTTTATACGTATTTGTTTGTTTGTGGCACTGTTGGACCGTAAATGAATTAGCTTATTTTGATGTAGGTGATTCTGATGTAGGTGATTCTGATCTTGATTTAGATACTTTTTTAAATTTTGTAATGTTTTCCTTTTTCAAGCACTATTTTTTAATCATCAAAGCAGCTCTAGAATTAAAAAGATTTTTTCAAAAATAGCTGTAATGATTCTCATGGAAAACTACATTTGAACTTAATTTCGGTCCAAGTCATTGTAATTTTTTTAGTGATTTACGTATAACTTTGAGATAATGACTGATCTCTAAGAACTACATTTGATCCACTTTTTAAAAAAAAGTTAGAGCTCTTTTTTGAGAAAATTCATATTTTTGTATGGTTAACCATTTAACAGTTACTATTTATCATTAAAATTGTCGAGAATGTTTGCCTTTAAAATGATTGTATTGAAAGTTTGATGGTTGTGATTTTTCCTTCTTTTTTAATGACTTTGATTTGATGTCGAGATTTTTTTACATTACATAAATAAATTTAAACAAGTTTAGTAAATTGTAATAAGTCATGTGTAATAAGTGTATTGTAAATTTTTTAAGTCCATAGACCTGTCACAAAATGAAGATTCGACAAAGTATACTGTAGTGTAAAAAGTCATATATATTTAAGGAAAGTGCACTTGCTAGAAAAGTAAGTAAAAAATTCCATATTTTTATTTCAATTTCATATTTTATAGTTTTTTTTGGTAAAAAATACCTACCATAAACTTCATTTTCCTCTGTTTTTGTTTTAAGTTGGTTTAATTTTAAAATTTTATCTTCTTAGTCTTAATTTTAGCATTCAAATCGGAACTACTTTTTTGGCCTCAAATAGGCCTAAACCTGAATACTAACAGATCCATAAAAATATCAAGACTGACTTTTTTACAATCACCACAAAAGTGTGTTTATTTCAAATTAATAATGAATGAAGGGTGTATGTTATTTATTCTAGTATGATTAAAATGCAAGCAAAATTTGTCAATTAGATCTAAACAAATCTGTTTTTAGCGAATTTTTATTTAAAAAAATGAGCTATTAAAGTGGCTATCGCGATAAGACCTAGACTCGGAACATTGTGTGTATATGTGTATGTGTGTTAGCGTGTTCATGTTCACAATTTTATTCACATTTGATTTAAACTAAGCACAAAAATTGATTTTGGTAATAACGTTGGACAAGTTCGTTAACCAGCCGTATTTGTTTAACATTTTTAAAATGGCGGCCATCTCAAATCTTTAAAAACTCGTAATTTTTTTGGCTTAAATATTTTTGAAAATCTGATTGACAGCGGTCAGTGTTTATTGTTTGAATTATTTCAATGCAGTTAGAAGGCTTAAAACGTTAATATATGTTGAAATTAGAGTTTCGGAAAGTGGGTATGATCAAAATATAATTTTCGAAAATTTGCTTCCGACACGTCAGCGTAACAGCTACGGGCTGCGATTATCTAGGGATGTAACTTTTGCCGAATTTTTAATCGGTATCTTCCGTATCGAAATTTTCGAGAAAGTTTGTGCAGATCGTTTCACAGTGTACGTGATTATTTCGCTTATAATATTGGTTTGTCTTAGCTGGCAGGGCATTACTACTCTGCCTGGAAACATCGTGTTAGCTGCTGTCGCCCTTTGAACGTTTTCCAAACATCGTGTTTGCTGCTGTCGCCCTTTGAACGTTATCAACATCATTGTGCAAGGTCATTTTTATGGAATGAATGTAGGTTTCATCTAAATATACCATTGGTCTGTTTTGGTATAGTGAAATTTTACGAAGGTACGCAATACGTAATTGTCGGATACTTGTTGATTCTAAAAGGGCTTGTGTATGGTCTTCCGTCTTCTTCCATCTGAAACCAATATTTCGTAAAATTGGTCATAAAGTGCTTGTCGAACCATCAAAATTGGAACCTGTATCTTTTAAGTTATTGTGAATTTTGTTAATTGTGAGAAGTTCTTTGTCGGTAATAAAAAAATTGTTTACAAACCTTTTTAAAGTACAAATATCAAAATCACCTACAGATGTCCTTATCGTCTTTGTCTTTATCCTTTTTTTATGTGAAGTGTCAAACGATGTTGAAACACCACAAGTGATAGCAGTGCCCTCTTTTTTATCCTATAAAAACTATTTTTTTGAAATTCCGGTAGCTTCTATTACACGTTCCTCTATCCTATTTAGTGGTATCTGAATCCCTTCTTTTGCTTCCCTTTCAAAAAAAAAAAAAAAAAAAAAACATTATTTTATTTCTCCTACTTTGACTTTGTAATAGCTGTACTTTTTTTGCCTAATTTACTTTTATCTGTCATTTTTCACAAGTCGCTAGCTTTTATAATATACACACAATATTACACACTGTTAATACTACACTCATGCAAACATAAAGCATACACTCGGCAGTAAAAAGTATAGAGTTCTACTAATAAGAGTTAGAATCTACCAACGCTGTATATTAACCCTCCCCTCCCCCGTGACGGGCATTATATTACATACCAACAAATTAGACCCACTGCAGTGGACTAACCCAAAAATTTTAAGGCCGCTAATGTCCCTTTACATTTGAAACCTACTCTACGCCATCTTGTTTTAGGACTACGGCACCTGAAAACGGATTAATAAAAAATTAATTCGATTCGCGATCACCTCACTGTATTGTCAGCAAATAAGAGGGGCGTCATTCTAGACAGATGCTAGAAACAATAGCGTGAACTTTGAGTAGGCCTGTATTTAGTACCGTAATCTAATGTTGGCATAGTACAATGTTGGCAAACAAGCGTGCAGCTGTTTTAATAACCTACAATAAACCTTTGCACCGTTTGCTTTGATAACGGAAGTAGGTTATACATGCAGGCCGTACTTCCGTTAACTGAACGCTTATTAAGCCGAGCGGACCTGCGCTGAGCTGAACCAGTGAATATAGAATCTATAAGAAGGACACTTCTTGCCTGTAAAAGTCAGCACATTTTTTCGGCCTACAACGCTACTTGGATTCCCCGCCGACAGACAGCGCTGCATGTTTTTTTCTGAACTTGTAGCTCAGAGAAAGATAGAAATAGGGGTTATGTCATTCCCTGTCTCGCTCTTCCTACCAACAACTGAGGGGTTGAGCGAAAATTGTTCGTGTTTACGTCCCAGGTCAACTTTCCTAAACTTTCGTTTTCATTACGGCAGTGAGTCTGTCTATTTAATACAAATCATCGGTTTCTTCCTTCCTAGACCACCAGTTCCACAATGACGACATCATTATTTTCTGAAGTTGAACTATATATTTGACTGAGTACTATTTGATAAATGTAACAATAATATTTAGTAGAACCTTAATTAATGTACAAGCATTGTAAACGTTTAAAATTAAAGAAGTTTAAAACATGTATAAAATAGCATACTTTGGATCAATTACTACATTGTTTATTTCATCACATACTATTCCTAAAATAGTTTAAGTAGTGCTGTCCTATATAATAAACAAGAAGTTGGTAGAGTATTAAATAAGAACCCAAATGAGAATTATTAATGAAATTAGATCTGGTTCACATGCCATGTTGTACCAAGTTTATAAAAATATCATTTTTACAATTTTTAACATAGTAAACTATAAGTGCTAAAAAATTATTTTGCTATTCAGTTTTTCTATTAATATATGAGATCCTAAAATACGGAAAAGTAAAAGAATTATGTTGCATACATATCATACTATAAAGATTAATTAAAAATTATGTTATCAGTCTTTTGGAAATTATTCCTTGAGTCAAAATTTAAAAAAATTTCCAGTAATCATATTTATGAAAAATTTTTCTTTTTTTCGATTGTCTGGTCTGTCTGTAAAATTCTCTAAAGAAAAAACAAAAAAAACTGTTATTTTATTTAACTCAAACATAAACACCAGGATAACCTACTGTTGAAAACAAATATCGGCATTAAATATCGCATAAATTAGCCTGGATTTATTTTTCGTTTTTTCCGGTTTAATTCGGAACCGTAAATTTGTTTAGTAAAAATTTGCTCACTGACTTCAATTATTAACCTACGAAATCTGATGAGTAGTTTTCTTAAAGCTCCAGAACCTGGTATTTGGGCTGTAAGAACTCATACATTTTATTTGAGTAAGTATGGATTATATGGATTATATTTTTGTGCACAATCATCAACCTGATTTTTAAAAAATCTGATTTTAACATTTTTCTGGAGAATTATTTCAAAAACTGTTTTTTGAACCAAACGCTTTCAAAGCACCTGACTAAAAAAAAAAAAAAAAAAAAAAATTTCTGTTATTGAACCAAAAATAAAAAACATATATCATTGTTTCCTCTTCCCTTTTATTTTAATTGCGATAATTTGTTCGAAACACGACACATGATTTGGTATTTTTTTCTTAAAACTTATAATTATATGTATTGTATTTTTTAAATAATATTTTTTTAAAAAATATTAATATAACATTTATTTGTTATTGTTTATATAATTTCAGTAATATTCATTTTATTTTCATTACTTATAAATACATACGTGCAAAATACATACGCTATTTAGTATCAGTATAAATTTGTGCACTCGCATCATGCGATGCGCACAACCTGCCCTTAAACATGATACATGTTAATTTTGATAGAGAAAATACTTTGAAATCGTATGAGGTAAAATTATCACGAGGTTTTCTGCTTATGTAACTAAAGGATTTCAGTTCAAAACGCGCTACTGACTTTAACTTTTTTGATTGATCCATGTTTATTTGTATAAAATTATGTATATGAATAACAATCATTGCAATTATAAATTATGCCATTATACCATATACCGTCCCGTTTACCACATAAAAGTTTTTATAGCGTGTACAGTTATTTCTATATATATATATATATAATATATATATATATATATATATATATATATATATATATATATATATATATATATATATATATATATATATATATATATATATATAACAGACGTTGAAGACAGGCACGCAAACAGGAGAAAGATGCTCGGTTGGAAGGTCCCAGAGAATGAAATCCCAAAGAAAACAGGGGTAAAATGGACGAATTAGCGGAAGAGGATCAACTGGGACAGGATAAGGGAGGTGTGGAGGATTAGAAGGAACAAGACATGAGTCGGAGTGCTTTGCGTGATCCAACAGGGTCTATATGCAAATAATAATAATAATAATTATATATATATATATATATATATATATATATATATATATATAAAAAACAAGTCAGAATAGACCTACATGACGCAGAAATAGACTCAACAGACATTGAAGACAGGAACGCATACAGCAGAAAGATGCTTGGTTGGAAGATCCCAGAGAATGAAATCCCGAAATCCCAAAGCGAGCAGAGGTAAAATGGACGGAGGGGCGGAAGAGGATCCATGGGGACAGGATGAAGGAGGTGTGGAGGATTAGAAGGAACAAGACATGAGTTGGAGTGCTTTGTGTGATCCAACAGGGTCTATACGCAAATAATAATAATAATAATAATAATAATAATAATAATTATTATTATTATTATTATTATATATATATAATATATATATATATATATATATTATATATATATATATATATATATATATATATATATATATATATATATATATTCTTAGTATATAAAAGAATAAGTCCTGACTGATTGATTCATAATCAACGCAGAGCCAAAACTATTAGCGACTTGAAATTTTCAGGGTACATTTATGTTACCATATAGGCATGCATTAAGACAGGATTTTTCAAAAATTTGATTTTAACGCAATTAAACTACTTACCTTATTAGTTCAACTTTAATAATCAACATACAGCTGAGACTATTATAACTAGAGACTTGAAATTTTCAGGATAACTTCTTACAACAATATCGAGGCGCACTATTTAAATTGCCACTTAACCTGAATACCATCAAGACTCCGAAATGTAATAATAATAAACAATCAAATATGGCAAAAGTTTTAAAAGAATGCAAGCTCATAGTTTAGGATGAAAGCCCAATGCCACATAAAAAAGTATTTGAAGCTCTAAATAACTGTCTAAAGGATATGAAAAATTAAAATTTAATAATGGGAGTTACAGTACTTCTATCTGGACATTTTCGACAAACAATACCAGTTACACCTAGGGGAACGGGCTAATGAGATTGCAGCATGTAATCAAAACTCTATATTTGTGGCCTCAGATAATGAAACTCTCTCACAAAAATTATGCTAGTACATTTAGGAAGAGACAAGATTGCTGGACAGTTTTCTGAACTTCTCTTAAAAATAGGAGATGGAAAATACCCAGAATCTGATGGAAAAATTACATTGCCACGAAACTTATGTACAATAGTAAGAACTTTAAAAGATCTTACACATAAAATATATCCTGGCATCGAAAATCTCAAAGAGATATCTACAGAATGGTTATGTGAGAGGGCCATTTTAACGTCAAAAAATGATACAGCAGCAGAAACAAAATATTATTATACTCTTTCCAGGCAGAAAATATGGAATACAGATCTGTAAATTCGGTATTGGAAGTTAGATGATGCAGTTAATTATCCATCTGAATTTCTTAACTCGCTAAACCCTCCAGGGTTTCCACCACATATGTTAACATTAAAAGTTGGTGTTCCAATAATGCTTCTGAGAAATCTTAGCCTACATAAATTGTGCAATGGTACACGTTTACGTATAACTGCTCTCCAAAAAAACCTGATAGAAGCTGAAATTATACTGGATCTGAAAAGGTGAATCAGTTTTGATTCCTTGCACATCAATGATACCATCAGATTATCCATTCCAATTCAAGAGAATACAGTTTCTTCTTAAAGTATGTTTTGCTATGACGATATATAAATCTCAAGGTCAAATTGCAGGGATTGATATAAGAGAAGACTGTTTTTCACATGGACAATTTTATGTGGCATGCTCCAGAGTCAGCACACCCGCAAATTTAGTTAATTTAGCACCAGATGAAAAGACCTCAAACGTAGTTTGTAGAGAAGTTTTAAAATATTTTTTTAAATAAATTGTTATTTTTTATAATTTTATACTTTTTTGTATTTTTTTTAACTGTACTGTTATTTGTAGTTTTATTTATTTATTTATTTATTTATTATTATTATTATTGTTGTTATTAATCTATTGTTGTTTTTAGGTCTTTAAAAAGCAAGAACTGTAAGGGCTCTTCTTTCATGTTTCTATACATATTTTTTTCCCGAGCTCAAATAAAAAAAATGTTTTTCAATGTGATAATGAATGATGATATAGAATAATAAGAACGCGGGTTCTTTGTTTTCTGCTGCTGATATTATCATTTAAAAATTATTAAACATTTATTGTCCATTATCTATTAATTTATTTTCAATATCTATTTCATTAATTCATAATCAGTTAGAAAAGAATTAACTTCAATGAAATTTATATATAGTGTGAGAATTTAAAATTGCGCGGGTGAAGCCACAACGGGGCACACTAGCATTAATGAATGCTATAATTATATCTATTAATGATATAATTATATCTATAGGCCTACAATAATAAAAATAAAAATGGTCGTCATTATACTACATACCAGCTTATCTAATACAAAACTGTTAGAGCTTTTACAGTTAAATATACCTACGTTGCACAAACTTTGAACAAGATTATTCTTTAATGTATATAAATAAAATTAATAATAGCCCTATACTTAAATTATAATTAACGCTTTTATACTACTTAACAGTTTAATATATATATTACATACTTTGTACAAAATTGTTCTGCAATATTATGTGTATAAATAATATCATTAATAATTATTTAAATTATTAATAAACATTATTGTTACTTGTCCAGCTCAAAGTGCAATTGTTAGAGGATTAATAGTTATTGGAACCATTGCCTGAAATATTGGCAAATTAGACATACATGCTAAATTTTATCTAAACAGTCAATTAGTCGCACAAACAAACAGATACAGATGGACAGACATCCAACCAGAAAAAATTTCTTTGGACTCCTGGTAAAATAGACCAATCAACATTTAAAGATAAATTTTTTACGATCACCAAACCTTCTTTTATACTTCATTTAGGCAGAGAGTAAAACGATAAATGCTACATTTTAATAATTTTTTCTTTGAATTTCATTCACAAAGCTTTTATTATTTACAAACAGTTTATTAACATACAGTGTTAGTCAAAAGTATCGGGACACCCGAATAACTTTTTTGTTTATTAATGGAGAAAAACTAAATGCATGAAATGATTATTTATAAGGCATATATATGTACTTTTTAGTACATGTAGTATGGGGTAATTGCAGATTTTGGAGGCCGAACAAAGTTTCCTCATGCACTGCAATGTACATCTTTATGTCTTCTAAACGCTTCATAAGTTTGGTTTTTCTCCATAAATAAACAAGAAAAGTATGAGTCACGACAACATTTGACCAATCCTGTATATTAATATAACTTACTGTTCAATGACAGAACCGATGATGACGGGCGGGAAGAGGTTCATTACTTGTTTGCAAATATAACTTTCACAAGTTGACCCTGTAGTCTTAATTTCCCAAACAAGTCAAGCGTTAGGGTAGGATTTGGAGAGGGAAAAACAGAAGACAGACAGACAGACAGACAGACAGACAGACAGACAGACAGACAGACAGACAGACAGCCAGACAGACAGCCAGACAGACAGACAGAGCCAGACAGACAGACAGCCAGACAGACAGACAGCCAGACAGACAGCCAGACAGACAGACAGACAGACAGACAGCCAGACAGAGACAGACAGACAGCCAGACAGACAGACAGACAGACAGACAGACAGACAGACAGCCAGACAGACAGAGACAGACAGCCAGACAGACAGACAGACAGACAGACAGACAGACAGACAGACAGACAGACAGACAGCCAGACAGACAGACAGACAGACAGACAGACAGACAGCCAGACAGACAGACAGACAGACAGACAGACAGACAGACAGACAGACAGCAGACAGACAGAGACAGACAGAGACAGACAGACAGACAGAGCAGACAGACAGACAGCCAGACAGACAGACAGAACGAACAGACAGACAGCCAGACAGACAGACAGACAGACAGACAGACAGACAGACAGACAGACAGACAGACAGACAGACAGCCAGACAGACAGCCAGACAGCAGCCAGCCAGACAGACAGACAGCCAGACAGACAGCAGACAGACAGACAGCCAGACAGACAGCCAGAGCCAGACAGAGACAGACCAGCCAGACCAGACAGCGACAGCCAGACAGACAGACAGACAGCCAGACAGACAGACAGACCAGAAGACAGACAGACAGACAGACAGACAGACAGACAGACAGACAGCCAGCCAGACAGACAGACAGACAGACAGACAGACAGACAGACAGACAGACAGACAGACAGACAGACAGACAGACAGACAGCCAGCCAGACAGACAGCCAGACAGCCAGACAGACAGCCAGACAGACAGCCAGACAGACAGACAGACAGACAGACAGACAGACAGAGAGAGAGAGAGAGAGAGAGAGAGAGAGAGAGAGAGAGAGAGAGAATGCTTCCCTATACCTATCTCTCTCTGAGATGCAAGTTTAGAAAAAAACATGCAGCGCTGCCTATTTACGGAGAATCCAAGTAGCATTATCAGTCGAATAAAATGGGCTGACTTTTCCATGCAAGAAGTGTCCTTCTTATAGATTCTGTATTCATTGGCTGAACTGAGATGTGGTAATGGAACGGCAACCAGAAGCGGAGTTCAGTCACTTTAAAGAACGCATTTGTATCTTTTAAATCTAAATATTTAGGCCTACTTTAACGGATTCTAGAGAATTGCTAAGTTTATAAACCGTAACCTAGGCAACGAGAAATAATAAGTTTGGAGGCGTGATCAACGCGGTGGGGGAAGCGGAGTCAGCTTGCAAACCGAAAAAAGACAGAGTCAAAGCTGCGCAGAGCGGAAGTCCGTTACGCTTTCAGGGGCCGTACTTCCATTAAAAATAATAGGTTAGGTTTTGAATACGTAGTTCGCTTTGCTCAGCATAACTCCACCCCGCATTTTGTGGCCGTCCGACCTTATACCTCACTGAGTCGCTACAAGAAATAATTGAATTAATAGCGGCTCTTGATGAAATTGAGCATATTGTAAGGTGTTGACACTGGAAGGTCGGTTGGACTTTTCCCTATAACCTTGTTCCTCTCCTGCGCAAACCAAATAGTCACACACATTGAACCGTGTTCTTATTTTAACCGTTTGAATCCTAACGTCAGATTTGTTGCACAGCTGTATTTTACAAATACATTTTTTTACTATTATAAATTAACAAAAAAATTAACAGTAAACAGTAAGGCCGGGTGGCCACCAAATGCGGAGTGGACTACGCATTCAAAATTTAACCTATTGTTTTTAACGTAAGTGTTGCCTTTGAAACCGTAAATAGAGCTGAGCGGAGTCAGCTGGGCTTCGCTGCGCTTAGCTTCGACTCTGTCTAGGTTCTATTTTGAAACTGACTCCCGCTTCCAGCACCACGTTGACCACGCCTCCAGATTTATTATTTCTCTTTACCTAAGTTACGGTTTCCAAACGTAGTAGTTTCCTAGAATCTCCGTTACAGTAGGCCTAAATATTTATGTTTAAAAGATACAAACGCGTTCTTTAACGTAACTGAACTCCGCTTCCGGTTGCCGATAACATAATTAAACATTAATGTTACCTTAGCCAACGGCTTACGTTCAAAGTTTCAAATGATCGGTCATTATACCAGAAACGGAGGTTGTAAAAAAACAATTTTCAATTTTTAACGGATCTATCGATTTTTCAGACCCCCCTCTTGCATTTAGCGGCAAAGTGTTCAACTGCAGTTAAATAGATAATAGTACTGTCTATTTCTCAAACAGTTACCGCAGTTGCCCTTGCAGCTTGCAGCGGCAATTGCTTGGACTTTGGCCGTTGATATCGAGCATGCTTTTTATAATGGTGTTTGTACTTCTAGGCCGTTAATATTCAATCTTTTAGAGAAACATGACTCGTCGATTTCGACTGTACAACTAGCGCCTGCAATTTTTACAGGGTTTTGCAATAAGCTGTCAGCCCATACCTCATGCAAAAAGTTGGTCCAGTCTGTTATTGTTGTTGGTGACATGTTGAACAAAACTTCGCGGTCGCGTATTTCTCTGCCCAAGAGTAAACGAACGGAACAAACGTATCCAGTGGTTTTTTTGAATTTTCTAACTACGTCCCTCTCTCAGGCTAATCCTGCACCGCCACTACGTGTGTGGCATCGCCAGCGCTCCTTGTTGTCGGTCAACTGAAGATTCCTGACATGTCCTTCCGAACACTGTGTAATGTGTGTTTATTCTGCAAAAAACGATCTGCATTTTCTTTATTATAAATTTCCCGAGCTATTTCTGTAGGAAGATTTTAATATTTGCGGTCTTCTTCTAAATAAGACCACATGTTGGTCATATACGAGGACTTATAATTGTAACCAATGCAATAAAGTCGATTAATAGAACTCCACAGTTTTTGAGTTAAAGAATCGGCGGTCAGGGTTTATTAATGAGCTATTGAAGCCGATCCTGATTTGCAGATCTCTCGAAGGGTCGTTAGGTTATGCTATATGAATGTTATATAAAGAATAAAAAAATGGTGCAGTTTAGTTGGAACAAAAACAAAGGTTTCGTGTTGGATAAGCAGTAATCAGCTGTTATCTGTTGCATTTGGCAGTCACCTGATAGCTTGATCGATCGATCTCTTGTTGTCAAGGTCGTTTTAAAGGCATCCACGAGCACTTTCCTTGCTTGTATTGCGCAATAGAGCTAGAACAATTGTTACGAATATATTACACGAATGTGTTTTGCATTCCTTACACACTGTTGCAAAACAGACTTAGAACGAAAAAAATAAGCTAATTTGAGAAATTTGATCGATTTACCCTTTTTTTATCAACAAAACCCCGATTTTGTGAAAGTGATAGATAGTTGGGGTTAGAAGTGACAACAGAATCCTCGGTCAGTTATTGTTGGACGGTTTCTTCCGCAGCTAATTTACGTTTGCGAAAGTTTTAACCCTTGAGAAAGCAACGTATAATACACTAATCTTTAATTCATTACTTGTATTTTAAGATTACTGTACATATCTTCCTAAGTAAAATCGTTGCAAAACCATGTAGGCCTAATTTTTGTTGTCAATATGAACTTTTTGACGTTATAGTAATACTTGTATGATTTGTTACCCGCAGGTGGAGGGGGTGCAGACTAGCTGCACATATTGAGAGGATTTAGACATCCCTCGCGGTATCCGAGTCTAACACACACTTACACTTACAACACTACACTTACGACTTTAACACTTTACACTCACACTTACATTTAGGGAGGCGGTAATAGCCTTAATGTGCTTTTCGCCTTAAAATAAAAAAAAAAAATGTATGATCTGTTAATAAAGCAATGCTATTCATTATATTCAGGTGATTTAGTACTGTAGGCCTTACTTTGTTCTACTTTCGTATTTAAAACTATAACCTATAAAATTAATGACTGAATTCTAACACTGTACTTTATTGTGAAATATTTACAAATTAAACCTTTTATATATATATGGGGATTTTACATTGCATAAATAAATAAATTTCAAAACCGATTCGATCAGTAGGGTCAATAATTATTTAAGATGTGATAAAGTAATAATTTAAATATTACTTTCAACATTGTTTTTCTTTTTTTTTAGTAATCAGCTGTTTTGGTATAAAATTATTTCTGTCACCTGTGACTGTATTGTTCTGCACTCGCACGGGAGCACTTCACACACTCCTGAAATTTTGTTTACAGACATTTTATCGGTTTTAAGGCGGTTTTATTTTCTTGTAAAGCCTTAAAATGGAAATGTATGAGGCGTGAGAGTTTTTTGGTGATCTGTCCAACTTGTATGTACCCCGTATATGTAGTTTCGATAACGCAGGTCGTTATTTTTGATACAAAACCGATCGAAATGCTTAGCTTAATAATATAAGAAAGATGTTGACTTGAAAAAAAGTAAAAACGGAGCACTTCACATGATATTTATCTAAAACCGTAAATACTGATTTTGTAGTGTGTGTGTGTGTGTGTGTGTGTGTGTGTGTGTGTGTGTGTGTGTGTGTGTGTGTGTGTGTGTGTGTGTGTGTGTGTGTGTGTGTATGTGTGTGTGTGTGTGTGTGTGTGTGTGTGTGTGTGTGTGTGTGTGTGTGTGTGTGTGTGTGTGTGTGTGTGTGTGTGTGTGTGTGTGTGTGTGTGTGTGTGTGTGTGTGTGTGTGTGTGTGTGTGTGTGTGTGTGTGTGTGTGTGTGTGTGTGTGTGTGTGTGTGTGTGTGTGTGTGTGTGTGTGTGTGTGTGTGTGTGTGTGTGTGTGTGTGTGTGTGTGTTTATATCAGCAAATATGGGGGACAAATACAATGACGCCAAGTCTGGTATTGTTTGATAGCGTGCTGTGCCGTAAACTGTTATTAAACAAACAAAACAATTGCAATATGTCGCGCTGAGATCTGATAATACACCGTGTTGCATGCAGCCTACAATGGCTGGGGTTATTGACTTGGCAAGGCCTGGTTTGTGCTGTTTGGCATCATTCCAGGAGGCCATTGTAAAAAACCGAAACCAATGTAAAATGTGCCTAAAACATAAAGATTAATTTTTTCACACACACACACACAGTTCAGTTCAGTTTATATATGTTGACATTTTAAACTCTCAAATTGCATTGAAAATACGAAAGTGAACCCTGACCGTCATCAATTTGAATTTCTTAATTTAATTATTTCACCGAAATAAAAAACAGAAAAATGTCTTGAAGCTACAAAAATTAACTACTCGCGAAGAGCCGCATGTCGGTCTAAAGCTGGAAAAAATAATAAGGATCCGTGCAATTGTGGACGCGAAGCACATCAAGACAAAACGACTTCGACGGTTTGGTCACGGTCCAAAGGATGGACACGAAAATCGACTCCCCAAACAGATTCGAAAAAGGAAACCACATGGTTGCAAAAAAAGAGGAATACCGAGATGTAATTGGAGAGATGGAATTGATAAGGAAGTGAGAGAGGGGGATTGGATCAAGACCTGTGGAGTGACAGGGAAAATGGAAGCTAGGAATCTGAAGACGTCGAAGAATGTATTAAGTCGAAAAGAAGAAGAATTATTTCAAATAAAATATATCAGGAAAAATAGTTGAAAAAACTCATCAAATTATATCGTATGTTTGATTTGTTGTGTGTGTGTGTGTGTGTGTGTGTGTGTGTGTGTGTGTGTGTGTGTGTGCGTGTGTGCGTGTGTTGTATATTCTTAAGTTAAGAACTTGGGAGTTTCAGTTGTACAGTATTTGGAACTTTCAGATTTTTGGAACATTATTATGAACAATAATACGGTTAAGTTACGTGACGTTTTGGTTTTTGTAACGTTTTAATTTTTTTAACAGCCTCTTCGGGACCCGCTCCCCCCCGGGATTCAGCCGTGCGTGCCTAGTATACACTACTGTATACAAATAGCCCAGTAATTTATGCAAAACTGTATGATTACGAGTACTATATAACCGGAACCGGAACTACGGGATAACACTTGTTTTTTGTCCTTGACTTTAATAACTTCGGTCATTCCACCTAATGAATAAGGAAACACAATTAAGAAAATATGCTGAGGATGCGCTAAAACAATTTAAAGTGGTCCGCTAATTAGAATACAAGGTAGGCCTATCAGTATTGGCAGTCCTAACCAACTCGAGGTCACTAACTGGTTCTTTTTTAATATGTATCATGTTTTAGGGCTGGTTGGGATGTTGGATTTTGCGCGATGTGTGCCAATGTCATATTGCATATAGTATATTTACCGCGTTGTGTGCTATTATATAAAATACAAATATTGTGGCTACTTTTAAACAGCTGATTTCGCACAACAGCTGTTGCTTTGGCAGGGATAGGGGACTGTCAGTAGCGCCACATAACCATATATAACATAATCATATAAGTTTAATGACTTTTAAGTAAATATTGCAATTGCTTCAAGCACTTTAGGCAAAAAAGTGGTATTTGTAATGAGATTGTCTACTCGTGGTTATATAATATAATGAGAGCTACGTAAAATATAAAAAGATATTGTCTGATTTGTGATGCCGTTTTGCATGACAGTTAAAAGTGTCATTTACGTTAAAATTTTCCACAAACAGTAAGCTTTAGCGCAAAATCGTTTTGCAATATCAGAAGCCGGTTAAAAAATCCTTCTACCTCATTTACACCTGTACAAAGAGTATGTGCTGAGAAATAATACGTGTTTGGTAGGCCTTTACGGTTGTGTTTACAGTGATTATATATACAGCGTTACTGATTAGTACGGTCTTATAGTCTTATCCCACGCCTAATTATCAAAAGGCTTTTTAGCAAATTTCGATTGAAAAGCTATTGATCTGCTGTCGTGGGCAAGTTTTTACGGCGATGTTTATGTTAGCTAAACAGATTTTCAGCTGCGGTCGTAGCGAACAGTCAGGAAAGATCGTGGCTACGCACGTAGAACTTGCCGGTTGGTTTGCCAAGCGAACAAATGTGTCTTGCAATAATTTACTCGTGTTTTAAAACCCAAAAGTACTTTCGGATTAATATGGCTTCCCAAAAATGTGTTTTAAACACGTTTTTTTTAATCAAAAACTGTTACAGCTGTTGTGAAGAATGAAATTTTGTGTCGAACCGTTAAACCATTGTGAATATAAACGTACTAGAATGATAACCATTATGAGAGATACGTGAGCGCTTGCTGGTGATGGCATCTTGCGGCAGTGTGTTCAACTATAGCAATGTCTATTTTCTCAAACGTCTCCTCCCTGTTCGTGAAGATCGTAGCGGCAGATAGTCTAATTACTTGGACTTTTAGCCACTAATATTGAGCACGCTTTTTATGGTGGATGTACTTCTAGATCGTTTATATTCAATGGCCAAACTCAGCTCATTATTGTTATAATGTATTATATTCAGTGGGCAAACTTAGCCCATTTGTCTGACGTTTAAGCTGAAACTATTCTGAAGTCAACTTAGTGCTGTAAGGAAGCTTTGTCTTTCAATGGAGCGCGTCCAAACAATAGATAAATACTTGCTGTATGAATATTGGCCAGTGATTCATTAATGATGTAGTAAAAGGCTTTCCACAGTGACGAGAGGTCGAAGTGCAAACAGTATTTGTTAATGCAGTACTTGTCATATCTGGCCAAGGTTCACTCGCTAGTCTAACAAATTGTGTAAAAATATTACACAAGCTTTTTCACATTCGATTATTAAAAAAAAAAAAAAAAAAAATAGATTTACCTACAGGAAAGGAATATTTTCTCAAAATCGGTCGTGAGATTTTGTTAACGAAATTTTCATTTCGTTTACATAGATTTATAAATCAAATCAGCGTACACAATTTGAAATAGACATTTAACACACAAATAATAGCCAATATTTTACTTAAACTAAAACCAAAAATACACTTAATTGTCAAAATATACGATAAAATCAATGCATTATGAGTTTAGGCACAATAAAACCATCAAAAACGCATAAAGCAATGGAATGTTTTATCTGTTAATATCAAACAATTGAATTTTATACCATAAATTTGCAAAACATGTCGTCTGTTACAGCTCGACCGGTCGGCATTTGGTTTGTGTGTTTGTTACGCAGTTTTGATCAAACGCAATGACCGATTGCTCTGAAATTTAGTACGAAGGTACCTTGCGTAAAGCCTGAACGAAAAATGTGTAAGATTTTTCCCTATTCACTTCCGTTTCAAAATGGCGGCCTCTGATTTAACGATGACGAATATAGGTGCTGGATATTTCCAGTAATGTTGGTCCGGTAATGTTTCTCGTAAATATTACGGTTACCGGTTACATTGGTGGAAAATGTTACGAGAGCGTCAGAGCGCTGTCGTGGAGCGGTGGCCAGACAATTTCTGTATTTCATCGATTCTAAAACGCAAATGTCTTCATAGAGGCGGCAATCAAACGAAAAGTTACATTATTCGCTGAACAAAATGCAAGCAGTGCAGAACAGGACTTGTATAGAGATATGGAAGAAATCTGTAGCTGAATATGTTGATCCAAAATTTGAAATGATGTTGTTTTGAAGAACTTAATTTTTCAACGACCATTACTTCCGGTACGTAGGTGATTGCACGTGACGCAATCAAGAAGACATTGCTGTGAATTTGGCGGCACATGTAATAACTGTAATTGGCATCAATTGACAAGATCAAAAGGCAAGCTGTCCGACTACATGCTTTCTGGCGAAAGTTTCAATATGGCGGACATTTCTCTTTAGAACTGGTACAGTCGCATAGTGTATTAGTAAAACTGATGGAATTCAGTGGCGATTCAAAAATATTTTCATAGTAATAATAAACAAAACATTAAATTTTGTTTGGAAAAAATAACAAAATCAGTTCTATACTTTATTTTGACCGCCATTTTGTTCCTACAAACGTGCAACACCAGATTCAGTTCTCACATGTCGTTCTTAAAAAGTATGTATAGTTTCAAAATGATCAATGGAGGAATGAGAAAATAATGGAGGATCAAATGCGTAAACTTTTTAGTGGGATGCATATACGAGGGTTGATCAAATATAAACGAGACTGATTTTTTAAAAAATTTATTGCTTACTTACAAATTATTCTTGATACAACTTATTTTTCTACATAGTCTCCCGCACGAGTAACACATTTTTCCCACCGGATTGGAAGTTTTTTAATTCCATCTTCGTAAAAAGTTCTCGGGCGTTCATTGAGCCATTGGAGCACGAAGGTCTCCACCGCAGAATCGTCTTCGAAACGCTGGCCTCCAAGCGCCTTTTGAGTGGCCCAAACAGGTGATAGTCGCAGGGTGATAAGTCTGGACTGTATGGGGGTTGTTCCATTGGTTCCCAGCCAATTTTATCGAGTTTAAGCCTCGTAGCGTTCGCCGAATGTAGTCGGGCATTATCGTGAAGAAGAATGACGTTTCTCGCCGGTTTAGATTTCCTTTTCCTACGAAAAGACTGTTTTGCGGACTCTAAAACATCGCAATAATATTGTGCATTTATTGTGCGTCGTTGATGGAGGAAATCGACGTGAAAGGCGCCTTGATTGTCGAAAAATACAGTGGCCATTACCTTCCCGGCCGACGATCGTGATTTGGCCTTCAGGTTTTCTACTGCTTCCCGTCCTTCGGCGAATTCCTTGTGCCAAGCAAAAACGCGAGCTCTTGACAGGGTCCTGTCCCCGTATTGAGCCGTCAATCTACGAAAGATTTCAGTCGGATTGACCCCCTCCTTGGCCAAAAACCTAATAATAATTCTCTGCTCCACGGAAATGTTCACTTCACTCTCACTCATTGTATAGTTTTATACTGAAGGGTCCGAACGGAAATGTTGCCCGTCTACGCCCGTCCCAAACCTCCCAGGCTACCTGAAACTCCACCCTTTAGAGTTCAATGTCCAACGGAAAAGTTTTTAGAAAGTCAGTCTCGTTTATATTTGATCAACCCTCGTGTATATATATATATATATATATATATATATATATATATACACGCATCCCACCCGGTAATTAGGACCCCTTGTGTATTTTCGTAAGTCCTGTAGCCAAGCTGGGGCTAACGTAAACCCTTCTTTACCGTTACCGGACACTGTGCAGATTCTCGTCGAGGTAAGCACTTAGTGTATAGTATATTAGTTGTTGTCAAGTTTAAGCTGAGGTACAACCAATTGTAACATGTAGGTTTTTAGCTAGTTTAGTTTTAATTTGAACATTTTATTTTCTAATTCGGACCCCTTTCAGTTTTCAATTCGGATTCTTTTTACTGCTAATTCGGACCCCGGTTACACTTTAGAATTATTAAAAATTAATAGCCTACCATTGGTTGTGTTTATTTAGATAAAAAACCATGCTAAAGACTCCTAAAGGAAATGCCAGGTGAATCCGATGCAACGTGCATGTTCTGCAACGAACAATGGTCCAATTCAGTGAGGGCAGAACAGTGGATTAAGTGTTATGTGTCAGTGTTGGACAAACGTTGATTGTACCAGCACGGAAACAGATGATCACATTTGCGATTATTGTGAATAAACTACTTTTATAGTTCTAAAGTCCATCTTTTCAATTGAAAATGTAGCTCATTTAATATAATTATTGTATGAAGTTTATTTATATATCATTTATATATCACACAATAATTTATATATCATGATTTCATGTTAGTTAATATAAAGTCAAATAAAATAAATTTCTCTCTCTCCCCCCCATTTTTTAAATAATGTACGAATATTTACTCTTTAAATTTTATCTCTTAACTACCCGTAAATATTTATTACCATCAACTCCTATCTTTTTCCTGAATTGGGATCGCTCAAAACACATTTTTGCAAAATTAAATAGTGCACTGTCTCATCGCTTACGAATAGAAGTCCTCGGCGGACCCTACCAAAATGAAAAAGTTACGAATTTTAAGGCGGTCAGGTTCATTTTTGTACAGTTTTTAAACAATATTCGTTGATAAGAAATTATTACATTTTACGTTTAATGAAAGTCTTTTTATTACGTCAGCGAGACAGCTGCGTGCCGCGATTTCCTTTCGTTCACAGCTTTAGATTAGTGTAACTCGGTATTCGACTTGAGATAAAGATATAAATGCATTAGCTAAGAAAGGGGGTCCGTTATTGTTTAGTTACAATGCTCTAGGCTAGGTACTGCATACTGCATGACTAATTGTGTTATGCAATTGTCGCCTATAAAATGCAGCTTGGTAGAAAGTTTCGCTGAAAGAAAATCATTGACTCCGATTTTCCTCTGATGCGATTTTCACACCTGGGACTAGACGAAATGAGAACAGTAAATACATTTTTCCAGATTCGCGGTACGACTTCGCTAACGTTCGGCCTACGGCCGCAATGTTTTCAACAGAATTATGGCTTCTCATTATTTTAAATTCTTCTATATTGTTTTAGACGTGACATTACTTGATGGATATAACAGGCCCTCGAAATAAAATAAATAAAAAGTTGTTTTTAAGTACATTTTAACTTCCATGGTATGAGAACATACCAGTTCTCATTTCAGTTACAGTTTCAGTTCTCGTTTCGTTTCCGTTCTCGTTTCGTTTCAGTTCTCGTTTCGTTTCAGTTCTCGTTTCGTTTCAGTTCTCGTTTCATTTCAGTTCTCGTTTCTCTTCTCGTTTTTCCATTTCTCATTTTCTCATTTCAGTTCTCTTTTTTCTTTCGTTCCGTTCTCGTTTCATTTCAGTTCTCGTTTCATTTCAGTTCTCTGCTTCATTCTCAGTTCCAGTTTCATTTCAGTTCCTTCTCATTTCAGTTCCTGCTCTTTCATTTCAGTTCTCTGCTTCTCGCTTTCAGTTCTCATTGCTCTTTCAGTTCTCTGCTCTTTTCATTCCTGCTCATTTCAGTTCTCTTTCTCTCTGCTTTCATTCTCGTTTCAGTTTCATTTCCGTTCTCTGTTTCATTTCATTTCAGTTCCTTTCATTTCTTCTCGTTTCATTTCAGTTCTCGTTTCATTTCAGTTCTCATTTCTCTGCTCTGCCTCCGTTCTCGTTTCATTTCAGTTCCGTTTCATTTCCGTTTCATTTCAGTTCTCGTTTCATTTCAGTTCTCGTTTCATTTCAGTTCTCGTTTCGTTTCAGTTCTCGTTTCATTTCAGTTCTCGTTTCGTTTCCGTTCTCGTTTCATTTCAGTTCTCTTTTCGTTTCCGTTCTCGTTTCATTTCAGTTCTCGTTTCATTTCAGTTCTCGTTTCATTTAAGTTTTCGTTTCATTTCAGTTCGGAAAAGGGTGTGTTTTTACATGATCAGTTCAGTTCTCTGCACACACTTCTCCAGTTCCTGCTCCACTTCTTTCACTGTTTTTAATTTTTTTTAAGTTCTTTGTTATAAGCTGAGCGTAGGCAATTAATTTTGGATTTTACCGTCGCCCCTGTAGCCTTATCATCGTTTTTCTGGTATTTCCTTGACAGCAGAGTGTAGGCAGCTTCCTTATGTTTGCATTATAGCATTTGTCTGTTTTGTTCCACAAACACGGTGAAGTTTTATAAATATCATTTAACTCGACAACAAAATCATGACCCTTGGACATAGTGACAGTTGCAACACGCACTGGGCAAGATTTTCAAGAGAACTGACGTGAGCGAACGGACATGACGCACTTGAACGGAAATGAAACAAACAGGTCTGTCCATGCTGTCATTTCTCAGTCTCCATTTCAGTTCTCCTTTCATTGTTTAATTTTTACACGTAGGAAAAACTGACAGTCTAACTGAAACTGAACTGACGACTGATATGATTGTAAAAGGACCCTTACTGATGTGTGTTGTTGAGCACACTTGCTGGAGAATAAACGAATTGATCGGCCTATGTTGATTCGAATTTAGGCTATTAATACAGGCTGTTAATATTGACTGTTAATAATGTAAAAATACAATTGTAGATGTGATTTTTAATATAAAAAACAGTAAGTTCTTCAAATGTTTTTGATAAAAAATAGTTATTTCAAGATCTGTGTTTATTATTCTTATCAAATTTAGTTTAAATGTATACCTTAAGTAGCCACAAATTTTATGAATCTTTCCAAAAAACATGGTTTTGTAGTATCGACAGAAAACTATAATTAGCTTATTTTCGTAAAATTAGTGCATATTAATTTAATATTTTTTAAATATAAACAAATTGCAAATCTACGGTTTGAGAATAAATGGAGAAAATTTGTTTTAATTCATATAGGTACAATAGCAATACTTACGAAACTTTATACACACGATAATCAAGTAATCAGCTGTGTGGATAGATGTCATCTAAGAGCAGGTGGTAACATAGTTGGTAAAGGCTGGGGATCCATCCATAAATCAGGAAGGCATTGCAACATTGCAACATTGCTTTCTAGAAATGCAGTTGGCAAGGTTTTGGCAGCTGGCCAAGCCATCTTCAATAATCATTGCAGCACAATAATGGCGGAAGACTAAGTGCTATTGTTGTGCTATATGTGAACTCCGTGACGTCACCAATCGTATGTAAGAAATGTGCTCGCCCACTGGTACATTGAGTTGTGAATTTCTTCTGCATTATATACTGTAATCAAAGGTTTTCTTTGATAATAATGTTATTCCAATTACACTAATGAGGACGAGTGGGTGCTATTATAGTACTAACTCACTCTCAAACCAATGACCTAGAAGTACACAAGTTTGGAGAGGCAGCAGACTGATTGGTCCCTTGCCTGCATCTCTGTAATCAAATGGTGGTTTTCCTCTGGTACAATGCATTGTTACAAGAGAGGTCTGAAAAGAAAGCATGGTGTCAAATTGACGTATAGCCTCACATTTGACTTTTTTTTATCTTACACTTTTTGAAAATTTTATTGCAAATACAAGTGTTTAACTCAACAATGGGCAGAATTAGTAATCTTGCGTTACAATTCTAGTCCGATTTGATTCATGTTAGCGTCCAAAAATTTATTTTGGACAAGTTCATTACCCAGCAAGATGCCTTTCAAAATAGTGGCATTCAGAATCTTAAATAATTGTGACGCAGATTTTCTTGTTGCCTTGATGGATGTGAATTTTCTTAAAGTAACATTAGTGATATCACCAATGGAAATATTTTTGTATTTATAAATCAAAATACAAAAATGAACCCTGGTTACAGTAAATAATATAACTGAACAATATCAGGTCAATTCTTTATTTTCAATGAAATTTGTAAACTTGAAATGCAAGTGTAGACATAACGATGATATAATCAGATTTTCATACACACACACTGCAGGCTCCATAAGAAAAAAAACTAAATAGGGCTTAATAACTGGAAGGGTCAGCGGCAGTTACTAATGAAAGTTAATTGTGCTATGCTATGATCCATTGTAGCCTTGGAGACAGTCAATCTCCTTAATGCACCACAGCACAGTGTCATCGTTAGCAAAGGATTTACATCCACTTGCCTGTAAAAATAGCACAAGGACAAAGTAATCATTTAGCTTTGGTACTTTAGAGTCATATTATAGACCAATATGGAGTAGTCATGCCAGTTTTGAGATCTGCTAAGAAAAATTGGTTTTAGCAATTAACATAAGATTTTTCGTGTGGAAATCCACACAAAAATCTAATATGTTGCAAAAAAGTAAATATGTTACAGACCACAAAGATGAACGGTTTTGATCAAATTTTGCTCCACTGCAAAATTACCCTCAAGCAAGCGAAAATTTTCAGTTGCTATATGTTCAAAACATCTTGCCTGGGATACAGAAAATTGGAAAAATTGCTAACTTTTCAAAATAATTTAACTAGAATCTAATAAAATTTTGACCATACCTGAACTCAAATTAGAATAAAACAGTTTGTGGTTTGATTTGTAAACGATTTTTGAGGAATTAGACTGATTTTCTGTAGCTACTGTGTGGTATTTGGAGAGATAGTACTTGTTTTTGCTATATATTTCATTTGGGTACTTCTATTAAGTGTTCTGTGTTCTTCAGAGTAATTTACTTGGCAATAAGAAAGCGAACTCATTGTTTAAGTTGTATTTATTTATTCATTGAATTTTCCTCAGTTGTACAACTTATTTTGTTTTCTTAACGTCCGTACTTTATACAAGTTAGATGAAGATGAGGGATCGGTGTTAACAGTAAGAGTAAGGCAGCAGCAGTAGTAAATGCGTCTCGAACGCATGACCTTGCGGTGTGCCATTTAGAGGCGTAGCTGGCTGATCAGTGCCTTAGCCAAAACGATCACCAAACCACTGTCCATCTGTAAAAAATGCTGTTATACTGTTGTTGAAAATTTTTTCAGCATGAAATATTTTAGACCAATATTTGATGTTTGGAGCTATCATGAAAAATTCAGGAATTTTAGCAACTGAGAAATTTTCAAAAAGTTTGGCCTCATGAAAATTCATAGCTTAAGACAGTGCACTAAATTTTGAAAAAATAAATAAATTCACTAATGAAGGCTAAACTGAAAAATCACAAGAAACCAGACGGCCAATATGATTTAAAACTTTTTTATAACTGCTAAACTATTAAAAATGTTAGATCAAAATAACTTATTGGGGTGGTGAATCGTATACACTTTTTGTCACATAAACTTGGATTGATTTAAGTTTAACGTCTTCCTTACATTCTGTTGCATTTATTTTGAACAAGCCTTCATCATATTTTAAACATTGTGACTTGCTTTAATGAATACAAATCTTTATTTATTGTTATCCTTCTTACTTGTTTCAGACTGGATGTACATTCTCAATGACTTAAGTGGGCAGTTCCTTGGAGGAGAACTGTCAGGCATCATCGGGCCTTCAGGAGCGGGCAAGAGCACACTTATGGACATTCTTTCCGGATACTCGTAAGTCTGAAAAAATTTGTGTGTTGCCTTTTAAAGCGTCTGTGTGCTAAATGCAGTGATGATTATGGAAATTTATAATTGCAAATAATTGGAAATTTATAAAGATTGCATTTTAATCATATAGGTCCTAAAGTAAGAGTTAGAGTGATCAGAGACTCTTTCAGAGCTAGAGTTATTGAGGGTCTATTCATCGGTATTGTTGTTCATTTCGTCTGTCTTCTGCTAATTTCGATTTAACTCTTCAGTTAGGCCTATGCCATGCAAAACCTATCCTTAATTCAGTAAACTAAGATATAAGTTTTGTAAGTTTGACCTGTTAACCCTGCCCATTTATGTGGATTGTACAGTGTTAAAGTGTTGTGTTATGATATTGTTTTTTTCCTTGAAATTTTTGTCTTCATTTTTTCACATTTTTAGTATAATAATATCTCGATCCTGTTATAATTCCATAGTTTTATCTCAATCTAATCAGTTCTTGTGTTTGTGTGTGCGCCTAAGTTATGATTCCTTTCAAACCTGTTGCTGATTTTTTAAATTTTTTTGTGATTTGTTCATTGTGAACACCTACATACTTTACTATTGTTTTGGGACTGCTTGTGTTACAGCACAGATTATGAGAGAGGTGGCAGTGTACAGGTGGATGGCCAAGTTAAGCCATGTTACGTCATGCAGAATAACCAGTTGGAGCCGTTGTTAACTGTAAAGGAAGCCATGATGTGTGCAGCTCATTTAAAACTTGGTAATAACATTATGTACAAAGAAAAACAGTTGAAGGTAAGTACAGTAAAAAAATAATAATTTAAATTTATACATGTAAGACAGATGCTGCAAGGCATGTAAAGTTCCTAGGCATGTTTGTTAAAGACATATGATTAATTCTTGTATTCATTTTGTATAGTTAAACCACAATCCAATTAATTGTCTTCTATTGTCATATTAAACCACTTTGTATAATTTGTTCAATGTGTTTTACTAAGAAGTAATACAATTACAAAACCAATTGTACTTTACGGCATGCAGTAATAATCTAAAATTTTGCCATAAATAGATATTATATATATATATATATATATATACACATATATATGGCCGCCTCAGTAGCCTAGTTGGTAGCATACTGGGCTTTCACCCCGAGGACCCGGGTTCGATTCCCGGCCAGGGCTTGACATTTTCATACGCTATAAATCATCCCATCGTCTGCATTAGCCCAATTGTGCACAATAGTCAGACGTTAAACACAAAAAAAATGTACATATATATATATATATATATGTACACATATATATATCGGCGATAATAGCCTTAACGGTTTTTCGCCAGGAAAAAAATATATATATATATATATATATATATATATATATATATATATATATCATGATTCCAGCGTCAATACATTATTATTAGTAAATTTAAATCTGCTCTAAACTAAAATATTTCTATTTCTGTTGTCCATTTTAGGTAAACTCCATTTTAAAGAAACTGAACCTATTAGAGCGTAAAAATGAGAGGACCCACAAGCTATCTCCTGGTCTGCACAAACTTCTTTCTATTGCTTTGGAACTCGTTAATGATCCACCTGTCATGTTCTTTGACGAACCTACAAGGTTAGTTAATTATAAATTACTGTGTTATGTCAGAAAAATGATGTTTTAGAATGTGCTTATATTACATGACAAGGGTATGTAAATATATTTGTAGATACTACACACTAACTGGCCATTCATTTACTGTGTACATAAGTAGTTTTTTTATTAAAGGTATATTTTTTTGTATAAACATATTTTTGTTCTTTTTTGTTTCTTAACCTCTTTACTTTATGCCATGTAGACTAATGAGGATGAGGCATAAGGTTTAACGGAAAGGATAAATCTTACAACAGTAACTGCTTCTCAAACTCATGACCTTGAAGTGCATAGTTCATTTATGTAACTTAAAAAAATCTAGTTGCAGTATTTTTATTTTTACCTACAACATATGCATGTTTAGGCTCATATGTTACGAATATACTGCCTTCACCCTCTGAAGTCCAAGTCCTAGTCTTCGACCTGACAGTTTACAAATTAATAAATTACTAAAACTGTTGAAAATTAGAAAATAGTTATAAAAAACGCATTCAATTTCTAAAAATTACCTTGGGGCCTAATTAATCATTCTCCTTCCACTAGTAAGTTTACAATTCTTAGCAAACTGTTTGCAAGTCATTTCTCAGCAGGGTATAATATTACTGTAAGTCCTACATCACTACTTGTCAGCATTTCTGTTACTTGCCCAATTTAACATTTAATCATAAAAAGGAAAATCAACATTGAAATGTACAACTTTTCTGCACGAAGGATCTCGCACACATCTTATGATTTTACCTAACTTAAAGTCAATATTGATATAAAAAATAAATAAATATTTTTTCAGAAGAAACTACAGGAAAAATAATCAAGTAAATTTTTTGGTTTCTGAAAAACTGTACAAGTTTTTAAATTATAAAAATCATAATGTAAAAAATAGCTAAAAAAATATATATTTTTAGGCAGTAAGAAAATTTCTTGTTAAAAGTTGTGGATTGAATTAACTTTTTGATTTCAGACTATTTAATCTTATAAACATGGATTACATGTATCAAACTCATAACACATACTTATATAAACATACAAAAACAGGAAAGGTTATACTCACACAGTGGTTTCACCATAACATAAGGCAAATATTTATACACAGAGAAATTGTTTACTGTGTGCCCTATGATTCCCATTAAGTTCAGTAATATGGGCCATTACACCATAAAGGTACCAATGCTTTTGATACAAATAAGTGGTGTGTTCTAATGCCAAATATTGTCTGAGCTGCAATAATATGTTAATTTTTGACTAAACTAAATTTTTAAATTTTATCAAAGCTTAAATTTTTGTAGATAACTTTTTCTTATTAACAATGTTTTTTATATTAGTAAATAAACGGTCAATTAATTCATTATTTAATTTAAATATCACCTATTAGTAGGGGATTCATAATTCATAAATTGATTCACAGAAAAATGAAGTGTACAGCGTATTCATCTTTTTTCCGTTTAGTTATTAGGTAATTGAGGACAAGATATTTTTTTCTTAACTATTTGTAATATTCCATTAAATTTTTTGGATGAAAATTTGTTCTTTTTGTTAACTTTTCAATTAAAGTCGTCACTTGATAATTCACACCTCTATAATTCTTAAAACCCTTTAATTCATACTGAAATGCTGTTCCCGTGGAAAACTCTTGATAAGTCACATAGAAACAATGCATTTTGGTCCCTTCCTTATTTTGTACTGCATAGGCCCACTCTATAATTCATTCTTGGCCCAGCCTTTGCCACTATAAAGCACTAGGTAGATTTCTTGTTCATACTAGGTAGGCACAACATTGTTTATTTGTTGGCTTATAAATCTGTACTGTAATCAACGACTGTATGGCCCACTTATTTCAAACACATTTACTTACTGATAAAACATGGCTTACCTGTCATTATAAAATGGAAAAGCAATGTCTTAAAAAAGTCAGGCGTTAGCACTACAAATAAACTGCACAAATAAACTGAACTGTTAACAGAAATGATATTGTATTTGGCCACACAGACTGAATGAAGTGAGACAATAAATGTTTAGATAATAAACGAGGCCTGTTTATTGGACAGTGTCAGATGTCAGTCAGTTCTTATAGAAACTGTTCAGGTGCAGTATCGTTTATGTAGAGCTGTTGTTACTTGGTAATTGTGATAATGAATGTGTCAAAATATGTCTCTCTAAAGGACAGAAAACATATTGAACATATCAGCTGTACTGTAAATTGGTGTAAATAAATACACATTTGATTTTTCAAATTTTCCTTTCGATCAACCTCGATATTTTAAACTCTATGTATTTCGCCATCCTAGATAGTTGTAATTGTTTTCCTGGTCCCTTAAAGTATGAAATATCAAGTGATGACTGTATTTTGGTATTTATACGGCTAACGAATGAATTCTGCAATAAAAACTCAGTCTAAAACAAAAATCATTTTTTTATTATTTTAGAGTGTGTGACATGGGCGGTATTTTTGACTTTTTGGACTTTGAAAAAGTTATAATTTGAACGATTTTTAAAAATTTTATTATGCGCTATATCATTTTGTTAAGAGATATGAACTTGTGGAATATTAAATTTATTATGATAAATTACAATTTTTAACCATTTATTACTGAACTATATTATGACGTTATTGATGTTTACTTTGCATGGAGCATGCTAAATTTACTACACTAGATTATTACATGTAAGTCACCAATTGAGGTACTGCTCATGTATGTTATCACTTTATAATAAATCATTTATTATCTTGACAGTTGTGAAAATATCGTTTAAAAAATGGCTGCCATTAATTGTAAACTTTGTGATTTTTCAGTATTCTTTGTGGAAAGATGCTGGCATGAAGTTTGAAACACGATCCCATGATTTGATGTTAAAAAAAACACCATAAAATATTTAGCTTAATTTCAGTTAATTAATTAATTTAAGTACAAATGTGGCAATTATAAGCAAAGAATTCACCATTTTTACTAAGCAAAAGCTGTGGCATTTATATCTGCCGCATTGGCACTACTTACCTTTTAAGGAATACTAGTTCTGTATCCAAAATTGAGTTAAACACCCAACAGCTGAGTCGAGTTACGTTATCAAGTTCTTTAAAAAAAAATATATTTTTTTCATTACACGCATTTAATTTATTTTCACGATTTAAAAAACATATTCCCTACTTTTGCGCGGTAGTTATTTTGAGGTTATGTTTGTCACATTTATTTTCTTCTAAAACTTTCCATTGTTTCCACATTTTTATATTTTAAATCATTAATATTGGGCATATGATAAAGCTTTTTAGTGGCAAAATGACCAAAATGACAAAAATCCCGAAAATTCAGTTTTACCTATTTGGAATACACATCTCTGATACAAACACTATCTTGATGTATGAATATAATATCCTTATTGACCATATTAGACATAATCAGTATAGCTAATTAGTTTTTGGAAGATACATTCCAGAATATTTTTATAGGTTAGAAGGAGTTGTGAAAATGGAAGTTATACTAAAACCATAACATAACATTGTTTTTTCCTCTTGTTCTCTGTATAAAAATACGATACATGTGATTAAAAAGCAAGGTTATAGAAACAGTATATAAAGTGAGTAAACAAAAAAGTCAGTAATTAACATGTACTAAACAAATTTTGGTGTCTAAAGTAAAGCTGTTCATCTGTTTAAACTTTGTACAAATAACATTCTGATTACTTGTCCTAAATTAATTTCTTAAACTTTGAAAAAGTTGGCAGCATATCTATTGTGAATGTGTCCATACTTAGGTATTTTGCGCCCCTGCGTTTGCCACCCCACACACAAGGAAACAAGTTGTGATTTTACAGACATACGAGTTGAGTACTTTAACAAATAGTCATAAACATATGATGACAGTATGTTGTAGTGTTTTCGGTATTACAACATACTCTAATTAAATATAGGCCAAAATTATTCATGTGGGATGTTGTCTACCATCTACCAAAAACATACTTTTTTAATTTAATCAACTGTTTATTGTAAAATATTTCATAATTTTACTTGAATTATGATTGAACTTATTAAATATTTACAGTCAAAATAATATGTGATGAATCATTTTGCATAAATAGGGTAGAGAAGTGGAGAGGGTAGGAACTAAACGTGTAGTTTATCACCATTATATATAATACAATATAAAAAACATTGTTAATAAGAAAAAACTCTCTACACAAATTTAAGCTTTGAAAAAATTTTAAAATTTAGTTTAGTCAAAAATAAATTAAGTAGCTTCAACATATAGCAGCACAGATATCATTTGGCATTAGAATGCACCACTGATTTTTATCAAAAGCATTGGTACCTTTATGGTGTAATGGCCCATATTACTGAACTTAATGGGAATCATAGGGCACACAGTAAACAATTTCTCTGTGTATAAATATTTGCCTTATGTTATGGTGAAACCACTGTGTGAGTATAACCTTTTCCTGTTTTTGTATGTTTATATAAGTGTGTGTTATGAATTTGCTACATGTAATCTGTGTTTATAACATTAAATAGTCTGAAATCAAAAAGTTAATTCAATCCACAACTTTTAACAAAAAATTTTCTTACTGCCTAAAAATATATCTTATTTTTTTAGCTATTTTTTACATTATAATTTTTGTAATTTAAAAACTTGTAAAGTTTTTCAAAAACCAAAAAAAAATACTTGATTATTTTTCCTGTAGTTTCTTCTGAAAAAATATTTATTAATTTTTAAATAAACCACACTGTGGTTTATGATCGAGTAAGGGAGTATTATAGAAAATAATTATTCCCAGGAGTATTTGTTTTAAATATAAAATATTTATTATAAATAAAATGTTATTTTTTTATCTCATTTTGCCTCAGGAAAATGTTTATTAATTATGATAAACGTAGGAGGTCAAGAACTTAAAATTTATTCATTTTAACCTAAACTTCAGTTTTAATGTAAACTGCCAACACTGCCAACACTAACTTATTGTCACAATAAACTTGTATTTTGTAGATAAAAATTTGTTATCAGTTTGTACATGGAATTAAAATGTAGGCAGTATTTTAGATATTGTTTATTTTTCCTCCTCCTACAGACTAGTAGTGTAAATAACTAAGTGGAATGGAATCACTTAAACATATGCTTTTTTAATGCTACACTGCTGACAATAAAACACGAATAACATTGAATATTTAATTTCATAATTCAAATTAGTAGTTACTCTGGAAATTATTTTAATAATTTATTTCTTGTCCTAATGTTAGAATTATTGGTGATAGGAAAAATAATTGCCAATGTTATTCATTATCATTAATGGCTTGATTATATTCTAAATTAATAGAACTATTATAAAAAAAAAGTACAGAACTTTGCTGCCCCCAAATTTTGCTACCTTGTGCTGCTAGAGCACGGAATGAATGGCACATGCTTAAATATGATCCTCTTTATGATTAATAAATAAAAAAAATTATTGCATTAATAAATCTAAAATCATTGGGTCATGTTTGTTTTTGTCAATTGCACACCTAAAGGTTCTTAGTTCCAACCGCAATTGCTTCCGTTGCTTTTCCCTTATTAATAACACTGATCCCTCGTCCTCATTAGTCTAACCAGCATAAAGTGCAGAAGTTAAGAAAAAAAATCTTTTGAATATATTTTGTTAATTTCACTGTTGTTTAAGACTTGACTGTATCAGTCCTCCATTGGTTTAATAACACACACAAGGTTAAATGTGAAACCATTTTCCTCCTGTATATTTTGTTGTACAGTTAAGTTGATATTTCATTTTAAAGCTTTGCCCAATACACATTCGAATAGGTTTTGCTTTTGCTTAAGTAATTAAACCAGGAAAATATAAAGTTCTTCTTAAAATGTTAAAATAATCTTCAACATTGGTACTAAAATGGAATTTGGTAATAGCTTGGGAAGTTCGATATTGAGCAAAGTCTGTTCAGCAGTTTCAAAATGTCAAACATTCGAAATCTTAATCAATATATTGATGTAGTGATAGGTAGAAAATTTTAATTCAATAAAAATTTGTTTTTTTTTGTTTGTTTAACGTCCGACTATTGTGCAAACTTGGGCTAATGCAGACAATGGGATGATTTATAGCGTATGAAAATGCCAAGCCCTGGCTGGGAATCGAACCCGGGTCTTTGGGGTGAAAGCCTAGTATGCTATCAACTAGGCCACTGAGGCGGCAATTCAATAAAAACAAAACCATATACCTATAAACATTGGTAATGTATATATATATATATATATATAAACAGTGAAATCAACAACTTGTGCATATTGTACAAGGCATGTACGGATAGTAAGTACCATTTCGTTCTACTGCCACCACATCACTAGCGACAGGGTTTCACACGTGCATGCTTGTCTCTCTGTCTGTTCATTGTCTAACAGCTGTCACAATTATAGCTGGATTGTACTGTATTTAAATTTGTTAATGTTTGTTTAAAATGTTTAAGACAATTTCTGATCCCACTGAATGTGAAATGTATTCTGTATACAATTTTTGAACCCCATTTAATGTGAAACCTGCTAAAATTCATTGCCAACTTATAGAGATTTATGGTGAAAAAATGAGTGATGGAATGGTGAGGCAATGGGTTGAACCCCCCCTTATTCAATGAAGGTTGAACCAGTGTTTGTGACGATGCACGAAGTGGGCGGCCTTCTGTTGTGACTGATGAATTGGTTTAAAGAAGTGAATGAAAAAAAATGAACAGACATTTCGCAATAAGAATGCTTTCCAGAAATTTCAAAAAAACTGTATTGCATGAAATTGTCACAACTCACTTAAATTATCGTGATTTGCGTTCCAGTTAGGTTCCAAAAATGGTTACAGAGAACCACAAAAAGAAGTGACGCATTGGCTTTTTTTTACTGAATAGCAATGAGGGAGATAAATTCTTAAACAGAGTAGTGACGTGATGAAACTTGGGTTTGTCATGTCACTCCAGAGTCTAAACAACAGTATATGGAGTGGAGGCACTAACTATCCCCTAAAAAACAAAAATTCAAAACAAAGTCAACACGAAAAATCATGTGCATTGTATTCTGGCAGCCAGTTTGTAGATTTTCTTCCCAGAGGTGAAACCATCAATGCGGACGATATTGTGAAACATTGAGGATAAGATTTGACAGTGATGACGACACAAAAAACTACGTTTGTCAGTGGCGGTCTTCAATGGTGACATCTTTATATGAAGAGAGTATTAAAAAGTTAGTTAATCACTACGATTCTGAACAGTGGTGGCAACTATGTAGAAATATAGTTAAAGAAATATTCTTTCATCTAAAAATAAATTTTGTTTTGAAAAAAATTGTGTTTTTTCCGAAATGGTACTTACTTTCTGGGCAGTCTTGTATCACAACCGATGCAAAACTGACTTTTATGCATGCTAACATTTATGTATACAAAATTTGCCAGACAAATTTTTCTATTCTTAGAAATTGTCTGGCACCTCAAACAGTGACCTGCTTCTCATGTGACATTTTATAAACAGGTGAGCTCAGGTATTAACCAGTCAAAGTTAAGAAGAAGTTTTATAGCCTTAGATGTTACATTCTTGCTAAGTGTTGATAAATTTATTGATAATTTGTTTACTTTAGTACAAAGCGAGAGCCTACTGTTATTGAAAGTATAGAAGAATATTTATTTCAAGACCAAAAACTTTGTTACTATTCTACCATTTAAGTAATCTTTTATAATTTGCATTATCTTAAATATGTCTTTGTCTGCCACAGTGGATTGGATAGCTGGAGTTCCAGTAACTGCCTCAACCTGTTAAAGGAACTCACCAGCAAAGGTAAAACTATCATCTGTTCGATCCACCAGCCCAGTGCGACACTGTTTCAGATATTTGACCACGTGTACACCATGTCTAGAGGTCATTGTGTGTACCAAGGAAGTGCTGATGGTGTCGTGCCGTTCCTCGCCTCTGTGGATCAGACAAGACTCATATGCCCGGACTATTATAACCCTGCTGATTACAGTAAGTAACTTTCAGGTCTTGGAATTCTGACTAAAAAGTCATTTAAGTCTTTAAAAAATCTACTTGTATCTTTTCAGTAATTGTGTGCAAGATTTAAAACCTAATTATCACTGTAGCCCATAAAGTAGGCTTGCTTAAACATAACATTTTTCTTCTATTTTTTGTAAAAATCTGCATCAATTTTAACAGATCTTCAATTTTTATGACCATTAGATACAATAAATAAGTTTTTACATTGAAGCCTGTATAACTCTTTAACTCAAAGATTCATTTTCTTTTCTTTTTTTAATTTTTTATAAACTGTAGCTTGATTTTATTTCAATATTTGTTCCACTGACTTGATGCATGTATATTTTTCATTTATGACTAAAATCATTGATAAAATTTGTCAAGCTAATTTTGATTAGTTAATATTAATACCTGTCTTTCTTTAGAACATCTAAATAATGGGCATGTATTATTCATTATGCATTCTCTAATTATTGTATCATTATATATGTACGTAAAAATATTGTATAAAAATTCCACTCCACTAAAAATAATTTTTTTCTTCAACTTCTATAATTAAAACTATCTATATCATCAGTTGAAAACGTTGATTTGCATATGTTGCAATCTATTATGTAGAAAGCCAAATGGCAGTTGTTTAGTAGGCAAAAACTCTTGTTTGCACCAAGCTCATGTTTGTAGCTGTTGGCTACTACTGTATTGTCAACCCACTGGACGAAAATTTACCTTAATTTAAAAAAAAATGTTTTTTATTTTGCCAAATAAAAATAATGTTTTGAGGTTTTATTTTATTTTAAAGTAAAATTGTTTTCCTATAAATATAGATATAATACAAATTTGTATCAGTGGCTGTATGTGTCATTAATCCGTAAGTACTATGAAGGCTGATAAATCCATCTACCATCCATTGGAGAAAAAAGTAATGGATATATCCATCATTTGTCCAAACGGGTTGAATAATTTTTTCATGTTTTAAAACTTGGAAATAAAACGCAACATAATTGATTGAAACATTGCATTGAGGGATTCTAAAAAAATGCAATTTCCTTTGCATCTGAAAATAAATTCTTATTTTTAAAAAGAAGGGAGAGTATTATTTAATTTCATTAAAAAAATTCCATCATTGTTAGGTTATGGCTATTAAAATTTACTAATTACTATATATTGTTTTGTTTAGTGTTAGATGTATGCCTGGGGGAATACAACAGCAAAGATACAAACCACTTTAAGCAACTAGTCAATGCAATAGACAACGGGAAGAAATTTGTTTCCTTATGTACAGAACCGATGACAGGTAATAATTCGTAAAACCGGTTTTTTGTATAAATAAATACTTTCAATAATTCTAAAACAACATGTCTTATTTTTTTAAGAAATCTTTTTTTTATGTTGTTTAGTCAAGTCAAACTTAGGATCCAAAAATAAGTTTCCATAATGAAGAAAAAATAAAAAACCTCAAAGTATATTATAACATAAAAAATATTTATTTATATTTGTACAAAAAACCTTCTTCCTCTATGTATGTTAACCAAATTCCTACCCTAAGATCCCCTTGTTTTTCATTTTGTTGTCCCTGGTAAAGCATTAACCACCCAGATATTTTTTAGCTTCAGAAATAAATCAGTCACAAATGAATTTATACAGCCTGTTCATTTTTTTACAGTTAAAAACAAACCACAAATTTCTCAACTGGTAGCAAAATGGAGTGGAATTTTTAATGGTACTCAAGTTGCTACTGTTGTTGTTACTTAAGTTACAAAAATGGCTAGTCACCTGTTAGCAGATTTAACCGGGGTTTTTATGGAGGGCATTGCTTTTTTCAGTTTATATAAAAATAAACTAATTTTTATAAAAAGCTAAAAGATTTTTATTTAAATATTTGTTTTGTTTCAATCTAACTTACAGTTAATTAACACTAATGTAAGACAAAACAATGAAAATGGCTGCTAGGTTGTTTGCAAACATTAATATCACTGTGACTGAACATGTTTCAACTTTAACATACGTAACTTTAACGTAGCAGTAATGATTTAATGAGTACCTTAATAATAACAGTTGTTTTGATAATAATAACAAATACAAAACTTTCACATTGTATTTTTAAAATATTTAAAATTATTCAATCATAACATTTATAGTGAATCAGATTATTTATTTATTCACTTCCAAATTTCCTTCCTATTATATAATAATCATAAGAAGGACCCCAATGGGGTGGTATGAATACCCATAAATAGGTCGGTCCTTAAATATATGTAAGTAGATAGCAAAATACCTCATTATTGTGATATACATTATATTATCATTTTCATCTTACATATACATTATGATTAATATTATTTACTTTAAATTATGAACAGTGAAAATAAAATATTATAAAATACAATAAATGAGAACATTTTATTACAAAAACCACTATCGTAAGGCACTTGTTGTTACTGTTACTTAAAAGTCACGTTATGAAAGAAAACATATTTTTTTTAACAAAAATTTGGTTTTAATTTGTGTTAGAACACCATTTAGAGTTTCAATTAAAAAAAAAATAGGTTAGGATCCACTAAACCAGCTTCCATCCTTAAAGTCATTCCCCAAATTCTTCTAAAGCAGTCTATACCACAAGCGACACCACTAATTCCATACACTAATAACTGTACACAGTTAATTTTGTACTTGGATATAAAGGAAATAAGAAATAAATTTTTGAATATCCTTCATAACATTGTTATTAGTGTCGTTTATTTTTGCTAATATTAGGAAATTTAGCTTAAACGACTGACAACTTGGCTTTGCAGGAAGTACTGTAAAACTGTTGCTGTTTGCTTACAGATGGCTCCAAGCTACAAATAAATGATATAATAGAATACAAGACCCACTCGGAGGACGAAGTAGTACACATAAAAAGCTATAAATATCCAACGACTTTTTTTATGCAGCTTTATTTGTTAGTGTGCCGAAAGTTCATCAAGCTTCAGCGTGATAAGGTACTTGCAACATATGTCTTGTGTACATATGTTTGTTTTTAATTTAAAAGTTGGAAAATTCCAAAGATATGTATCATTTAATGTAGTGGAATTTGGTTATAATGTCAATGTCACAGAAGGATCCAAGAAAGAAATGATGATTATTTGAGTAACGTTATATAAAAATATATTAATTTTAAACTAGTAAGAAATAAGAAGTAAAAAAATATAATTTTATTGATGTTATTTTTATTACACTATTTATATGATTAAATATTTAGGTGTACAGTATTTCTACATGAAAAACATAAATAATACAGTATATATTTTAAAATATGAGCTTTGAACAATGATTAAAGGAGGTAACAATCTAGAATATTGTGGTGCAACGACAATCTTCTCTGGGCCAAAGTGTAGTGTGAAACACTAAACATTCATCTTAGTCATAGGAACAATGTAGAATGACAAATGTTGACAGCTGAGTTATTCCTTTATCAGCAGTAGTGGTTTTTAGTTCTGACAGCACTTACCCGTTCAGACTTTTCCCTTTATGCGCTTGTACGTAAAAAATATTTGCACTGTAATCTTTAGTGCATAAGCGTAATATTAGTGCTAAAGCTGGGATTTCGTTTAAAGAATGTTTTGCTGAACTTACAAAAAAAATGATGCTACATCAAGTTATCGTAACATTGTATGTCGTAATAACCATGTTCAACTGTATTTAAGAGTTATATGTTTGCGTTAGTGGGCTGGTACATAGTCATGAGATTACCTTTTTGTTTTTAACTACTCACAGTCATAGTTCAAAATAAGAATTTAATCGGAAATAGGACTTTGAGCAGTTAAAAAAAGGTATATTAAAAAAAAATGTTGTATTTATTTACATAGTAAATTTAAAAAAATAATTCTTCTAAGATTTAGTTGTACTTATTATGTTTCAAATGGAAAGAATATTAAAAATTACAATATCCTTTGCCTACCACTGGCGGCAGATTTAATCAGCTTTTAGACAGTGAATACTGCCATGGACCAATTAAATTGGCTTGCAAAAGTTGTCTGAACATCGCCATGGGCTCTGTTAGCCTGCCTGAATGGTGTCACGGGCCGATATAATCATTTTTTTAGAATATGTGTTTTCTCTATTAACTTGTAAACTTTATACACGTTTAGAAATGAAATGAACTGTTTTATCTGTTTATTACAAAATATTTATATTTTATGTTTTTTTATACTTTATGGACATGTCGCTAGTAAATCTTGGTTTACTTTAATTGAACACTTGACACTAAGTTTACACTTTTTGAGACATAATAAATTTCATTTATAAAAGCTTATTACTGTCTAAGAGTGTGAAATTGTTTTATAAACATATCGAACCAGCATTAATTTAATATAATGCTATATAAATGACATTTGGTTGTTACGCTGATAGTGTTTCACCTTGTACAAAAATAACAATAAATAGTACTCCTATTAATATTATCAAATATTTAGGTGTTTTCATGGACTATAATTTAAAGTGGGATTTTCATATACAATATGTAATAAAAAAAGCTAGATATTTCTTATACTTAGCATATAATGTGCGTTACTTACTTACTAGAGTTTTAGAAACTATCTATTATGCGTATTAACTGTGGTCTAATTATTTGGGGTGGTGTATATATATTGGAGCTTAAACAGCTTGTAAATCTACAAAATAAATTTATTAAGTTGTTAAATAACAGTAATATTCCAACTATTGAAGAGCTGTATGCAGCCAAGTGTGTTATGTTCCACTATAAATACTTAAGTACTACTTTTTGTAACTCTATCAGCAGATCAACAAATAAGGACTTGCATATCATAAACATAAAAATATGAAAAAAAATGTATATACACTACAATAAAGTATTTTAATTTATTACCGAATGATCTAAAATATGTAAAAAAAATATCTGACAAGACAAAAAAAAAAAAAAAAATTGAAATACTTTATGTATAATCCATAAGCAAACCATGAACACATTTAAATTGTGAACCAGGCATTTAATATAGTGTACATGTATACAGATCTTTTGTTTTCTTTTTTCTTAAGTTTTATTTTAATTCTTAGTTTTTAAGCTAAGAATTGTTAAAAACTATTTAACAATAGTTTAGCACAGAGGCACTTCCTCTCTCTTCAGGATATATGTAACTCCTTATGGAGAAATATGTATATATATAGCCAATAAATAAATTATATGATATGTGTGTGATTTAAAAAAAAATTGATTTATGTATTTTACTTTATAATATTAGAAATCTCGGGTTAAATGTTCAGTTGGCTAGCTTTCAAATTCAGAAATCACTTAACATTATTAAAACGAACTCTTTATGGAATCTTACAAATAAATTCTAAAGATTGTGCTAATATTTCATTTTAACTAGATGGAAGATGTGTGGGTGAAAGATCTGACGTGATTTAAGGATGAGTTAACAAAATAAAATGATCGGTTTAAATTAGGCTATGGTACTTTAGGTTGGTTTAAAAACAGTGTGTAAATTTTCCGTAATTATAAAAAAAAAAAAAACTGTATATTGTTTTGATTAATTACGTCCTCAAGTAGTCTGATGATTAAAGCCACTGGTCGAATTTTGAATTTGGTATTAAGTATCACCCATCATGTTTTTGAAGCTTATAATGAATTATGTTAAAAAGATATTTTGTTTATTGTATTCTTTAAACCGAATTTTGTTGGATATTGAATAAAATGGGTGTTGCAGTGTAGTCTCAAGTTTTTTTCTTATTTTGTTTGACTAATGCTTAATTTTTTTTTTTAATGTTGAACTTCTCTTTTCAAATGCTTGGACCAGAATAGTCAAAATTCACAATGGCTTTCTCATTGTTGAGTTTCTCCTTTTTTCCCTTATTCCTCAACAAACTATTGGTTCTTCTTTAATTTTCTTATAGAGGTAGTTCTTTTATTTATGTTTAGAATCTGAAGCGTAAATGATGATTACAATATTATTGTGAATAATATATTTAATTTAATACCATTGGACTGCAAATGGGCTCAGTATTTTCTTTAATGTGAGCTCAGGGTTCGGTGATTTATGGTATCCTACATACTCTGTGGTGTTTACACATATTTATATATAATTAAAATATTATTGTGGTTACAGCTATTATCAAATGTTTACTTTTGTTATAGTATCAGTAAGTAAATTTAAAGCAAAGTTATAGTCAGCTGTTCTGACATGTGTTTTCATTAGATAAGACACTGATTGTGACATTACGTAAGGCAATATATTATTTTCATTAAAAAGACAAATGGCATTGCCGTATAAATTGCTTTTTCCAAAAAAAATACAGTATTTGTAGTTAGTTGACTGGAAAATAAATGTATATATCTATCAATTGTTAATATTTCTTAATGAAATTTCCAGGATCTATTCATAAAATTTTGAACAAATAACATCTAAAGTATAGGTGCAAAATATTTTTTTCACCTGTAGTGATTTAAAATTAAAATAGTTTATAAAAATAAAAACACAAATTTTATGTTTCTATTAAAAACACTATTAGAAACAAAATAAGTCAAGAACATAAATTTTAGCTCTTAAAGTTAATTCATAAGAACATGGAATCAAAATCATATTCTATCTTTTGTATTAAGCATAGTTATGATTGTGTATGTGTACTTTTGTTGGAAGTCATATAGGCAGTGGAGGTGTTGGGTAGTGGGATGGCCTGGAGTCGAGGCAATGTCCCGTGCAGATAAATTGTGCGGTATTCAGTAAGACTTTTCTGATTGGGCATGACATTCAAAATGTTAATATAAGAACAAAAATTAGTTTTTTTTTCTTAATACGAAATAAAAGAAATTTATGATTTTGAGAGTGTTTCAGAAGAACAAAATAATCCCTAACTATGTCTTGTTTGTTTTTTCTATTTACTGACTACTTCAATCTCCATATATGATAGAATTTAAGTAATTAGATAAACCAATTGTTTTTTTACCAGCTTTTTTGGAAAACAGTTATATGTGAAAACGTTTGTGTAATGGTTATGTACCATTTATTAACCTTGTTAATATAAATTTAATATTAAAAATGTGTAATTTTGGCACCATTAATTTGGTCAGTGTATGTCCAGTAATAAAAAATATTTGTTACAGTTCTTAACAAGACTGAGGATCGTTTTACACATTATCGTAGGAAGTATAGTAGGAAGCTTGTTCTTCAGCGTTGGCCGTGACGCAGCATATGTCTTTGACAATCTTAGCCTACTGTTCTTCTCTTTAATGTTTCTAATGTTCACAGCCCTTTCATCGATGATGATGTCCTGTAAGTAGTCTGTTTCATTAAATACTATAGAATAGAATAGAATAATTACTAGAAGAAGGGTACTTAAAGTCTCAGGTACTGTGATCATTGGACCTATTGTGCAACAAAACCTCGAGTTCAGCAGACTAGTATATATAATAAGTTCCAGCTCCTCCTGCTGGAGGTCCTCAGGGTCCTGAGAACCAAATACCCTTAGCCTCCTGCTGGCAAGAGCCTCAGAGTCATAAATTCTGTGGCCTTGCAAGTTCCTCTTTTTTTCTACATAACCTACACCTGGTTTCTCCATAGTACATTCTTATCCTACTACGGACATATACTACTACTATACAGATCCACAGTGTGCTGTAATGAGTACCATGGTTTTCGTTGGTTGTCCTCTGCCAAAGATATCAACAGTTCTTCTTAGTTCCCCTTGAGATACCTTTCTTAAGAGGTATTTACTATGACATTGCCCAAAATGGTTGTCCAATCTTGCCAAGTGTTGCCTCCTATTGGTAGCAGTCCCGGCCAGAGACAGAGAGATCCCTATAGCCTGCTCAGCTCCAATAAATGGAGGTGCAGATCCTCCAGTCAAACTAATCAGTCCACTTCCTCATTACCCTTAACCCCCTTATATCCTGGAACCCAGTAAAGAGTAACCCCGAGTAACAGTACGACATTCCCAAACCAGCTTGGACTGAATTGTAGGACCCACAAAGCTTTGATTACTGCCTGACTATTGGTATACATATGAAGTTGAGCCTTCTTAGAGGGCCCTTTAAAATCTCCCAAACAATGTCATCGATATCCATTACCTCTGCCTGAAATACTGTTTCCTTTCACTTCTTCATTGCTAGTTTTGTACTGTAGACTTGATTCTTTAAAATTGTTCACAAGCAAAAATTTATTGCATTTATGTTTGGAGGCTGGGATACAAATTATTGCCTATTCATTACAGAACTATCAGATTTTCATATAAATAATCTTTCACTGGGTAGAGGTGCTTCATCTTGCATTAATGTAATTTTGTGTCACTTTATCTCGTAGAATGGTGGTTTGAAACTTACTAACAGTGAATATTTTTTTGGTTGTAAAATGTGATTTCACTACATGTTTTGCAATATGGCGAAACTTGTGGCTCTTGTACTTTTTCATAATTTTGGTTTGACAGTTCAAACAGGTTAGAGTTGTAGTTGATATTACAAAACCTACCTTTTCTTTCACTTCTACTTTTATATAAAAGTAATACATATACATATGTATTAAATCACTAATTTGACTGTAGATCTAAGTTTTGCCTAAAGTTTATTTTCACGCATGCCACTTTTTAGGCTACTTAAATTTTGTACTTTAGAGGAAGTACTGTACTTCCAAAACAATAAAATGTTTTTCATTTGGTCTTGGGAATTGATTTTTAATAAACTGATTTGCATAATAATAATACAAAAAATATGATTAAAATATTTTGGGCCAAATTTTAGTTCTGTAAGCTATTTAGCTATAAAATCACAATATAGCCTATTGTGATTAGCCTACATAGCCAAATACATACAGGTGCTATATATAAAAGGTACAAATATACATTAAAAATTTTAATGTCTTTGGTAATACAAATTTAAACAACTAAGTTCAAGTTTTATCATAAGCTAAGTATGAGAAAAATTTAACGGACAAGTATTAAATATTGATTTCGATTTGCTCATCAAGTTTTTAATCTAAGTACCAAAATATCACCTCAAGTGTTTTTATATAGAATTTTGATGTTGTGCTAATAAAAAAATAAAACCAACAAACATAGGAAAGAAATATTGCTGTCTTTGTTTTCGATGTCATTTAACCTTGGTGCGATAGGCAGTACAACTCATAATAGCCTGCTCGAAAAAAGTTACACGAGGTCATGATTCCCTTGGAAAATGGTTAAAAGAGTAATGAACAACAAAGAAGAAGCAGAAATATTATAGTCTAGCACCATTTCGATATGAAATCTAATCTAACCTAACAGCTGCAGTATGCCGTTTTGGATTAGCATAACCCATAAAAAATTATAATATGCCTGCCTTGATATAATTTTTTATATCACAAATTATTTACTGTAGCAATAAACATGCTGTCTAGTGACCACTATTGCTACTTAAACTTATTTAATACATATATTTACGCCAAGCTACTTTGTTCTAAAAATGCCAGAAAGGTTGGTGTGTTAGTATATTACAATTACCACCTAGGTTAACATCTGTAGGGTGCTGTGAATGGTTTCATGACTATAATTTGTAACATGGTATGGTAAAAATATATATAATCAATAACGTTACCTGGAATTGATACAAGGTTTTATCACTTACTGTTGCTTTTAATGAAGTACCTAAGATAGTGTGATTGTAACCAGAACAAAAGCAGTGTTAAGTACTTATGAATAAGTGTGTACTATTGTTATTACATCCTCAAAACAGAATAACATGTGAAAGTGCAATACTGTCATAAGTCGTAAATGTCTTCCACCCTGTAAACAAAAACAAGTGCAGAAAATGCACCTTGCAGGTGGTTAATGGTGCAGTACAATTCAATGGGAAAACTCCACTTTTGCAGGAGATAGTAATCTTAAATGATTTTAAACTGCCTAGTTTTCATAGACTGTGTTCTCATAAAACCCAAGTATTGATAATTCAAAGTAAATATGACGATAGAATAGTAAATAACCACATATAACAGAAATTTTATTTATTTTTAATTAGATTAGAAATCTTATTTTTAATGTCAAATGTCCTGACGTGTATGGGTACAGGAGCGAAAATTTAAAACCTTGATACTTCATAATAAAGCAAACTAAAAAGAATAATCTACTACTAATGGAGACTTTTGAAGTAGGCCTACTGGTATATCTGCAGCTGCAATCCCTGTTAACCTAAGCTATATCTAAGGTTTAAATGTAATTAAAAGGTTTGCAAATAAAAGTTTTTTCAAAATTTACTGCCACTAAATTTCATAGTATTCACTTACTGATACTTTAAATAATTCTATAGTATTTGGTTAATATAAAATAAATGGTTCACCACCAATTTTTATCCTAAAATGCTAAATTCATGTATATTTAAATAAATATTTAGGCTTACATTTAAGTATATGTTTTAAAGCATATCAATAAAAATCCTTATCAATTTTTGCCCGATTGAAGAAATAATCAAACAATTGAAAAACCTGAACTATGGGGATGTGTGAAGCTTACTAACCTTATTTTATTGCCCACTGTGATCATATTTGGAGTTCATGCCAGTTTACTGACTACAGACTACTTTCAAGAGTCTGGGTCAGTTTATTATTAAAAAGTTCACATAATAAATTGTTCATGCATGCAATGTAAATGATAATATAACGTCTTAATGTATGAAGTTCATTAAAAATTGCATAAAATCATAAATTAAAAAAATGTACCACATGTTTATATTACTTAATTTTGTCATACAATATGAAATACAACAAAAATGTAGTATAATCATACATCAATATGTGTGATTTTTGATGATATATGTATGATCAATATGTATGAGGTATCATGATATGTGGTGATCCATTATAAATACCTAATTTTTAAGCATTATTTTCATCAGACAAAACTGTACATAAGTATTTTACCAAGGTGAAGGGATCTGGTAAGGTTAGAGTGTGTCATACAATTATAAAATCAACATGTGTCGCTGCTAGCCCAATACTTAATGGATGAAAGTGGGCATAAATGGGTTTAATAAATACTGTGTAAGATATATTAGGTTACTTTATTTTACATTATTATAGTTTTTCTAAAATTATTTCTTTTAGTCATAAAAACTTTAAGATTGAAGCACTGTAATAACCAGTTTTCCAGCTATTTCTTGCTTTTACCAGTTTTTAAACCAAAAATTTTAGAAATGCAAAACAAAAATGAAAATATTACTTCTTTATAATTATAAAATAAGCTTTTCTGTAGAAAAAATACTTCAAACTTTTTTGTTAAAAATGTTTCTAAGATATGTTAAGAAGACTAATGTTTAGGCCTGTTAGTTTTTTTTTTTTTTTTTTTTTTAGTGTAGGCTATGGCTGGATGTTGGTATAATTATGAATGTAAAAGCACAAGGAAAATCATCTTTCTTAAGAATAGCCCATACGGTTTATTTGTAACATACAATCAGTATTTATATATATCATTCATATAATCAATCAGTAGAATATTTTATATATCATTTTAGCACAATCAATAGACGTTCAGGAGTTTCTTCTGTTATAAGCTTCCAGTATTTGCATGTTGTCCATGACAAACCAATTTCTCAATGACTGAAGACTGATCCTAGAAAAAAATATATATTATAACTATACAAAGCTATTACCTCTAATTTTAATTACGAACTTAAAATAGTTACACTTTGCAGTAGTATATAGACTGATAACTATTTGTACTTTTGTATCAAACTGATAGCTAATGTTCTATTTTTATAATAAAACTGCTGATCAAATAAATTAGTAATGCTAAAATTTTTTTCTCAACAATATAAATATTCACCTCAATTTCAAGCAACAAAATATATAACTTTAAAACTACAAAATAGGAGAACAGCACTACATTTAATGCAGATTTCAAAATATATACAAGAGGCTATAAGTGTTTTTTTCTTGATTTAACTTAAAACACACATACGCTTAACACTTTACTACAAGTTTTACCTAGAGTGAAATCTGATTAACTGTGTAAGTATAAAAATTATTAAACTTGATATTATTTAAGGCTGAGGTGAACAAAGTTGTACTTACTGAGTTGTTTATTCTTTTCACTGATGAAATAGGCACATATTCGATTTGATAAAATCAAAAATGTTCAAATCCAAAATATCTTTGGCTAGGTGATGATTACTGTAATTTAAAACTTGTAGTTGAAAGGTTTCTCAAGTTTAACCTGCAACACATATATTTCTCTTAAAAAAATAACTCATGAAAAATATATTTTCTATATAGCCTAGCCTAATATCATGATAGTCCATCAAATGATAATTTATACAAATGCCTTGACATTTTTTGAAAAAAACTTGTATTCCAATCACATGGTCATAATTTCATGAAGGCCAATTTTGTGTGGTCTTTCATTTACCAATTGTAATTTTGATTAGGCTACCTACAGCAATAAACTAAAAGGCAACATGTAAACAAACATTATTAATTATTGTAGGACGTGTATATGTATATGTAACAAAAATTAATATACATTTTCTTAATGCTAGTTACTTGTGAACTATATCAAGTGGTATTCTCCTTGTGGAATTATAAAATATACTGGAAAACTGGTTTACAATATTCCGAACCTGTTAAGGAATACAATAATCCTCAATTAATTAACAAGCAAACAATCCAATAAACAAGAGATGGTAAAACTGAGTTATTGGGACCAATATTAATTTATCAAAAATATAAAAATAAAGAAACAAGTAGAATTTACAAAAAAGTGAATTTACAATAAAAGTTACCAACATAACCTCAAAATGACTACTGTTCGAAAGTAGGTAACATGCTTTTAATGGTAAAACCGATAATTGTTTCATAATAACGATAAGTGTATTTTCATAATTAAAAGAATACATTTTTTTTTTTTTTTAAAAGAACTTGATAACCTAACTCTACTTAGCTGTTGCTTAACCTAACTTGACTCACTTTTGGGTGTTTAATGAAACGCATGTTATTACTAATCAAAAGAATATAATTTTTTTCTTAAAAAAAGAACTTGGTAACCTAACTCAGCTTAGCTGTTGGGTGTTAACTCATTTATTACGTATATAACTTATATTCCTTAAACATACTAATCTTTGTTGTTAGTAGTATCACAGCATATAGTAAAAATGGACGTCGGAATATAGATTTGTAACAAATCACTAAAAATCATAATTTATCATAATAAAGTTAATCTTCCATGGGTTAATATCTCTCAACGAATGACAGAGCATATAATAAAAGCAAAAAAATAGTAAAATCACAATTTTGCAAAAGTTCTGAAAAGTCAGACATACTCGAGCCAATTACAATCCAAACTGTTAAAATTATAGTGTATTTTCATAATTAAAAGAATACATATTATTTTTAAAAAAGAACTTGATAACCTAACTCGACTTAGCTGTTGCGTGTTTAACCTAAACTTGACTCACTGTTGGGTGTTTAATGAAACACGCATGTTATTACTAATCAAAAGAATATAATTTTTTCTTAAAAAAGAACTTGGTAACCTAACTCAACTTAGCTGTTGGGTGTTAACTCATTTATTACGTATATAACTTATATTCCTTAAACGTACTAATCTTTGTTGTTAGTAGTATCACAGCATATAGTAAAAATGGACATCGAATATAGATTTGTAACAAATCACTAAAAATCATAATTTATCATAATAAAGTTAATCTTCCATGGGTTAATATCTCTCAACGAAATGACAGAGCATATAATAAAAGCAAAAAAATAGTAAAATCACAATTTTTGCAAAAGTTCGAAAAGTCAGACATACCGAGAGCCAATTACAATCCAAACTGTTAAAATTAAAGTGTATTTTCATAATTAAAAGAATACATATTTTTTTTTTTTTAAAGAACTTGATAACCTAACTCGACTTAGCTGTTGCGTGTTTAACCTAACTTGACTCACTGTTGGGTGTTTAATGAAACGCATGTTATTACTAATCAAAAGAATATAATTTTTTCTTAAAAAAGAACTTGGTAACCTAACTCAACTTAGCTGTTGGGTGTTAACTCATTTATTAAATATATAACTTATATTCCTTAAACATACTAATCTTTGTTGTTAGTAGTATCATAGCATACAGTAAAAATGGACGTCAGAATATAGATTTGTAACAAATTACTAAAAGTCATAATTTATCATAATAAAGTTAATCTTCCATGGGTTAATATCTCTCAATGAAATGACAAAGCATATAATAAAAGGAAAAAAATAGTAAAATCATAATTTTTGCAAAAGTTCGAAAAGTCAGACATACCGAGAGGTAATTACAATCCAAACTGTTAAATTTTTATATTAATGTACACATTTTACTTATACGTATTGTAACCTATATAATAGATTTATTATTAGCCTAGAAAATGTCAAAGCAAAACTAAATAAAACTATAGTGTTGTTACAAACTTTGATTTTATACTGAATTTGTAGAAGTCATTAAAGTTTATCTAGTTCTTTATGAAAGAAGGACATAGCCTCAATTTAAGTAAGCCTGGGATTAGTTTATTCATTAGCCATTTTAAACCATATTAACTTTTTATAAATTTGTATTTAATACTTATCCCTCAGCTGACTTTTGAATGTTCTTTTGCCAAAACACTTAATTTAATTAAATGTATAGGCCTATATGTAAAAATCCAAAATGTCATTTTAAGCAAATGAATGAAAGACAAAAATGAACCTAACTAGTCTAATATGGGTTTGTGTGAAATATAGATTTGAAATTAAAAATAGTTAGGCCTAATATAATAAGTAATCATCATTTTATATAAAAACTATATTTTGTTTTAAAATTGACTGCCTTTAGCTTATATTGAACAATAACATGCTGGTAGCAACATTAAATTATTCTTGTGAATTCTACAAATATTGCTATATTTTAGACTTAAAAACAACTGTAACTTCACAATTAGTTAGAACCTATCATCTTGTTACTTCAAAAATTTGCATTGAATTAATTACTGACTAATTTGCAAAGTAAATCCTCCATGCTCAATGTAATGTAAAATGTAATAATAATGTCGCAAAATTTTTCTGTTAAAATTGTATAAAATCGTTACTTAATAAATGTTGTGTGGGTTAATATTAGGCCTACTTAATTTTTATAAAAATATTGTAATTATATTACACCTGAGGCATATTAAATACACAAATAACTTATCTTTTCTCCATCATATAAATAAGAGAAGAAAGTATGTTATGTCCTTACAGAGCTTAATATAGTTTATAAGTTGTAACTTAGCTTTAGGAATATTTTATACTTTTCTGTAAATATATTCTCATTTTCACATAAAAACCTACTTTAGACTAACCTCACCCCATTACAGTAGTAGGTATAAGAAAAAAAATATATTTAGACTATAATGCTTAGTTGTAAGTTTTCTTTGGTCTGTAAGTAGACATAGACATATTATTTAGATATTTGCACAATATTACTAGATCTACCAATGTTACAACCAAGTAGCCTACTTTAATATTAAAAATAAACTGATATCTTAGTGATATGTAAAAATTTATTACTAATACATTAGTTTCAGTTTACTATTATTAATATAGTAATTATTATAAAAGTGATTGTTGGTCCTCCAACTATTTGTCATGTACAATAATTGTTAATATTCTAAGTTATAAATAATGTGAAATCTTAAAATTATAGTAACACATTCATGGGTTTACTAACCTTCTTCCAGTCCTGTTTTCTTCAATCCAACAGAATTTTGGTTCTTAACAATATTTTGTCAATATATTTCAAAACTTGTATTTGTTTCTACATCTCAATTCTTCATTGAACTACTTTTTGTAATAGAAAAATCCAGACACAAATGAACAAAATACATTATGGTTATCAACATTGGCATAACCTCAACCTAGGAGAAAGCAGTTCACTTTGCATTTTTCACAGGAAAAATTGAATTTGAAGACGCATTCATATACAATAAAGTATCGTATTAATATGTCACTCAGCTCGCATTTCAACATATTAGAAACGTTTCAACACAGTACTTAATATTTCATATTTTTCAAAGTTTGCAATGAATCTAATGCATTCCAACATGGCCGCTTATAAGACAACACACAGTTTTCTAAACCCAAATATTTCTTGCGTTCTGTGAACCTGATTTCTTGCCTCCGTGGAGGTCAAAACTCGAAGCGGAGGCAAATTGTCGCTCTGGAGGCATATCCTAATAAATGACATGTATAAAGAGGCAATGTTTAAGGAATGGCAAATCTATATATATATATATATATATATATATATATATATATATATATATATATATATATATATATATATATGATAGTTTACTGAATTCCTCTGTTTGGAAGTGGATAATGGTGAGAAATTTCATTACAATGACAACAAATAAATAGCATAAAAAGTTTTTTGCAGAATTTCAATGGAAAAGTAAGAAAACAACCAAACTTTAATTTCATATTTTTGAAAGATCGGATGTTATATTACAGAAAATTATTGTTATTTTAATTAGATTTTAGAAAAAGAAAATATTAAATATATTTGTACATGTTTTAGTTCCATCAGAAATGCCAATAATCACCAGAGAATATTTCAACAAATGGTTTTCACTCAAGTCTTACTATTTGGTGCTCACAATAATGGACACACCGATACAGGTAGGCTATAGTGTTTGAGTGCACACAATTTTTTTTATAAATATAAAAATTCTGTTATATGCCACTTTAATTTAAACTTTTTGGAATAAATAGTTGCCACATTGTTCAGACTTTCTTGTGCAGGTTCATCAGAAAAAAGTTGCATCCATTTTTAAAAAAATCACGGTAAAAAATTACTACAGATAAAAATCATAATTTTCGTTTTGTTATACCCAGAAACTAATAGTTTTGTTAAATACCTCCGTATGTTTAGATATGAGCACCGTTGGTTGCTCTGCACACATCAGGTCTGCCGAGGTGCGCTGTAACAGACAGTAGCAATTTGTTGGGTTTTGACTTAAACCCCAGAAGAAAAAAATCTAGTGGGTTTAAATCTGTACTCTCAGGAGACCAAAGCACAGGACCGCCCTACTCATCCATCGATTAGGAAATTTTTCCATTGAGAGTGTGGCGCACTGGAAGACCAAAATGAAGAGTTGCATTGTTTTGTTGCCAATTTATGGTAATGTTATTTTTCCAATTCAGTATGTTCAACATGCGGAAAAGCATCATGCTATAATATGTCTAAATAAATGTATGTTGTTATTGTGCGCTCAACAAAAATGAATCCATTAGCCCACACCAAATATTCACTTTTGAAGAATCTCAAATATACTGAGTTCATTTTGTTACCGAGGCCCCCCAGATTTTATAGCTATGTCAATTTCCAACTCCATTCATGTGAAACGTTGCTTTGTTCATGAACAAAACTTATTTTAAAAAAGTTTCATCATTATCATGAATCTTATGAAGAATTTCAACATCAAACACAACACAGTCATGCCTAAGTAACCCATTTTACGATTACTTTGCAGTTGGAATCATTCCATTGACATTGTTACTGTGGTAGTTATGATTGTTTGAAATGGATGCAACATTTTTTAATGACAGTGTGTATGTTATACAAACTCTTTTAAAAATATGGTTCTGATTTTTTAAAGATTTTGAATGGCTGCCTTTTTGAAACAGATCATTGCATTTCACTGTATAATAAGCTTGACTAAACCAAAATTAGATTATTTACCAAGTTTGTTTTTTGCATATTGAATTGAACTAGTTTTTAGAATCTATTTTCACATCATAAGACAGCTGTTTGGTGATTTGTTGTGATGTACTGGTTACTATATTCTCAATTACTTGAGATGTTTAACAAGTATACATTATAAATTAAAGTATACTTAAGTAAAACTAATTTTCTTTTTTATCCAAAGTTCTAAAAAAAAGTATGTTTTAATGTGTTTTTTTTACTGGAACCGTTTTGTTTTATTCTTTTCTGTTTTTCTTAATCAATATTTTTACAAACATGAATCTCTTTTGTTCTAATTTTCTGATTTTTAAAAATTACAACAAAATAACTTTATATACTTGACCAACAATTATTGGATTTAAATAACAACAAGATTTACCATATATAATTATTACAATGATGATATTGATTCATTTCATTTAATCTTCGACTATGATTAACCAAAACAACAAAATGTAAATATTAACATAGAAATTCAGTTCAATTATTATTGTTTATCAAAATTTTAAAAAACTAAGACCACTGTATATAAGGATTATTTAATCCTTCAGTTATTATAATTAAATATTTCTTTACACAAAGTTAAACTAAGAAAGTTCAATAATCGATTCTTTCCTTTATTAACTAAAACACACACACACACACCAAGGTTTGGATGAGCATGTACTAATACAAAGTTTATTAGCAGTCATGTATATGGTTAATTATTTAAATAGCCTCTTTCTCTAGGCAGGTTGATCGTGGATGTCATTCAAGATTTATTTTACTAAAACTAATTCTGATCGATAAGAAATAGAATTCAAAGTAAAATTGTATTTTTTAACTTTATTCAGAGTTGTTAAAATAATAAATTGACAGTTTTTTTTGGAAAATTTAAGTTCAGATTGGTTAGTTCTTTGGTTTTAGTATGAATTCCATCAAATTTTGACTGATAATTCAGTTGGATTTTCAAAAAGGTAGCAAAATATCCAAAGTTCACTTTTATAGAAAATATGGTTCTATTTTTAATTGATTTACTAAAGGGGTACTATGTAAGGGAAGCTTTTATTTAATTAAAATTCACACTATTTGATATCTCTTCTCCAATGGCACTATTCTTTGATGATGATTTTCATTTTTAATTACTTTTAACTTTAAAACAACCTTATGACACTGACCTTATGACCTTGACAACCTTATGACCTTGACAACTTTAGACAGCTTTCTTCTCCAGATTGGAAATTCAAAATTTCTACTGTATTCTTACATTAATTTTTTTTTGAGGCACTATTTTGGGCAAATCTTTTACAAATTTTATTTTGCTATTTAAATTGGGCATTTATAAATAATTTTATTTTTAAATTAATTTCTACCTCCTAAATTTAAAATTTGTTAAAATAATTCTTTGGTTTATTTATATTCGATTGTTATGTAAATAAATTATTTTATCACATGGCTTTCGATCATTCTGCATATCTTAGCATTGCCTAGCAATTAGGTGTGATGCAAACATAAGCCCCATCCTTTTGAATACTTATTTACATCAATTAAATATACAACCTTGCATGTTTACTTTTATGTACTTAATCATTGTGATTTATTTCTCAATATCTGTTGTATACATAATTGAATATTCTTGTGTCTAACTATGTCTGTATAAGTTGTTTTTATAATTTCTCACAAATTAAATTAATATTTCTTATAAACATGCATCGACCTTTAGGCTATTTGTCTTGACGTAAACACTTAGGAAATTATGCAGCCATGATTCAGATACATGAACAGATCGTATATTGTTGAAGATTTGAAGTCATTCAATAAAGCTTATCATTTTTAATTATTAGTTGTTGCAAAATAAAAGGCAAAAAATGTTTATAAATAACAGAGAATTGTTATATATTCAATCATAGATGTAATTATAATAAATTTTATGTTATAATTGTTGTTTAATCCTTTCCCTTCAGAATTTTCACACTGCTATTTATGTCCTATCCATTTGTACTTTACTCAGCCTGAAAATATTTACTGCTGAAGTTACACCTGGTGAATTGTTTAAAAACAATTTGGACATGTTTTTTTTATAAAACCAATCAAAGAAGACTGATGTATATGTTATTACATACGAATTTTGTCCATTTGCATTTTCGTAATATTTATAGTCATTTTTAAGTTAGTTGATAGTAAAGATTATGATAATTTAAATTGTATATGGTTTGTTTATTATTTTGTTACTTTCCTGAAATTAATGTTAATATAAGTTTTGAAGATTTGTTCGATATTTAATTCTAGTAAAATTTTGAAATACACTAAAAATTGTCTGTTTTGGTAATTCACTGTTTTTCTATTGCCCATTCTGGTAATTTCACTAACTGTAGCAATAAATATTGATAAATCTGGTAAAGTACTTATAGACCTATTTTAGGTAACTATAAAAATAACATTTTTAAAAGTAATTATATGAAATATTTAAAATATATACTTTTAGTTTTTTAAATTTAAGATATAGCCTAAATTTACAACAAAACCGGGTTAGAAATGTTGACACAAAACTTGAATCCAAGTTTTAAACATACAATCTTCATTCACATGAATATATTTTCATAACTACTACTAAATACATATAGAAATATGTATTTATAAAATAAGAAAACTAACAACCATTAGAACATTTTTAAGTTATAGAGAAACAATGACTAAAAATAATCATGCAAGATTTTGTTAGTTTATAACTGAGCTGATGCATGAAGGTCTTAATTTCATTTTCCAAAATATATACTGTATTTAGTAGAGAATTGTTTCAAAACAATATTCAGTAAGAAGCAGCATATATTAGAGAAATTATAGACGTATTTAGAAGACTGAAAGATATAGAAGATGTAGAAAACAAACCACTGTTGCTATTAAAAGATTTGTACTGACTTTTAAACACTATTATAAATTTCCGATATAGGGTTAAGGTTATTACATTAATTCACCTCTAGAACTGCGATCAAAGGACCTATTATGCAATCTCGTGGATTCAGGCTACCAGTTTAGTAGACTAGTACCCCAGTGAGCTTTAGAAGACCACTGACTAGCTGGAGGTCCTCAAACCCTTTTCCCCATGCTGATAAGAGCCTCACAATCATAGATTATGTGACCTTCAGTTTCTTCTTCCTTCCTGCGTAACCTATACTTGATTTATGTGTGGTACATTCCTATCCTGTTGATATGCACTCTCAGACATAATGAGCCTCATGGTTTTCCTTAGATGCTCTCTGCCCAGGATTGCTGTTATCTCTCTATGTCCTCCAAGAGGGACCTTTTTTAGAAGGCTAAATGCCTTACTATGGGGATAATGAGTTTCAGGTGATAATAAAAAAGTATACATTTTACCTAAATTAATAAAAAGTGATGCGTAGTGGAGGGAGAATGTGAAAAAGTATTAGTACTGGATTTTAGAAGCATTAATTCATTACCCTAACCTTTTGTTATGTTTGTTGAACAGATAGTATGTGTGCTGTGTTATTGTACAATAGTCTACCTAGCATCTCAACAGCCATATGAACTCTTCAGGTTTGGTTTGTTTGTAATGATGTGCAGCATTGTGTCTCTAGTTGCCCAAGCTCTCGGCTTTCTGGTGGGAGTTCTCATGAAAGTGGAGGTATTACTTAACAAGTAGTAAATAATAATTAGTAATTAGGATTATGACCTATTGTGTCTAGTGATCTTTTTATTCACCTCATAAAGGCTACCACATTTCAAAACCTCATTGTTTCATCTTCAGGCTGTAATACAAAATGTCAAATCCCTTTGTTGAGCTCGTCACGAAGTTAACAAAACATTGAAAACACACTAACAAACACTAAACACAATTGTGTGATTTTTATTAAAATTCATTCATTTTATTGGAAATGTATTTAATTTAGCCCAGAAATATTTACTACCGAAGTTACAGCTTGTAAATTTTCTTTCAAAAAACTTATATGTTTTTTTTACAAATCATATTCAGCAAGACTAAAGGTATGTACTATTAGATACAAATTTTGTTATTATGCATTTTTATAATGTTTAAAATCTTTTTAACATTAGAGTAAAAAATTGTAAAGTAAAAAATTTGTGTGGTTATTTTCATGTATATTTATGTACTGTTTTTTTTACACTTAATTATTTTTGTTATACTTATTATTATTTTGTTATTTTTTAGAAATAAATTTTAGTACAAATATTGAAGATTTTGATCAATTTTGAATTTTAGTATAATTTTTTATCTGTTGCTTGTTTTTGGTAATTTCACTAACTGTTGCATTAAGTTGTTATAAAATGTGGTAAAATATTTTTAGGTAACTATAGAAATAGCATTTTTACAAATAAATCATAATTAAACAATGACATTTTTTTTTAAATAAAGGTCATAATATAAATTTACAACAAAACTGGGGTTAGAAAAAAAAATGTAAAATTAGAATCTGATTTAATATGCAAACAATGTTAAGTCAAATAGGTATATTTTTATAAATAAATGATAAATTTACAAATAAACTAAAAACCATTAGAACGTTATATAAACATATAAAAAACAAACACTTACAACAATGGTGTTAGGTTAAACGGTTACAGATGATGCGTAAAAGTTTTCATTTCATTTTCCGAAGTGAATACAGATTTTAGTGGAGCATATTGTTTCAAAACAGTATTCACTAGGAACCAGCACATACTAAGAAGTGTTTAGATACTGAAAGGTATAGTAAGTAGGCAAAATAAACAGTGCATTGTTGCTACACAACTGCGATGTCGGACTGAGTCCGAATTTCGACCATTCGGGTAAATTCCAATGTCAGACTACGTCCAATTTACGAACGGAAAGAGATAATAGTAAATATTTATTAACTAAGCTTATTACTATATTACTTTTGATTTCATGCCTTCATATTCATGGGAATATCATAGTATATAACTCTATCTACATTTTGATTTTCATTGTTTTATAATCTTTCAGGGTAAATATGAAGTAACGTAAAGGTTAAATAGGGAAATTGATAGTATTGTTGGAAGGAGGTGGGGTCTATAAAATAATTTTCACAGACGCTTCATAGACTCATCAGGGCCTGGCATATTATATAAATACATCCCTTTTGTTTATTTGTAGCTTGTAATTATTTACAAATCATGGGTGAAAGCAAATAGTATGTTCATGAACACAAGTATGTATATGTTAAGAGCCCGCTGTAATGCAGTGGAAACATGCACACTACAAATACATTGGGAGTAATCTTAAATACTTTCTAATTGTTGCTTCCTTACCTTAATGGTACAGTCGCCACTCAATATGTCGTACTTTAAGGGACCAGGGGAAAAATTTTAAGTATTGAGGACAGCTAAAAGTATATAGAGAGTGATAAAAAGAAAATTTGAAAAATCAAATATGTATTTAACAACAATTTACAGTACAATTGATAGTTTTACCAGTTACAATTGGTGTTTACCAGGAATCGCTGGTTGAACCAAAAATTAATTTTTTTTATACAATGTGTTCTACAAACTTGGAATTTTAAGAAAATCTTACAAAAAATTTAGTAACAAAAATAATATTGCATAGATGGGGCACTTTTGATTGAACACATGTTTCCAGAAGTTCCCTGAAGTTATGCATTGAAGTTTTTCAGTATAAACAAGATATTACTTTTTCAGGGAAAGCTTGTCGGACACGTTCCATTGAAAATTGAGTAGTGTGGGCCTTATACTGATGGAACTTCAGGTCTTTAATCAAATTGTTTCTTACTGTAGAAATGCGTAGGTGTGATCCTTAGCAAACGGTTGGGGCTCTCCAACGTAGCAACGTGCACATGCTGAACATTCTCAGGTGTACAAACAGTTTTTGCTGCACTGGAGGTTTTTTTTTATCAATGATCCTGTTGTGTTCCCAATATGCATCCATCTCAAAATTGTGTTACGGTACAGAATCGGCCCACGCAGAAGTACATTGAAGTGCTGGTGAAAGTCTCGTTGGGCCTCACCGTTAGCGTAAAACCATCTCATAACAAAAGCACAGTACTCAAGGTCCTATACCTTGAGTTTTTTTTTTTTTTTTTTTTAACTTTATTTACAACTGAGTAGAAATACCCATCTAGTAATTTACATTTAACACATGTTTACACTTTGAAGGGATATATCCCATTGGATATATTCCCTTAGAACCTATACCTTGAGTGTAACTGAAACTTGCAACTCCCCCCTCTACACAATAGGACCTTCCCAACCAACATTACCCCACTATGTGTCGTGTACTACCCAATACAAAAATATGCGGTTCCCAGTAAACACCCTTTACAATATGTTTTTTTGTCCATGAGAGAAAGAGTCTTATATTTAATATATTCATTATTACGTTTAACAAGTAATAACAACTCTACATAAATGATACTGCACGAACAGTTTCTGTGAGAACTGACTTGCACTTTCCAATAAATAGGCTTCTATTATTATTTTATTTACTGTCTCACTCCACTTTGTCAGTGCGGCCAACAGTGTTGTTCCCATTTGACAGTACAGTTTATTTATGCACCAACTCTGTGCCTGACATTCTTAAAACATTGCTTTTCCATTTAATAATAACAGTTGAGTCATTTTTTATCAGTAAGTAAATGTGTTTGAAATGAGTGAGTTAGAAAGTTAAATAATGTTATGCCTACACTGTATAAACTAATGTATCCAGTTGGTATGATTTATAGAGTGGCTGATTAGGAATTATAGAGTGAACACTGAGCTTCCTCAGTACGAAAAAGCAAGCGACCAAAGTGCATGTTTTTGTATGATTTATAGAGAGTTTTTCAAGAGTCCATCGTCTCAGTATGAATTCAAGAGTTTTACGAATTATAGAGGTATGAATTATGGAGTGACGACTGTAGTAAACATTATCAGTTTTAAATCTTTTTTTAAAGTCATTTCTGAAAACAATTTCCGTATTTTTAAGATGTCAGTCAATAAAAATAAACCTGCCTTAATAAGTTAAAATTATTTCTCTCACTATACATTTATAAGTAGCACATGAAGCAAAAGATTGTTTCAACGATGCTTAGTATATGACACTTGTAGTTTAAGACTGAATGGAACTAAATAATTGTTGAAGAGTGTTTCCTCACAGACATTCAAGTGCAGTGGAGTGAGTATTCTAAAAGTAGCCCAGTTTATGTAATTATGCAGGAAGATCAACATCTTGTATTAAAAAAAAAAAAACAAACTAAAAGCTATTTCAGTTACACATGGCCAGGCTGTCTGTTTATATATTATTCATTTTTGTTTGTTTTTCTTGGCACTGTTATTCCCAAATTTTTTAATAAATATCCTCTCATACATAGGTAGATTATTATGTGATTTTAATTTATATAATTCCATAATTCCATATGTATTCTATTAATTTTTTGCATAGTAATGTTGCTAACATAGTCCGACATTCCAAAATATAATTCTTAATATACATTTTGGCCATGATTTTATAGAATTTTATTGTCAGTTTGGTGAAGTATGAAGTATCTTCGATTGTTGTAGAAGTTGCCACCAATTAACTATTGCCGGCGGAGGTAGCTGAAGTGAGCAGCTGATGGGCTTAGCGATCCCACCATACCTCTAGCTCATTCTACTCTCACTCATTTACTCCACATACACACTTGGTTTGGGGAACCTGAAACATTGTAGGACCTCTGATGGGAACCCATTCCTAAGATTCTGTTGAGTGGGTGTCTGAAAACATGTTCATTCTTAAGTACATAGAGGGTGGCTCCAGGATATTGGAGGGGAACCGTCCCCAACCAATTCCTATTCTGGATTCTGAAAACATATACTTCAGTTTTTGAGTCCCCACGTTTATTGGGGATGCTGGTGGTCGTTTGGGTGCACCCTGTGCCACTTTTTCGAAAAATCTTCGTAAATAATCGCTCGGAAAACTCATTATGGAAACTACAAAAAAACAAATCGTCAAAGGTCTGTTAAAGAGGCCTCGTTCGACTTTGTCGAACGGGTCCGTTGGTTCTGTGAAGAATGGTGAAAATGTGGGAGGCAAGGAGATGAGTACTGAAGCACTTCAGTTACCATCTCCTAGATTTTTAATTTTTAAAAACTCGGTGGAAGGGGCGGACTTGTCTAAAGTATCGTCCTTTTTAATAAATAAGGCAATTGTGGGAAGAGCAGGTCCTGTTGCTTCTATTAAGAAGCTGCAGAACGGGACCTTGCTAGTGCAGACGAACAGCGACAAGCAGAGCTCATCACTCCTAAAGATGACATCTTTTTTTGAAATGGTCAAGGTTTCTGTGGAACCCCACAACCTTAAATTCTGCTAAGGGTGTGGTGATTTGTAGAGATCTCCTCCATGTTGATCTAGAGGAGATTAAGTCAGAGTTGGCAAGTCAATCAGTTATAGACGTGTGCTGTATTACTCGTAACGAAAAGGGGCAAAAAATATCTACTGCCTCATTGATTTTGACTTTTGGTAAACCAACTGTCCCAGACCACATCTATGCCGGATACCAGCGCCTTTCGGTAAGGCCGTACGTTCCAAACCCGAGACGGTGTTTTAAATGCCAGGGTTTTGGACACGTTAGCTCCACATGCTGTATAGTGAGCAATGTAAAGACGATCCAAAGTGTTGCAATTGTGGTGGAGACCATCCTGCTCGTTCCTTTGACTGCCCTAAGTTTAAGGACGAGAAAGCCATTCTTTCTATCATGGCCAAGGATAAGATTACTTTTTCAGAAGCAAGGAAGGTTTTTAAAAGCTCAAAATCAATAATTGAAGGTAAATCGTTTGTTGCTGCCACCTCTGCTAGTAAATCATCGTGTGCTAATTATGAAGAGCTAACTAAAATGGTAAAAGCATTATCAGAACAGGTAGCTCAATTGCTAACTCTGATTTCTACGGGTTCCACACTTGATTTGCTATCTAAATCGTCTGAAACGTCTTCCTCTCAAGTGTCTTCAAAAGGAAAGGATACTCACCTTTCGAAAGTCGCTATTAAAACCCTTGTGACAAAGAATCCGAGGCCTCTAATTCCAGAAACAAATCCATCTTCTTCCAATCTAGGCGTAAGAACTAAGTCGCAAGTGTTAAAGTCTTCGTCTAAAAAACGCCCTTCCTTCTGGACTAGTCCATTTTCTAAAAAAATCAAACACATACCCACCAGTGGTTGTGTCTAAAAGAAAAATACAAACAAAGAAGGAAAAAAAAAGGAAGGAGTTGCTTCCAAGGTGCCTCCTTCCAAAACTACTATCTCTACAGAGTCGGACATCAATCACAGTAGTGATTCGATGTCCATTGATTCTGATAAATCAATGACTCATAAGTGTGAATTCGAAATGAATCCAGTTGTATATTAAACCTAAGCATTCAGTGTCTGCATGTACAAAAAATAAAGTGATACAGTGGAATGTTAAGGGGGTAAGAAGCCATATTGAAGATCTGAAGGTTCTTGTACGAGATATGTCGCCTTTAATAATGTGCCTTCAGGAGACTCACTTGTGTGAATCTCACAGTTTCAGTTTCAGGGGTTATTCTGTTTTCAGAGCAGATTTCATCGCTGAGGAAAGAGCCAGAGGTGGTGTAGCCATTCTGGTTCACAACTCAGTTGAGTCGGTTCTTGTGAATATAGTAACTCCTTTACAAGCTGTTGCCATTCAAACAACCGTACCATTCAAACTTACAATCTGCAGCCTATATTTATCACCTAATTATAATTTTCAAAACCATGAAGTACGTGACCTAATATGCCAGTTGCCATTGTCGATATTATTATTAGGCGATTTTAACGCTCATCATACTGTATGGGGTTCAGCAACCTGTAATTCTAGAGAAATACGCATTGAAAGGATAAGGTCCGAATTGGATTTATATCTTCTTAATAATGGTTCCCATATGCATTTAGCGGCATCTACTGGAAATTGGACCGTTGTTGACCTGTCATTCTGCAGTCCAATTCTGGCAACGAAGTTTGAATGGTCGGTATTACCTGATCTTTACGGCAGTGATCATACTCCCATTAATATTTCATTTCGTAATTAATATTCCATTTCGTTTTAGAGAATGGTGTTCCACAGGGGAGTGTACTTAATGTTACCTTGTTTGCTATCGCAATCAATGGAATTACCGCTAATGTGCAGTCCCCTGTCCGATGTTCGCTCTTTTGTGGATGATTTTGCTATTTATGTAAGCACCAGAAATATGGCAACAGCTGAAAGAACTCTTCAGCCGGTAATAAATCGTTTACAGACATGGACTTTTCCAGATCTACTGGCTTTAAATTCTCTGCTGCTAAAACTCAGTGTATTGCCTTCAGTCGTCGCTAATAGACATATCCAAGTTCGCGAATTGATCGTTATATCTTGATGGTATACAGCTCCGGACTTTTCCATCCGTCTTTTCTTGGGTCTAATATTTCATGAAAGGCTCTCCTGGAGCCCTCATGTGCATGATTTAAAGTTACGATGTAACAAAATTCTCGATATGTTGAGGGTTCTTAGTAGTTCTCAAGAAAGGTTCTTTTGTCATGTCCCTCCATGGATAATCAATATGCCAACCTTTGATTTCTCCTTGTGTACATACCTGAAAGACAACACTCCTAACATTGTGTATCAACGTGAGTTTTTTCGACTGATTAATTCATATCCATTTGCTAAATTTATTTTCACAGATGGTTCTAAGATGAATAATAATGTTGGGTGTGCGTTTTTTTCACTGGACGAAACGTATAAGTATGGATTACCCTTAATTTGTGGTGTCTTTACTGCCAAACCCTTTGCCATATTAAAGGCTCTGAACACTATTGAATTCAATAGTTTGCATTACGTAGTTTGTTCTGATTCAGAAAGTGCCCTCCAGGCAATCCGGGATATACGAGGTTTGTCCAATAAATACGCGAACTAAGGTCATAAAAACTTTATTTTACAAAATTTCATTTACATTGATTTTGTCCCCTTCAAAATACTCTCCATTCACTGCTATGCACTTATCCCATCTTCTTTTCCACTCTTCGAAGCACCCTTGGAAGTCCTCGGAAGTCAGGCTTTTCAGTCTCTTCGTCGTTTCTTGTTTTATTGTGTCCACATCTTCCCAATGCTGTCCCCTCATCACATTTTTGCATTTAGGGAATAGAAAAAAGTTGCAGGGGGCGAGGTCCGGTGAATAAGGGGGATGATCAAGGATAGTGATTGAATTTTTAGCCAGAAACTGGCGAACAATCAAAGCCGAATGTGCGGGTGCATTGTCTTGATGAAGAATCCATCCATCGTTTTGAGTCAAATGTGGTCGCACCACGACGCACTCGATCTCTCAAACGCTTGAGAATGTTAAGGTAGAACTCAGAATTTACCGTTTTTCCCTCAGGAAGGAATTCATGATGAACAACACCTTTGATATCAAAGAAAACCAGGAGCATGACTTTGATTTTTAATCGGCTTTTCCTTGATTTTTTTGTTCGAGCTTCACCTGTTGCTTTCCACTCCATGCTTTGCGATTTCGATTCGGGGTCATACTCGAAAAACCACGATTCATCACCAGTGATAACCCTATTTAAGAATCCAACATCATTTTCCATGGAATTTTTCCAGTCAGTAACACATTCGACTCTTCTCAACTTTTGATGCGGAGTCAGCAGTTTTGGCACGATTTTCACACAAACCTTTCTTAAGCCCTAATGCTCGGTTAAGATTGTGTGCACTGTTGATTTTCCTAAATTTAGTTCTTCAGCTATCATTCGGACAGTTTTTCGGCGATCAGTAAGGATAAGACGCCGCACACGATCAATGTTTTCATGCACACAAGAGGTTGAAGGTCGTCCAATTCTTGCATCATCCGTGGCGTCTTCTCGACCTTCTTTAAAGCGCTTAATCCACTTGAAAATGGCTGTTTTCTTCATAGCATTATCACCATAAACAACTCTCAACATTTCAGCAATTTCTTGGTAATTTTTACCAAGCTTTACCAAAAACTTGATGTTAATTCGTTGTTCAGTGAATTGGTCAATTTCCATATCGACGAACAAAAAAATAATGCAAAACTAAAAATAACTCTACTCGCAAGATCCGCACAGCGTAACGTTCTGCCAAGCACTGACGGCTCATTGGGTCCCAGACAACACTTTAGGCCAGTTTACGTGGCTTAACTCTCCCTAATGGCCACCATATTCGACCAGTTCGCGTATTTATTGGACAAACCTCGTATGTTCGGTAAACCCTCTGGTTCAAGATATTCTCTGCTCTGTCCATAGACTTGAACTACGAGGTGCAAGAGTATCATTTATCTGGATTCCTGGTCACTGTGGAATATTTGGAAACACTGCAGCGGATAATGCGGCAAAGGAAGCAACTTTTCTGCTGCCATGCACTCAACGTGTAATTTTGTCTGACTTTCTTTGTCACGTAAAACATTTAATTCTTCTACAGTGGGAAAATGAATGGGCAGCTACAAGCAGTAACAAATTAAGGGCAATTAAAAATACTGTTCGTCCTTGGGGATTCGTCAATACGTGCAAGTCGTAGAGAAGAGGTGGTGATCACCCGACGGTGTTTTAAATGCCAGGGTTTTGGACACGTTAGCTCCACATGCTGTATAGTGAGCAATGTAAAGACGATCCAAAGTGTTGCAATTGTAGTGGAGACCATCCTGCTCGTTCCTTCGACTGCCCTAAGTTTAAGGACAAGAAAGCGATTCTAACTATCATGGCCAAGGATAAGATATCTTTTTCGGAAGCAAAGGTTTTCAAAAGCTCAAAATCAATAATTGAAGGTAAATCATTTGTTGCTGCCACCTCGAGTAATAAAACATCGTGTGCTAATTGCGAAGAGCTAACTAAAACGGTAAAAGCATTATCAGAACAGGTAGCTCAATTGCTAACTCTGATTACTGCGGGTTCCATTCCAAATTTGCTGTCTAAATCGTCTGAAACGTCTTCCTCTGAAGTGTCTTCAAAAGGAAAGGATACTCACCTTTCGAAAGTCGCTACTAAAACCCTTGTGACAAAGAATCCGAGGCCTGTAATTCCAGAAACAAATCCATCCTCTTCTAATCTAGGCGTAAGAACTAAGTCGCAAGTGTTAAAGTCTTCGTCTAAAAACGTCCCTTCCGTTCTGGACTAGTCCATTTTCTTAAAAAATCAAACACATACCCACCAGTGCTTGTGTCTAAAAAAGAAAAAATACAAACAAAGAAGGAAAAAATCAAAGGAAGGCGTTGCTTCCAAGGTGCGTCCTTCCAAAACTACTATTTCTATAGAGTCGGACATCAATCACAGTAGTGATTCGATGTCCATTGATTCTGATAAATCAATGACTACTAAGTGTGAATCCGAAATGAATCCAGTTGTATATTAAACCTAAGAATTCAATGTCTGCATGTTCAAAAAATAAAGTGATACAATGGAATGTTAATGGGGTAAGAAGCCATATTGAAGATCTGAAGGTTCTTGTACGAGATATGTCGCCTTTAATACTGTGCCTTCAGGAGACTCACTTGCGTGAATCTCACATTTTCAGTATCAGGGGTTATTCTGTTTTCAGAGCAGATTTCATCACTGAGGAAAGAGCCAGAGGTGGTGTAGCCATTCTGGTTCACAACTCAGTTGAGTCGGTTCTTTTGAATATACAGAATAAACTCCTTTACAAGCTATTGCCATTCAAACAACCGTACCATTCAAACTTACAATCTGCAGCCTATATTTATCACCTAATTATAATTTTCAAAACCATGAAGTACGTGACCTAATATGCCAGTTGCCATTGTCGATATTATTATTAGGCGATTTTAACGCTCATCATACTGCATGGGGTTCAGCAACCTGTAATTCTAGAGGAATACGCATTGAAAGGATAAGGTCCGAATTGGATTTATGTCTTCTTAATAATGGTTCCCATATGCATTTAGCGGCATCTACTGGCAATTGGACCGTTGTTGACCTGTCATTCTGCAGTCCAATTCTGGCAACGAAGTTTGAATGGTCGGTATTACCTGATCTTTACGGCAGTGATCATACTCCCATTAATATTTCATTTCGTAATTAATATTCCATTTCGTTTTAGAGAATGGTGTTCCACAGGGGAGTGTACTTAATGTTACCTTGTTTGCTATCGCAATCAATGGAATTACCGCTAATGTGCAGTCCCCTGTCCGATGTTCGCTCTTTGTGGATGATTTTGCTATTTATGTAAGCACCAGAAATATGGCAACAGCTGAAAGAACTCTTCAGCTGGTAATAAATCGGTTACAGACATGGACGAGATCTACTGGCTTTAAATTCTCTGCTGCTAAAACTCAGTGTATTGCCTTCAGTCATCGTCGACATATCCAAGCTCCGTCGTTATATCTTGATGGTATACAGCTCCGGACTTTTCCATCCGTTTTTTGGGTCTAATATTTCATGAAAGGCTCTCCTGGAGCCCTCATGTGCGTGAATTAAAGTTACGATGTAACAAAATTCTCGATATGTTGAAGGTTCTTAGTAGTTCTCGATGGGGCGCTAATAGGACCAGTATGTTGATGTTTTATCATGCTGTAATTTGTTCGCGAATTGATTGTGGTAGCATTGTATATTCATCTGCTAGACCATCGATTTTAAAGAAACTAGACCCCGTTCATAACTCTGCAATCCGTCTTGTTTCTGGTGCTTTCCGTTCGTCCTGTCATGAGTGTTCTTGCCGATGCTGGCGAACCATCACTCTCTCGTCGGAGACAGCAGTTACAATTAATTTACGTATGTAATATATTAAGTAAACCATGGCATCCTGCTTATAGTACCGTTTTCCATAATCATTTGCACCAGCATTATGAATTCTGACCACACGCTACAGCCCCTGTTGGCATTAGAACAACCCATGTTTTTGAAGACTTGCGTATTGAACTACCCCCAATGTTTGAAAGGTTCTTTTGTCATGTCCCTCCATGGATAATCAATATGCCAACCTTTGATTTCTCCTTGTGTACATACCTGAAAGACAACACTCCTAACATTGTGTATCAACGTGAGTTTTTTCGACTGATTAATTCATATCCATTTGCTAAATTTATTTTCACAGATGGTTCTAAGATGAATAATAATGTTGGGTGTGCGTTTTATTCACTGGGCGAAACGTATAAGTATGGATTACCCTTAATTTGTAGTGTCTTTACTGCCAAACCCTTTGCCATATTAAAGGCTCTGAACACTATTGAATTCAATAGTTTGCATTACGTAGTTTGTTCTGATTCAGAAAGTGCCCTCCAGGCAATCCGGGATATATGTTCGGTAAACCGTCTGGTTCAAGATATTCTCTGCTCTGTCCATAGACTTGAACTACGAGGTGCAAGAGTATCATTTATCTGGATTCCTGGTCACTGTGGAATATTTGGAAACACTGCAGCGGATAATGCGGCAAAGGAAGCAACTTTTCTGCTGCCATGCACTCAACGTGTAATTTTGTCTGACTTTCTTTGTCACGTAAAACATTTAATTCTTCTACAGTGGGAAAATGAATGGGCAGCTACAAGCAGTAACAAATTGAGGGCAATTAAAAATACTGTTCGTCCTTGGGGGTCGTCAATACGTGCAAGTCGTAGAGAAGAGGTGGTGATCACCCGCCTTCGCATTGGTCACTCCATGTTAACGCATGGATTTCTGGTAGAACACGGGGACCCACCTGAATGCGAGTTCTGTAGGGAAACCATCACAATAAAACATATTGCTCGATTGTGATGGTTTCCAAAATGTGTGTGTTATGTGTGGTCTGAGCAACTGTTTGCAGACGATGTTGGGAGATAGTGCCTCGGCTGTTGACCAGGTTCTAGACTTCCTTCATCGTCTGAATGTTTTAAATAAAATTTAATTTATATATTTGTTATTTCTTGTGTTATTTTATTTATTTATTTTATCTAAATAACTTTATTTCTGTTATGTTTATATATACTTTTAAGAATTGTTATTAAATTTTATTCATTATGCATTGTTATTTAGTTCTTAAGTATTCGTTATTGTTATATAACGAGGTATAGTTATACCTCTTATGTAAATTTTTGTTTAATTTATTTTTACTTTTATAGTTTGTTGTTTTTTTTTTTTTATACTTTCATTTTGCATGATGGCGATGATAACCTTAACGGTTTTTCGCCGGAAAGGAAGAAAAAAAAACAATTAACTATTGGATATTGGGTATTAAGACCCAAGTTCAATCTGAAATTCATGAGTCAGGGAATAACTTCTTAGTATAAATCATGTGGTTAGCGGGAAACACATAATTTCTTAACTTTTTTGGTTGTCTTGTACTGCTTTGTACGAAGTATAAAGGGTAAAACTTTCAGAAATTGTTGAAACATTGGCTCACTTTGATAATATCCTTCAAAGAATACTTACATTGGTAAATATGATTTAAAAAAAAATTATAGTGATCTCCTTTGTTTAGCATGGTGTCATCTTTGGGCCGCTGACAATAATGCCATGGGTCGTCTTCTCCGGCTACTTCCTGCGTCTTAGTGATGCACCATCATGGTTGCACTGGCTGTTTCACATCAGCTTCCTCAAGTATGGACTTGAAGGCCTGTTAGTTACCATCTATGGCTACAATCGCCCGTACCTGTCATGCTCCGACGATTATTGTCATTTTATCTCTCCGCAAAAGTTTCTCCAAGAGTTGGACATGACTAAAGTCAATTATTGGGACAATTTTCTACTTCTTTTTCTTTTGTTTATTTTTATCAAAGTGATCACATTTTTCGTTCTCCACTACAAGCTCAGTCATAAATGATCAACCAAAGAAACTGTTTGTGTGTTTGTGTCCTGCGTCTTTCCTAGGTTAGATTTTGTTTCTCGTCATGTGTACCTTTTGTTTGTTATCTGTCAAGTCAGATTTATAATTTTATATAAAAGAAAATATATAGTCAGAAGTATAGTCATAATATTTTGTAATAATTATTTTATAAAAAAAATTGTTTATAAATTTTATATTTATTGGAAAAGTAGTAACAGATGTTTGGACAATTTTCAAAAACCACAAAATTGGAAAATAGTAATTAAAAATAGTAATTGGAAAATAGTAAGCAGGGTTTTAGCTATATTTATTTATTGACTTATTATGATAAATCATTTTACTATTGTGTTATTACTAATACAGTTGCCATTGTTTTTTATATAAGCATTGCATTTTTGGATTAATGAACTGTTTCTAAAAATCACAACTAGGCCTTTTAACTAGGTATCAAATAATCCATGGTGTTCTCTTATTAATAATTTGTGAATAAAGTAAGATAAGTAAAGTAAGTGTTACTTTTTTGTTTGTCCAAGTTTGTAGTTCAATAGGTTATTCACATTTAACAATCTTTTATTTTATATTTATCACCTTTAAGAAAATATAACAAAAAACAATACAATTATAACATTTAGCAGTGTGGCTTCTACATAATCTAATTATTGGTACAGTAATGATCAGTTTAGTAGCAATACTAATTTCTTGTATAACAGCAGTTCTACAAAAATTTCTTGCTCTAAATGACAAATTTTTTAAAATGTCAAAGAGAAATATTTTGTTTCCATTAATATAATGTACACCTCTAAGAAGTGTACATTATATAATTATATATAAGTGTACATAAGTATATAAGTATATAAGTGTACATTATAAGAAGTGTAGCAACGCCTAAAGTGAATGAAGGCTGTTGCTAACAAACATCACAAAACAACATCACTTAATCAAACGTTTTACTACGTGAATGTCAAAAAACAAGCAACATTTCTTGCTCAAATATTTTGTTTTGTGAAAATCAAACTTGGTACAACAAAACAAATGAACAGTATCACTTAAACAAATGTATTGATATGTCACTTGGCACCGAAAACAAACTGCATTGTACAGCATCATAAAAATTAATGTTTCGATATGTGAATATCAAACTTAGCACAAAAATAAACAAAATTTAATTACACCAATTACACACGTCTTGATGCATGCATATTTGACTTGACTCAAAAACAAAAACAAAATCACAGCATCACTTAGACAAATATATCGTACTACATGAATATAAAAAACTTGGCTGAATCACAGTACTAACATCACTAGTATATGACAGTACTAACATCAATACTAGCATCACTTTAACAACTATCTCAATATGTGAATATCAAACTTGGCACAAAAACAAACATCACTTAACAACTGTCTTAATATGTAAATACCAGACTTGGCATTAAAAAAAGACCACAGTGAACAAATTCATTTCATCAATTTAATATGTAAATGTTATTATCTTTGGTTGTTTTAACTAAATAATTTTGGAGTCTTAGTGATTTGGTTTTGTTTGTCAGTAAATAATAACAGCAGTTCATAACAGCTAACATATATTGTACAGGGTCCAATTGTTTTTAATAAAACAATCTTCTCGTTTTATTTTTCATTTTTGTGGTTTCTGGATTTTGCTGTTCATTATAGTAAATTTTGCCATAGTGTTCAATGAGCTTTTTGGTTCTGTAAAGAATTAAGTAGAAGTGTTTTTATCAAATCGTATTTTATAATTGCCATACTATTTAACTAGAGATCCACAAATAAAAACAAGCTTTTTGTATTCCAAAGTATTTGAGTCTTGCCAATATGATTTTAGTCAGTTTTTTTTTAAGTTAAGGTGTTCTGTTTTAAATTAGGAAATATATTTTGCACTGAAAATATTGTATACATTCACATATGACACTTGTCATAGAAATAATGTTAAACCAAATCTCACGAATTTTGTGTGAGAAAGTATTTCTGTGAAATTAGTTGTGTTGTATTTTTTCAGCGAATGTTTTCCTCAGGTGTATAATTATATTGTTTGTAATCGTTAGGGCTGTGTGTGCCAAATTTAATTAAAACTGTTGAGGTAGTTTTTGAAAGGATTTTTGTTTTTCATCTTATTTCAAATAAGAAAGTGACGAAAAATGCAATTTAGTTTGTGTTGTAAGTTAAAAAGTTAATCTTTTCCTTCTATTAATTTTCTCTCCCAATTGTGTGCAACTTTCGGCACATGGGGGACGTCCTCATGTACTAATATAACTTCCAAATAAGGTTAAAGCAAATTATTTTTTTAACCCCTGACCGATTATTTGGGGTTTGGGGTTTAACCCTCCCATCGATTGAGGTTTCTGAAAAAAAACATCAATGCTGTAAGTACTTTTTATAAACTAATATTGAGTTAAATAAGGTTTATAAAGTGATTTTTTAAAAAAAATAGTTGTTAATAATCATGTTGAAACAGCAAACAGTTTTTCATACTTAGCAAGTGTCGTATCACTCTGTGCTTCCCATATCTTAGTATGTAGTAACAGTAATATAAATATTTTTTTATCTAATACAATTTTCCATAAAATGTCCTAATTTTTTCTATGTAATCTTAATAATATGTTAGGAACAATTATAAATGTTTTCTGTGTATAAAACATTATTTTCTTATAGTATTTTTGACTTTTGAATTGCAGTATTAGATCTTGAGAGATTGCCGTGCAATATTTTATCACCCTGTTTTAAAGGCAAAATATGTTATTAACTCGGGAGATGGTAACAATTTGTACAAGTAGAAAATTTAACTTTTCAAAAATCAACTCAAGGTTTGAACTACAGTGTTGGTTATATCATTGTATTATGTAGCTGTGTCTCACATGTTCCCCTTCAGACTCACATTGATATAAAAAATTGTTTGTCAAATTTTTACAGACGGACAGGGATGACCAGTTTTTGGAAAATATTGCTTTCTGAAGCAATAGATTAGCAGATAACAGGATATTTCTCTCTCTTCCCCATTCTTGTAATATAAACACACAATTTAATGTTTGTTATCTAACATAAGTAAATACGCGACATTGCTTATACTGTTTCATTACATAACATTTGAGGAGAGGAGAGATAAATATGTAAGCTGGGACTAATACATAATGGTTTCTTCAAACATATCTGCAAAATTAATTTTCCTTCATCTGATATACAGATATATTAGGGCAGATAGCACTATAAGGCAGGTTTACTTTGCCAGAATGTGAATTATAACAATGACTTTTGTACTTTTGAAATTTTATGTGTACTGATCCAGCAGCCGTCTTCGTGCTTAGGATTCTGGATATTTAGTCTGTTATCTGCCATAACCTAACATCAGTGTGTCTGTTCAGTAGACAATATCAGCGCATATCACTCACCTTTCTTAAAATTCATCTCCGTTTAACCTGAACTAATTCCCTTGTAGTGTACTTGCTAAACCTCTTTTTTTCTGTACTTGTGTTTGATGTATTTAAATAACTTGAAGACCATACATTGTTGTCAGGTTATGTTTAGTACAAACCTGCCTTCATAATCACTGTTAATTAATAACATTGTCAACTGTGTTGACATTGTCAACTGTGTTGTTAAATGTGTGTTGACAAACGTAGTGAATAATTTAATAATGTACGTTTAATTTAAACGTAGTGAGTAATAAAAAATATCAGTTATTGAGTGTGTTGCCGATTATTCTAACCCAACTGCCATTTTGTACGTTACATGCTTGAGCTTGTTGCACTGTGTTATAACACTTGGTCATTACAAATTTTGTAATAGCTTTAACCATTGCTGTAACGTATTGCTTGAAAAAAATAAGATTTTGTATTTTGTAAGAAAAGCAAAGACTGAAGTAATTTCAATAAATCAATAAAAAGCAATAATGTGGTTTATTTGATGTTCAAATGATATTATTTCCTTTCCTTTGTACTCCTATAAATCTTGTTTGAGACAGTTTTGATTGTTACAATCATTGTAATTGATGTGTAACAAAAGTGTACAAAATACACTGAAATTTATACTGTTTTAATTCCACTGTACTGTAATTTAAATCCTTGCACAGGGTGTTGATAAACTTAAAGGTTTTTTGCTCGAAAAAATATAATTTAAATAGTTTTTGAGAAGTTAGACTAATATTTTATCGATATCATTTGAACCAGATTTTTTGTACAAATGATCATTCACGTAAGAAAGTTTTTGTAATATTTTTCAACAATTTATTTTACTTTTACTGATAAGTTTTGGTGATAGTTGCCATAGTTTTTGGAAAACAAAGCATCTAATGCAAGTTATTTCCAGTCCTGAAGAGCTTAATGTGATATACTTTTAAGTAATTACAATCATGTTTTGCTTAATTTTTTTTTTTTATGGCGAAAAGCACATCACCTTCCTAAATGTAAGTGTGACTGTATAATAAGTGTACTGTTGTAAGTGGGTAACACGAGGGTTGTCTAAATCCTCTCAATAGGTGCTAGCTAGCTCATCCCCACGAGTATAGATACTTTGTGTGTCGACTTTCCCAAAAGTTTTTGCTGTAAAATCAGCATTAGGTTTTATTGTAATTTCACTCATTAACAAAAAAATAATTGACAGACAAATTCTGTTTGTTATCTTAAATTAAGAATCTTTATTGACTAAGTGAAGCAAGATTGGTTATTTGGTTATGTGTTTGTTACGCATTTTTGGCCAAACGCATTGACTAATTATTTTGAAATTTTGGTGTGGAGATATCTTGTATAACACTCAAAGGACATATGTGTCGATTTTTTTCCCTTTCACTTTTGTTTCAAAATGGCGTCCTCTGATTTGCAATAAAGAGTGTACACAGTTTTAACCAAACTATTTTGAAATTTGATCCGAAGGTACCTTGTACAAAGCCCTTATATGTAAGATTTCCCCTTTTACTTCCATTTCAAGATGGCGGCCTGTGATTTAATAATGACAAGTGTATGCAGTTTTAGCCAAATTAATTGATTTGTTTTGATATATGTACATCCCCCAATGATGTATGCGCAAGATTTTTCCCCATTCACTTCATTTTAAGATGCCAGATATTGATTTAACAATCGTTGCTGGTTATTTTCTGTAATAATGATTGAACAGCAAAACCTATTATTGACTGCTTCATTGAGAAAGAGCATAAAAGGTCTAATAAAGTTGGTCCAAAAACATTTTTCATAAATAATACAGTTACTGGTTAAGTTGATGGAAAAGGTTTTGATCGCTGTCATGAGACACTGTGTAAAATATTAAGAATATGCTGCAAGTTGTACTATTGTTTGAACCGCTAGTATTGCATATGAGCAAAATTTAATTGTAAATTTTGAAAAAAATTATTTTTTTGACAATTGCTTAAAAATCGTATTTTTTAGTGGAGTAACTAAAAGCAAAAAAATTTGGTGTAATGTTAGACAATTTATTTCCTCAAAAAGCTTCTGTATTTGAGTGCTCAGGATTTTCGCTCTTGTCTGACGTTGAATTTTGCAATCAAGTACAGTACAGACAATCATTCAAGTACTGTTATCTGATGTCACTTACATCGTCTGAGATCAATATGTTGTCGCCATAGTAACCACAAGTAAATCTTCAACCTACCAAATTAGCTTGAAAACACTTGAATTTGACATTCATTGTTCTCTATAATTGTATGGCACACAACTCACTTGTGTAAAAATAAATTAATTAAAAAAATATTGAATAATGTTTAGAAATATGTTACGTGCAAAAAAATATGAAAATAACCCTGACTGCCTTGAAATTAACTTCCAGCATCATACACAGTGTTAAAGTGGTAGCATATTTCAAATTTTCAATTAAATTTGAATATTCAAAGTGCTAATTTATGCAGACGGTACAGTGATATGATGATGAAAGGTGAGAAAAACTATAATTTTTTTTTACAAGATTTTGTATGACCAACATTTTGAAATGGTTGAAGAAATTTTGTTACTAACATGACACGTAATTAAAAAGTAACCAGACTGACGCACGTGCACACACACACACACAGTTCTAAGACCAAAATAATGAAAAAACAAAAATTCGGGACCTATTAGTGAAAAATTGAAAATGTAGCACAATTTTTCAAAATCAGCTGATTTGTTTAAATTTTAGTAACAACTGAATTAAGTGTAATATTAATTCAATTTGGTCATTACATTTTGCCAAAACTGCATGCAATTGTTTTTGTTAAATCAGAGGCTGCCATGTTGAAATGGAAGTGAATGGGACACGAATTTTACGCATACGTCGTTCTGGATTTGTACCGAATTTTGAATTTAATATTTTTTTACCTTGTACACACACTTAACGTTTCGCAATTTTGGTTCGTTTTGATCAAAATTTGGCAGAAAAATCGATTTTTGTAATAACTTTGACAAGTTGGAAACCGAGCGAAATTTCGTTTAACAGTTTTAAAATAACTTTACATTTTTTTTTCGAAAATCTGATTTCACCGTCGTTTTCAGCGTTGAAATATACATAAATGAGTATTTTATATTTTCAGAATCTATTGAATGTGAGCAAATGAATTTAACGGCGGTCAAGGTTCTTGTCTGTATTTTAATGTGTTTTGAAATTTTAATGGTAATTTAAATGCTAATTATAATGGTGGTCAGTGGTTGTAACGCGGAAAACAATATTAGAAAATCGCTTGCGATAGAGGTGCGTGCGGCGATTATTTCCGTTTAGGTTATACAACATAGCCTGATGCGTATGCAACGCAATACACTGCTGGAGCTACATTGCCTATTCAGCCCCTTCAAATACACTCGCACTAAAAGATTTAAACATGTAATTACTAGTGGATATCGCAGTACTGTATATTCTTAATTGTGTGGCCACCACTCCATGACATCGCCTGCGACGTTTCAGCCAGTAATACAGAAAATAGCCAGCAACTACACGCGATCAACCAAAGGAAACGAACGGAAACAAATCTTACACATTTGTCGCTCGGGTTCTATGCAAAGTACTTCCGTACTAAATTTCAAAACGATCGGTCAATGCGTTTAGCCAAAAAACTACGCACACTCGTTATCGTTAAATCAGAGGCCGCCATATTGAAATTGAAGTGAATGGGTAAACAAATCTTACGCATTCGTCGTTCTGGCTTTATACAAAGTACCTTTGTACCAAATTTCAAAACGATCGGTCAATGCTTTTAGGCAAAACTGTAAATCGTTATCGTTAAATCAGAGGCCGCCATGTTGGAACGGAAGTGAATGGGTAACAAATCTTACGCATTCGTCGTTCTGGCTTTATACAAAGTACCTTTGTACCAAATTTCAAAACGATCGGTCAATGCTTTTAGGCAAAACTGTAAATCGTTATCGTTAAATCAGAGGCCGCCATGTTGGAACGGAAGTGAATAGGAAACAAATCTTACGCATTCGTCGTTCTGGCTTTATACAAAGTACCTTTGTACCAAATTTCAAAACGATCGGTCAATGCTTTTAGGCAAAACTGTAAATAGTTATCGTTAAATCAGAGGCCGCCATGTTGGAACGGAAGTGAATAGGAAACAAATCTTGCGTATACGTCGTTCTGGCTTTATACAAAGTATCTTTGTACCAAATTTCAAAACGATCGGTCAATGCTTTTAGGCAAAACTGTAAATAGTTATCGTTAAATCAGAGGCCGCCATGTTGGAACGGAAGTGAATAGGAAACAAATCTTGCGTATACGTCGTTCTGGCTTTATACAAAGTACATTTGTACCAAATTTCAAAACAATCGGTCAATGCTTTTAGGCAAAACTGTAAATCGTTATCGTTAAATCAGAGGCCGCCATGTTGGAACGGAAGTGAATAGGAAACAAATCTTACGCATTCGTCGTTCTGGCTTTATACAAAGTACCTTTGTACCAACTTTCAAAACGACCGGTCAATGCTTTTAGGCAAAACTGTAAATCGTTATCGTTAAATCAGAGGCCGCCATGTTGGAACGGAAGTGAATAGGAAACAAATCTTGCGTATACGTCGTTCTGGCTTTATACAAAGTACATTTGTACCAAATTTCAAAACGATCGGTCAATGCTTTTAGGCAAAACTGTAAATCGTTATCGTTAAATCAGAGGCCGCCATGTTGGAACGGAAGTGAATGGGTAACAAATCTTACGCATTCGTCGTTCTGGCTTTATACAAAGTACCTTTGTACCAAATTTCAAAACGATCGGTCAATGCTTTTAGGCAAAACTGTAAATCGTTATCGTTAAATCAGAGGCCGCCATGTTGGAACGGAAGTGAATAGGAAACAAATCTTACGCATTCGTCGTTCTGGCTTTATACAAAGTACCTTTGTACCAAATTTCAAAACAATCGGTCAATGCTTTTAGGCAAAACTGTAAATCGTTATCGTTAAATCAGAGGCCGCCATGTTGGAACGGAAGTGAATAGGAAACAAATCTTACGCATTCGTCGTTCTGGCTTTATACAAAGTACCTTTGTACCAAATTTCAAAACAATCGGTCAATGCTTTTAGGCAAAACTGTAAATAGTTATCGTTAAATCAGAGGCCGCCATGTTGGAACGGAAGTGAATTGGAAACAAATCTTACGCATTCGTCGTTCTGGCTTTATACAAAGTACCTTTGTACCAAATTTCAAAACGATCGGTCAATGCTTTTAGGCAAAACTGTAAATAGTTATCGTTAAATCAGAGGCCGCCATGTTGGAACGGAAGTGAATAGGAAACAAATCTTGCGTATACGTCGTTCTGGCTTTATACAAAGTACCTTTGTACCAAATTTCAAAACGATCGGTCAATGCTTTTAGGCAAAACTGTAAATAGTTATCGTTAAATCAGAGGCCGCCATGTTGGAACGGAAGTGAATAGGAAACAAATCTTGCGTATACGTCGTTCTGGCTTTATACAAAGTACATTTGTACCAAATTTCAAAACAATCGGTCAATGCTTTTAGGCAAAACTGTAAATCGTTATCGTTAAATCAGAGGCCGCCATGTTGGAACGGAAGTGAATAGGAAACAAATCTTACGCATTCGTCGTTCTGGCTTTATACAAAGTACCTTTGTACCAACTTTCAAAACGACCGGTCAATGCTTTTAGGCAAAACTGTAAATCGTTATCGTTAAATCAGAGGCCGCCATGTTGGAACGGAAGTGAATGGGTAACAAATCTTACGCATTCGTCGTTCTGGCTTTATACAAAGTACCTTTGTACCAAATTTCAAAACGATCGGTCAATGCTTTTAGGCAAAACTGTAAATAGTTATCGTTAAATCAGAGGCCGCCATGTTGGAACGGAAGTGAATAGGAAACAAATCTTACGCATTCGTCGTTCTGACTTTATACAAAGTACCTTTGTACCAAATTTCAAAACGATCGGTCAATGCTTTTAGGCAAAACTGTAAATAGTTATCGTTAAATCAGAGGCCGCCATGTTGGAACGGAAGTGAATAGGAAACAAATCTTACGCATTCGTCGTTCTGGCTTTATACAAAGTACCTTTGTACCAAATTTCAAAACGATCGGTCAATGCATGTGGCAAAAACTGCGTACGATCCTTATCGTTAAATCAGAGACCGCCATGTTGAAACGGAAGCGAATGGGAGACAAATCTTACACGTACGTCGCTCTGACTTTATATAAGGTACCTTCGTACCAACTTTCAAAACGACCGGTCAACGCGTTTAGCCGAAATTGCTCAATATAAACCAAATACCAAACGGTCGAGTTAAATAAATCATTTTATCGCTCGATAAATTATTTTCTGTCCTAAAATCGCCTGGCTAGAATGTCTCAACCTGCGAACATCGCTATAGGCTTCCCTATATTTCTCAAAAAAGAAATATCTTAAGTACCTTTTGGTTAAAAAAAATCGCTAAAAACAGTTTCACCTCAAGTTTTCTACATCAATGATTTTGGTCAGATTTTACTAAATCCCTAAGTACCCTAACAAAACTTGTAGTTAGAAATTCTGGTACCTATCGATGGAAAACAGGAAAATCGGCCTAGTTTATCAAAATAAGTTCGTCTGATTTTGCCAACATTTAGACCGTGTATGAAAACGCGTATCTCAAGTTAGTGTACTAGATTTGAAATTAAAAAAAAGTTTTTAAAAAAAGAAAATTGGAAAAAATTAATAGAGGAATATGATTTTCTGGGGGAGGGGGGCTTGAGGCAAACCTAAACAAAATAGAGTGCATGTACATTGGAGGTTCAAAGCAGGAATCTTTTATTGGAACACAACACACAAATGAAAGGTTGTTTAACTTACAAGTATTTAGGAATGACCAATTACTAGCGATGACCAATTACTTGGACAACGCGATAAAAGAACGAAACATCTTGGGAAGAAGAGCAATAAGGATACTGAACAGTATTATATCAAAAATAAATAGTATAATTTCATATGGAAGCGAAGTATGGCCACTGAAACAAAAAACAGAAAAATGTCTTGAAGCAACAGAAATGGACTATTGGCGACGGGAAAAGATAAATAAATGTAAATCTAAAATAACTTCGATGGTTTGGTCATGCTCAAAGAATGAACTTCCCAAACAGATTTTTAAATGGGAACCGCATGGTCGTAAAAAAAAGGAAGTCCGAAACTTAGTTGGAGAGAAGGAATTGATAAGGAAGTGACAGAGAGAGAGAGAGAGAGAGAGAGAGAGAGAGAGAGAGAGAGAGAGAGAGAGAGAGAGAGAGGGAATCGGATCAAGATATGCAGAATGACATGGGAAAATGAAAGCTAGGAACGGAATACGTCGGAGAACGTTTTGAGCCGAAAAGAAGGAGAAGAAGAAGGAAAAACGTTGACAGAGATTCGGGCAGAAGGAATCGGGCAGAGATTCGAGTAAAATCCTATTTTTTTAGAACTTGTGAGAACTGACCAGATAGATCGGTCAAATTTTCAAAATCGTAATAACAGCACAAAAATAAACCACGTTTACAAAAATGTAAACGGTTAATTTTAACGCTGATTAGCCTACAACGATGAAATCAAATTGTCAAAGAAGTTTCAAAGTTTTGCTTAGGTTTCTGCTATGTTTTTAACGTATTTGGTTGGTCGACGAACTTGCCCAAGTGTTTCAAAAATCAACTTTTGGTGCCAAATTAATTTTTAAAAACCCTTGTGTTCTAGAGAATAGGGTACATTTTACGGTCTTGACTTAATGGTTCCTTTAAAACTTATTTTCCAAAAGAAAGTTACTAAAAAAAGAAGAATTAGCCAAAGAAAATATAAAAGTTTCATTCAGAACAAGTAATAAGTTATCAACATTACTGAAAAAGCCAATTGCAAATACAATTGGAGGTATCTTTGACAAAACTGGCATGTATAAAATGAAATGCAGTGATTGCTAAGCTTTTATATCGGTCAGACATCTCGCTCTTTTAAAAAAAGAATACATACCCAAAAGTACATTATCTACAAACTCGGCTTTCGCAAAACACATGGAAATATTACATTTATGTAATAAAAGCAATTATATGGATGCGATTGAAGAATTTGAGATTTAGAAAAACAAAAAATCAGACCCCCTAAACATCGTCAATGACAATCTCTCATTTAAATCAAATTTAATATATGACATGGCTCTAAGGATAAGTGATTCAAATAAATAACATAAACCAATAGACGCACCGTAACTGATAACATTGACGGGCGCGCTAATACTGATGAAGATTCCGCAGTCCGGAATGTAATGCCTTACGAGTTGCACGTAGTGTTTGGTCAAACCAAATTTTATCGTGTGTGTTTTAATCGTGTTTAGTGTTTGTGACGTGTGTTTTCAATGTTTTGTTTAACTTTCTAACGACCTCTAACAGAGGGATTTGACATTTTATATTACGGCCTGAAGATGAAACAGTAAGGTTTCGAAATCGCAGTAGCCTTTACGGAGTAAATAGACCACAAGGCGGAAAAATAGTTCATAATCGTAATTATATATATAAAAAATAAAATACTTGAAAACGAGGAAATCTGGCAGTAACACGTAGACTTGAACTTACGTCCTTGCTGAGCGCAGATCCGACGACAACCAACTGTTCGTTACCATAGCGACCGCTCACTTGGTAATTAACTAATTATTATACAACACTGCTAATTAAAGGTGCAATGTCTCTAGAGACAACAATAGCCCGAGTGTAGTCACGAAAACGTCAAATGCACGACAGTTGTTTTTGAGGTCAGTATTTTACCGAGAACGCTCCTAAAATTTATGAAAGTTAATTGTAAATTTACAACGGCAGTTTTGTTAAGTGTTCGATTACAAACTGAACAGTTTTGAAATGTATAAATATACACAGCTACTAACAGTACCCGCCAGGCGTTGCTCGTGAAAAAATAATACATATCTAAGATAATTAACTACAACGGTTCTCTTTTTGTTTATTAAATTAAAATAGTTTTAAAAAATCCGCTAGTTAGCGTCAGGTGTAATTTTAAAATCGATCTTAAAATTTTGATGTTTAAATCAGTTATCAGATCCAATAAGTGCACACAAATAGGTTTTACTTGAATGTCTGTCAATCTGTGTGCATATCACTAGGGACAAAACGATTTTTATTAAATTTGACATTTACTTGTCTGGTTCACAAAGTACGAATTACGGTAGAGCCTTGATTAACAGTCACCATTTTAATTCCGTATCTGACATTTTTAAAGAGTCTTCCATTGTAAATAATTTGTAATAAATAATGAAAGTAACCTTGTAGATAAAACAAAACGCTGTTACTGGACTGAACTTAGTGTCATAGGCGGGCAGCTGACACTAATTCCTACGCTCAGCTAACATTTATAATCGAAAAATAAGCGATCTCATCACCTAATGGAATCAGATAGAAACACTTGAAAGAGTGTCAACAAATTCCGAAAGGGTGCATGAATGTTTCTATTGAAACACACTCTCACGCTATTTACGATAATACCAGTCAGCGTATAAGTCAATCACGTAGTCACGTGACTTCTCTAAGAGGCGCGCGCGGTGCTTTCACGTATGTTACGTAAATATTTGTCAAAAGGTTACGTACAGGTAATTTACTGTATTAAAGACCTATGTATGTACAATTTGTATAATACATAAGTTAAATAGGAAATTTAAGAGTTTTACTACATTTCCAAAATAATAATAATAAAACATGCCGAATTTATCGATCGTACTTGTGGTCTATTTCTGTCATCCGTCTCCCCAACGGTTAATCGAGTTTTTAGAGCGAACGAAATTGTTCTTGTGATTCTGATGGATAAATCAGTGTTCAGGTTCAGTGAGTCCAAGAAGTAGGTTTCATTCGGGAGTATTCATTAATATATGCAGGTTTTGTATTCTGTTTATGACGGTAAAATCAGAGTTTAAAAAAAGGTGTAAGATAAACAAAAAATTACTTTTGGAATTCGTTTTTATCACGTCAGTGAGACAATTTCGTGTAGCGGTTATGTAAAGTATATAAAATCCTATTTCACTTCCTCACTATACGAAGTATATATGAGGTATTGTTCTTTTTATATTCTTCTTCTTTTCTGCTAGGATTATTATCACTGTGTTCAGTATAATGATCTGCCTTCCCTAGCTTAATTTCTACTTTCGTTGACGCGTTTCGGAAAATCTCCATCTTCAAAAACTATATCTATACTATATAAAGTGTATAGATATAGTTTTTGAAGATGGAGGTTATCCGAAACGCGTCAACGAAAGTAGAATTGACGAAGCTAGGGAAGGCAGATCATTATACTGAACACAGTGAGGTATTGTTATTGTGAAAAATAAATTTTTAACTGACTGATTTCGATAAAATTTGGCATGTTAGTTCCACATATATGAACCGTATTTTAATTTATTTTTAAATTATTTCGTTTTACATTTCATTTTTTGTCAAAAGTCCTTAAAAAGGTCGAGTTTTCTCGAAATCATCCCTAAGAATTTTGATAAACTTCTACTCAAATGATGTGAAATAATGTGTTCTAAATAATACATAACGTAGCCTATATGTTGGTATGTTCTTCAAAGTCAGATTTGGGAGCAACAAAACAGGAAAACCAGCCTAATTTATCAAAAATTGGTTCATCATATTTAGCTGATATTTTGGTCATATATGAAGTCAGTATATTTAATTTGAAATAAAAAAAAAATACAGTTCAGGCGCAAATAGATAAATCGAAAATAATCCTTGACCGCTATCGGTTTTTTTATCTAGTTACTTATTTACAAAATGTTAGTTTCTTTTATTTCAAATTTTCTATAGCCTATTGACGTGAGTTATGTATGCCTAAAATTTAAACACAATGTAGTGAACCGATTTCGCTATAAATCAGACCAATTTACGGTTATGTTTGATAGCTTCCGAACCGAATATAGGAGAAATAATCGAATTCGAAAAAGTTTTTGATGATAAATTTGTCTTTGAATGTGTTTTTTATTAAAAAAAAGGCTGGGTAGTCGAGGTCTGTCTGCGTCTCTAAACTGCGAACTTCAAGGTCGTGGGTTTGAGTACTGTCGTAAGTTTTACCCTGTCCTTTATCGTCATCAATCTATTACATAATTATAATATCTTGGTGTAAAAATGCATCCAGTCTAAAAATGTACGATTTTTAAATTAAAACGTGCGCTCGCGCACGCAAACACACACACACACACACACACGCATTTATATAAATATTAACGACCCTCCCCCCAAAAAGTGATCTAAATGTCAGGATCGGTGTTCATTTCAAGGTCCCGGATCTGGTTCTTACCGTAATAGTCTCCAATACCTTATTTTCCAATAGAAATTCACTATATATTAAAAAAATATATATTTTCTCTTAGTAGGCCTAAATGCGTATAAATACTTACGGATTTATTATTTTTTTAAAGAACAGCACAAGAAATTTCTGCAAAGTATATTACATACAAGTTAATATATCTTAGGAGATTTGTTAATAATTTATAATTTGCCCAATATATTTTAACAGTTTCGAAAATTTTCTAATTTTTGGGAGAAAAGTATTCCGGATCCAGTCAACCGTGATCACGCTTTGGTCAATAAACAGCGCTCCTTGCGGCTACCTCAATAACCACTCTGTTACCTTAGCTGGTTGCAGTTGTTTTAGATGAACCATTGCGACAACACGTTCTATGTATTTGTGTAAAGCAGTCTTGGTGAGTTGCTATTAAATATTTATTCTCGGATAAATTATATATTTGACTATACAAAATGTTAAATACGGTAGCGCTAATTGTTAACCGTATTATATTCTATATGTATTACAAATATATATTTCTATATTTTTACGAGATTGATAACATTTTCTGACGGATGGTCCATGCAACTTCCCACATCTGCACTGAGTGTTTAAAAGTGAAAAATACTCTTATAATTTTATACTATTACAAATACCTTATAAATAAATAAAAATTAAAACAGGACAACACATTCTCATATTAAACTGTGTACACGTTTTTCTCAAAAATGTCGGATACTCTTTAAAACAAAAACAAATTAATGGTCGTTATTAGAACCAAAAATACTTCTTTTCTAATATAATTTTTTTAAATTAATATAAGAAACTTGAACTTAAAGATATTTACTAATACTGAATAGCTAATAACAAATAAAAAAAACCTTACTTCAGTCAAAGTTCATTTTGTTTTGTTTTTAATTTCTGTTGTTTTAAATTTGTTACAACGGCATTTTCATTTAGTAAGTTTGTAATTTTATAAACAACTACCGTATATACCAACATATTTTTAGAAATCTATACAAAAGGCCTCATTGGTGTTGTAAGAGTACACATTTCTCAAAACCAGGGCTCTTTCCAAAAAGTATTTGCTTACGTTTGCAATTTTAGTCATATTTTGTTCAAACTTAGCGTGAAAATCGATTCTGGTAATAGTTTGGACAATTTCGTTCAATAATTTAAAAGTGATGATCATTTCAAACGTGATCAAATAACCTCCTGCGAAACAGATATCTAATAAAGTTTAAATAAAGAACAGAACTGATTCTGTTATTTTTTTTCAAAAAAAAAATTATTTCTTAATTATTATTTCTTCAAAATTTAATTAAGATACAAATTAATTAAAAGAAAACTAAATAGCAATGAACATTTCGTAAATCAAACCTACTTAAACTAGAAACTATCCACAGCTATACACTGAGTGAATTGGATCGTAACTTTTTTGTTCTGAATATTTTTGAAAATCTGATTTCACCTTCGTAATAAAGCGTCAAAAACGTCGTACATTAACCGTTTAAATTTTCAAAAATCAGTTTGTCGGCGGTCAGGGTTCGTTTTAGTATTTTCAGTGTAATTTTGTAAAGTTCAATATACAAAAATAGGCGGATTTTAATACGCATAAGATGGGTGAAATAATAAAAAAATGGTGAAGATAAAAAAAATTGCTTTTTGAAATTCGCTTTCAGTCAGCTATAGCAGCTGCGTGCCGGGATTTCATTCCCGATCGTGTTTCAGTTCGTGTTGAAAGTTGAGCGTGCCAGTTCGGGATGGCGCCGTGATATTTGTCCAAAGCCCAGTAAAACAACTACACGAATATCCTGGCGTCTAATTTATACATACGTATGAGATATTTTGAAATGTGTTTTTATAACGTTGTAGCCAGGGAAATACTCTACAACGGCGGTCCTCAAACTAAGGGTCGCGGGAGGGCGTATGGCTTAACACGTTTTAAGTGTCTCTCGACTGAATTATCTCAAGAAATATGTTCTGTAATTCCACAAAAACTGCTTCACTGCCAACTGTTACATACAAAACGGATATTTTCCAAGTAAAGTGAACAGGGAAATAGGACAACGCAGCCGTACTGGGCTCGCGCTGCTACTGGATCTACGACATGCGTCTAGCTAGGACGAATGAATTTGGATAATAAAATAAAATATAGAATTCTTCATATTTCGTGTATAATAATTACACTGCTTAAGAACAAAATTTTTTAACTCACTTTTACACCATTTTATATTTTCTGTTGAAGAAGTGTAATATTAGACACAAAAGAAATACAGAGTTTTATTATTTCATTTTATTTTTTTGTAGTCCTGTTTTCTTTTAATATAAAATAATATACAGTGTGTCCCACGAAGAGGTTTACGCATTTGATCCTCCATTATTTTCTCACTCCTCCATTGATCATTTTGAAACTACACATACTTTTTAAAGAAGGTACCATAAATAGTATGTGAGAATTGAATTTGGCTGATGTTTGTAGAAACAAAATGGCGGCCAAAAATAAATAAATTCTATCCCTCTTAAAAATCTATCTGTACTCACTCAGTGTATAGCTGTGGATAGTTTCTAGTTTAAGTAGGTTTGATTTACGAAATGTTCATTGCTATTTAGTTTTCTTTTAATTAATTTGTATCTTAATTAAATTTTGAAGAAATAATAATTAAGAAATAATTTTTTTTTGAAAAAAAATAACAGAATCAGTTCTGTTCTTTATTTAAACTTTATTAGATATCTGTTTCGCAGGAGGTTATTTGATCACGGTTTGTAACGTGTAAATAATGTCCCTGGTGCGCCTGATTACGTTATACGACATTAGTTAACAAAGCAGCTCACCATTTAGCGTCAAGACGCTCTCCAGTAGCATGGCTTCCTTATTGCAAGGGTTTCCGTTGCAATATATTACTTAATGTCAGGTTTAGGGGATATAACCAAAAGCATTATCTTTTTGTATAGTTATAATAAAATATCAGTTGATTTATATTAATTCGTAACGAACAGCTGATAGGCTGTAACAAATTTCAGGTTACGTTGTTAAAAACTAGCTATGGTAGTTACAGTAAAAGATCAGTTGTTTTACATTAATTCGTAAACATCAGCTGATTTCATTGAACAGCTGATAGGCTATAATAAGTTTTAGGTTATGTTTTTAAAAACGTGCTATGTTAATTTGTCGTTTTTCGAACAAATTATCGTAATTAAAATAAAAAGGAAGAGAAAATACGATACGTGATTTTTATTTTTGTTTCAATAACAGAATTTTTTTACTATTATTGTTATTATTATTATTATTATTATTATTATTATTATTATTGTTAATTAGTACTTTGTACAAATAATTAAAATTTAAACAAAAACCACCAAGTGGTGAAAAAGTTGTTAAATCAGTTTTTGTATAAATATTAGTTTTTAATTTCGATCGCAAATAGTATCTGGTGTTTGTTCTTTGTTTTTAGGTTTTTTAAATAGACGAATGTTCTAGTTTCTGTGTTTTAAGAACTAGAGTTTATCCACATCCTTGAAGAGTCGTGTATTGCCACTGCCAGAATGATAACCCTTATGAGAGTTTTGTGAGCGCTCGCTACTGGTAGCATCTTGCGGCAGAGTGTTCAACTACAGTTAAACAGATAATAGTACTGTCTATTTTCTCAAACGTCTTGCAGAGTTCGTAGCGGCAGACAGTCTAACTACTTGAACTTTAGCCGCTAATATCGAGCACTTTTTATAATTGTGGCTGCACTTCTAGTCCGTTTATATTCAATGGTATTATTCTATAAAGACAAACAATAGCAAATTTCAGAACAAGTTGTAAATTAAAGCTTTTCCGAAAAGTACCATTTTTGGGTTTTTTGTATCCCCAAGACAAACCTTTTGAATGATTAGTCCATATTTATATAGAACCATAAGCTATAAATAACGGTATTCGTTTCGTACCTATAGTGCAGATTTTAACGCCAATCACAATGGCGAAATATAATTTCAAATAAAACTGCATGCTTATTTCATAGTCACGAAATTCGGTTTTGCAATAATGGCTACAGTAGTTCATTTTTCAATGCAAATTTGTTTAAAAAAAGCTAAACATATTTCTCCAGTGTGAAGTTATGCCTTCATAATCTAATTTTTCAAATACGTTTCAGATATTCGATACATGGCAGTGCATAACGGTGGCAATGTCTCCTTGACTACACAAGACCTCGAAGGGTAAGTGCATCATTGTTATTAAGTTTAAGAAAAAATTAATATTATGCTACAAAAACACCTACTTTATCTTTGTTTTATGCTTTCTTCGTACACATTATAATATCAGCTGTACCCTCGACTTCGTCTGCTTTGAATTAGTACTTCGAGTAGTCTATTTTTTCTCCAAGCTTCCATCAGTCTCCGTACTAATTAAATAAATAAATAAACTGTTCAGCGGTTTAGATGAGGAAAGGTAATATCTACGTATTAATAAAATGGGTAAATGAAAGAGATGTAATTATTTATTAATATTAGTACCAGGGGGCCATGCGAAATTTCGCACTATGAGAATTTAAGTGAACACAGTATTTTGGACAAGTATTTCATTTTCTTTAATTGATACAAACATGCTGGTTGATTTACTTATTTTTGAAAAGGCTATATGCAACTGTCCGTGACTAAAGACGGCATTTGGTAAATACAATCCCGCTCTTTGAAGTGAATGTCCCTAAGACTTGTTTATAGCGATAGCAAACGCAATTTTAATGGGTAACAACAATTGAAAAGGCTATATGCAACTGTCCGTGACTAAAGACGGCATTTGGTAAATACAATCCCGCTCTTTGAAGTGAATGTCCCTAAGACTTGTTTATAGCGATAGCAAACGCAATTTTAATAGGTAACAACAATTGAAAAGGCTATATGCAACTGTCCGTGACTAAAGACGGCATTTGGTAAATACAATCCCGCTCTTTGAAGTGAATGTCCCTAAGACTTGTTTATAGCGATAGCAAACGCAATTTTAATAGGTAACAACAATTGAAAAGGCTATATGCAACTGTCCGTGACTAAAGACGGCATTTGGTAAATACAATCCCGCTCTTTGAAGTGAATGTCCCTAAGACTTGTTTATAGCGATAGCAAACGCAATTTTAATAGGTAACAACAATTGAAAAGGCTATATGAACTGTCCGTGACTAAAGACGGCATTTGGTAAATACAATCCCGCTCTTTGAAGTGAATGTCCCTAAGACTTGTTTATAGCGATAGCAAACGCAATTTTAATAGGTAACAACAATTGAAAAGGCTATATGCAACTGTCCGTGACTAAAGACGGCATTTGGTAAATACAATCCCGCTCTTTGAAGTGAATGTCCCTAAGACTTGTTTATAGCGATAGCAAACGCAATTTTAATAGGTAACAACAATTGAAAAGGCATGCTTGATAACCTCTAACTGTATTTTGACATTTTAATTGTACTTCTTATTTTATGATGTCCGTATTAACAATATTATTAACAAATGATGTCCCTATTAACAAATGCACGATGGAAAGAAAAATCATAAACATATTTGTGTAAAAACAGAGTCAAAAACATGTATTTGGTATTCGAAATGCTTGTCCCGGCTTGTGCGACGGGCAAGGATAGGGGACTGTCAGTAGGGCCACATAACCCACATAAGTAATGACTTTTAAGTAAAATATTGAAATTGTTCTAAGCACTTTGTGGAAAAAAGAGGTTTTTTTAATGGGATTGTTTATTCGTGATTAATAAGTTAGCTTCGTAAAATATACAAAATATTGTCTGATTTGTGATGCCGCGCATGCGCATCCAAGATGCTGCTTTGCCTATGACAGTTAAAAGTGCCTTACGTTAAAATTTTCCATAAACAGTAAGTTTCAGCTCAAAATCGTTCTGCAGTGTCAGAAGCCGGTTAAAAAATCTTTCTTAAGTTAACTTTCTTTCTCCTACTTTTTATCAACATAACCTGAAACTTATTATAGCCTATCAGCTGTTCAATGAAATCAGCTGATCGTCAAAAATTAATAAATAGAGCTGATCTTTTAATATAACTACAAAAATTAAATTAATGGTTCATTTCATATACTTAAGTAGGTCAAATGTCTTCGTAGTTTCCGTAGTGTAGTGGTTATCGCGTGTGCCTCGCACCCGCAAGATCCCCGGTTCGATCCCGGACGGAAAACAGCAATTTCTAATTCTAATTAATTTAATATGAGACTTGCGAATCGCAAGATATATTGTTATATATCAATATAAACATGTTCCTCGCATCACGCGTCCCGCAAAATCCTTCAAAACCAGCCCTAAAACATGATACATGTTAATATTTCAGAATAAAATCAGATCAACATCGCGAACGGAATCAAGACAAGCCTGACACTTTTCCATTACGTGCTTGTCTGTTACTACATTCCATCCATCCTACTTTTCTGTTTCTCAAAATGTTTACGAAAGCCCACATTTCTTGATCTAATTATTCGATATTTCACAGTTTCCAACGGGAATTTTAGTAAATGAAAATCCAGACTTTACGTATCCTACAAACAGCTGCTTGGAATATACCAGTGAGCTGTTGAGAAGTTTATCAGAATTAAACATTTCGAACAGTCTTATCAGGCAGTTGTTGAACAAACGATATCAATGTTTACGTTCGCTTATTGCGAAATAAAAATTTTCAATCGTTCGTAATCAAAGTTAATCTCTGTTTAACTGTGCATTGTTGATCAATTGGCCTACGTGACTCACGTAGTGATTGTGTACTTACTGCCGCACCGTGGATTACAGGACATCTGCAGTGTGTTTTTTAATTTAATCAGAATTCTAAATACACTTAAATTTTGTTTAAAATATCTTTAATTTTAACATGTATCATGTTTTAAGGCTGGTTGTGATGTTGGATTTTGCAGGACGCGTGATGCGAGAAAAATGTTTATATTTATATCAGAATATTTTGCACGTCGCAAGTCTCGTAAAATTAATTAATCATTTCTGTGCTTCCGCCGGGATCGAACCGGGGACCTTGCACGTGTGAATACACACGATAACCACTACACTACAAAAACAACGAAGAAGTTTGACCAATTTTAGTATACGAAAGGAACCGTTAATTTAATTTTGGTAGTTGTATTAAGATATAAGTTGTTTTATATTCGTAACGATCAGCTGATTTCATTGAACAGCTGATGGGCTATAAGTTCCAGGTTATGTTGTTAAAAATTAGCTATGTTAATTTGTCTTGTTTTTGAACAAGTTATCGTAATTGAAATATTTAATCAGAATTCTAAATATGGTTAAATTTTGTTTAAAATATCTTCAATTTTAACATGTATCATGTTTTAGGGCTGGTTGTGATGTTGGATTTTGAGAGACGAGTGATGCGAGAAAAATGTTTTATATTTATATAATAGTATATTTTGCGCGTCACAAGTCTCATTAAATTAATTAAACATTTTTGTGCTTCCGCCGGAATAGAAACGGGAACCTTGCGCGCGTGTACACGCGATAACCACTACACTAGGGAACAAGGAAGAAGTTTGGCCGATTTAACTATATGAAATGAATCGTTAATTTAATTTTGGTAGTTATATTAAAATACCAGTTGTTTTATATTAATTCTTAAAGATCAGCTGATTTCGTTCAACAGCTGATAGACTACAATAAGTTTTAGGTTATGTTGTTAAGAAACAACTATGTTAATTTATTATGTTTTCGTAAAAAATATCGTAATTAAAATTAAAAAAGGAAGAGAAAACATGGTACATGATTTTTATTTTTAGTTCAGTAACAGAAATATATTTTTTTAAAATGAATGTAAAGTTATAGAATGATTATGCCTGATACATAAGTTTTGTAAATTGTCCACAAATATTGTGTATTGTGAATACCCTCAATATCTTTTACCGAGCGTATCTGTGTGTTTTGTTTTTACCTTTGTGTGCGCACCCACCTTCTCACACGGAATTTTTCAACATTAACTTAGACAATTTTGATGAAACTAGCTCAGATGCAGACTTTAAGTAATCAAACAAAACTTACTGTTTGCCATTTCCGTAAAATTCAATTCTGAATATATCAAAACAAGTAGGTTGAAAAAAAATTTTGTCCAAATTGGTAGTCGCGTGCGTGCATGCCCGCACGCGCGCTGCTGTGTGTGTGTGTGTGTGTGTGTGTGTGTGTGTGTGTGTGTGTGTGTGTGTGTGTGTGTGTTTGTTTGTTTGTGCGGGTGTGTGCATCGGATAAATAAAATCCAAATACCAATCTCTCACTCACTCTTCAGGAAATAACCATTACTTTAAAGCCTACAAAGTTGAAATTTGGCAAAAATGCTGATTTTTTAGTAGAATGCCTTACTAACAAATGGTTTTTTAAAAAATTTTACCCCTAAAGGTTTAAAATGACGGTAAAAACGAACTTCAAACTATATCCTTGTATCGTCATATCCAAAATTTCGTACACAGCTAAAATTTTATACACTGGTTCATCTTTAGCTTTGGAGGTACACAAAGAAAAGGTTCCCAAAATTCTATTAAAAATGGTAAAAATGAGATACATTTTTAATAGAGGGCGATAAAATTTAGATTAAACGATTTTCTTCAATCCTAAAAAACAAAGAACAAGAGGATTGTTAAAAAAAAACTTTCATTTGCTAATGCCATTTTCCAATTTTTGTTGACACAAAAATCTAAAACTCAAAATTTGGCTCAATAGCAACGTGTACTTTTCACTTGGTAACAAAAGCTTCCCTCAGTTTATTGACAGAAAGTTTTTTTTTAAGTTAAATCTTGTTTGCTGCATTGTGCTATTTGATTTTGACTGCTTATAGGTATGACCAAGCGCCCTTAAGTTTTCGCACAAGTTACCAGCCTTGCTGTAATACACCTTTAGAGCCTAAAGGGTAAGTCAGTATATCTTTAAACTTGACAATTTTGGTTTGTAACCTAACCATAAATCTATGAAAAATGTAACTACTTACAAACATGTTATTTTTAAAACTCAGGCCTAAAATTAAAGAGTGAAAATATATTTTCACATACTGTTGGTAAGTCATTATATGTATGAGCAGTCCCAAGATTTCAGGCACTAACTCCTTCGTGCTCACAAAAATTTCTTGTAATTTTAATGTAAACATTTTTATTTTGAGATATGAAGTTCATTTTAAAATTACTGCTATAATAAAAAAATATTGTTATATCATATTTGTACTATAATGTTTGAGTGAAACATAAATTTACATTTCAAAGTGTAACTAGATGAAGGAAATTATTAAATGTATGATTCAGTGTGTGTTATTTTAAACAATTTATGTAATTTTTTTGCATGTTTAAAGATGAGTTTAAACTGACTGTTTTTTTTATCTATGTCTTGCCATCTGATGGTGTTACGACCCATTACCTCTTGCTATCAAAGGGCAACAAAAGTTTTACTTACAGCAAGACATTTTTCAATTGTAAACCAAACTGTAGCCTGTTGCTTGTATTAACATGTAATTTGATTTACTGTTATTATTATTTTTTGTTTACACTGATATCTAAAATGTTTGAAGTGATATTCATTCATACATTTTGATCAAGCAAAGCAAGGTCTTTGTTTTAATTTGACTATTTGACATTGGGTTTGTGTGTGTGTGTGTGTGTGTGTGTGTGTGTGTGTGTGTGTGTGTGTGTGTGTGTGTGTGTGTGTGTGTGTGTGTGTGTGTGTGTGTGTGTGTGTGTGTGTGTGTGTGTGTGTGTGTGTGTGTGTGTGTGTGTGTGTGTGTGTGTGTGTGTGTGTGTGTGTGTGTGTGTGTGTGTGTTTACAAAGTTTTTACCAAAAACGTTGATTGATTGTTTTGAAGTTTGGTACAAAAGTACCTTGTGTGATAATACAAGTCTTAATGTACTTTTCGCCTTAAAACCAAAAAAAACCTTGTATGAAGCCAAAATTATGTATGTGTACGATTTTTTCCCATCCATCTCTGTACCAAGATAGCGGCCTCTGATATAATGATGATGAGGGTAGTTGCTGGTTACTCCCTGTAATAACATTTCATGAAGAAATAACACACAGTTTTTAGTAAAATTAGTCTAATAACATTTTTCTTAAACATTACGGTTACCGATTAAATTTAAAGGTTACGAGGTGTCAGAATGGTGGTGGCCAGGTACTTAGTTAATTAAAGTCCAATGGTCTTTGAACTACTAGTGTAAGAGTGTTTGAGATATCTTTAAGCTTTTGAGATATCTTTCAAATAATTTGATTGTGTATGAAAAAAATGTTCTGGCCAACTTTACTGGAAATTTTATGCTCTTTCTCTGTATGTCGTAGTCAAATTGTGAAAGTACAAGCTGTTCAGCCAGTGTTTAGAAAATAGCCAGCAATTACACTTTTAATTATTAAATCAAATGCTAACATCTTCAAACAAGCCTGTACACTTAAACATTCTTAGTTCGAGCCGCAGTTGCTCTCGTTGCTTTTCTTTTCCTGTTAACACTGATCTCTCATCCTCATTAGTCTAACTGGCATAAAGTATGGATGTTAAACAAAAACAAGTGAAATATGTTGCTTGGTACTGTCATAACAATTTTGAAAACAATTAATCGATGCATTTGGCCAGAATTGTGTAACAAATACACATATACGCAAACCAAATGTCAAACAGTTGGGTTAAATCAGAGATCTTTTTTAGCTTGTTCAAAAAAAAACATCGATAATTAAAAAAAAATTAACGTGACAATATCCATTTGTAAGCATCCAGAAAAATTTTAACTTCATAATAATTTGTTAAGTGTTATTTATTGCAGGATGCAGGTCTACTACATTTCTGCTGGACAAATACAAGACCAGATGTTGACACGAAAATCTTGCTCTGCAACTCATCTACCAAAGCGACCTCCAGTGGACATTCAGTTCTCTAAACTTACGTATTGTGTACAAGACAGCAAGAGGAATGGTAACTTGTACATTATCACAGTATACATAATTTTTTTAAATTATTTACAAATGGTTAATAGGTTATAAGAATTTAAATGGTGAATGCATTTTGAGTTCTTATGTTAGTAAAAGTAGCTATGAAAATTGTGTTTGTCAGTGCAAGAAGATTTGCTCAAATTTGACATTGGGCATATTATAGCCGAACCAAGATTTAAGGTAGAAAAAAAATAAAGAGTCAAAGGACTGTATAAACTTCTTAATGTTTGATTATTTCTGTTAAAATCTGTTTCAGAATTGACATATTTTTTCAAAATTGTTAAAAAAAATATATTATGTATTTGATGACGATTTGGGTTTACTTTTGTTTTTCCAATTAACTTACTCCAAACCATAAATTTCTTTTATTTGAAATTTTCATGAATACTTTTTGAGTTATGTATGCAAATTTTGAAATAAATTATATGAAAATTTCAGAAAATCTAAGATTCTATTTTCATTAATAATAAGGCTCTTACTGTTAATACTCTTTTTTATATCTTCTGTATGTTTTTATTAAGTTTTTATTAAGGAAAATTTGGTCAAAATCATTACAGCTGATTTTGAAAAAAGTCAGTTTTTAGGATTTTTCTAAAAAAACTTAATTGAAACTGTAATGAATTTAAATTAGAAAATCTTCCTAAAATATGAGCAGGAAAATGGACATACCTACTAAAATCGCTCATAATGTTTTTTTTTTTTTTTAATTACAGACCTGTTTTTATATTTGTTATGTTGGAAAGTGAACAATATAAAATTACAGTATTAACCAAGATTACAATAACAGTTTAAGGATTTCTAATAAATTTGTCTCAATTTACCAAAACTTCAGTAAAATTAATTAGTCCATTTTAATCTCTTCTTGATTACTGAATATTTTGATTCCACAACTTTTGGTAAAATGGTTCTTTAATGGTACAATTGGGGAAATGTTAGAAGCTCAGATCTTGATTGGTGTCTTTCGATGGGAATGGCTTGAGTGAACTTGCATGGATAAGGTCCCAGTATTTACACTGATTACTTATTAATATTCTCTGATCTTTTCTGAAACAACCTGCAACACAGTGCATGTAAACCACTTTATTGTATTCTGCTAGGCGAAGCTAATGCATTTTCTGAAATTTTCCTTGTTTGTTACATAACCTTACCCATTAAACTATTACAGAATTTTTTATGCAAATAAAATGGCAAGAGAACAAGATAACGGTTCATTTGAAACATGGATATTATTCTGAATGGTCATATATTTTTAACAAATTTTTATTGAAAAATGAGTTATTGAAGCAGTCATCATGGTGGAGCTGTGGAATGAGAGCCGATCCTGACATCTAGAACACTTTTTGTTAGTTAGTTTAGACTTAAACAAGTTCGTTTTTCACTAAAATGGTTGTGATTTCAAATCGTTGAGAAAATCATAACATATATATCACACTGTTTTGAAAATTTGATTTCTCCATCATAATAAGTGTTAAAATCTGCATAAATTACAATTATATATCTCAAATTCCATTGGACATTTAAAATACTGATTTTCATTTCTTTTTTTTCAAAGAAGTGTAAAATAAAGACAAATTTTTCAAATAAAAAAACTTGAAATAACGGAAAGGAAAATCTTAAGAAAAATTATAGGAACAAAATTTCAGGATAATAAGGTTGTATACATAAGAAATGAAGCTCTCTATAAGAAAATTTAAAAACTGTCCGATACTATGAGAGAAAGGAGAATAAATTTTTACGGCCATCTTCTTAGAATGAACTCCAATAGATTGACGAAACAGGTGTTTGATTTTTTCCATAATCGTAAAACAAAACCGAACTGGTTTAAAGAAATTGAAAAAGACCTAATGGACTTAAAAATTACAGAAAATTCACTGCTTGACCAAACTGCTAAGATAATTACCAAGGACGAAAGAATAAGATTCCAAGATAAAACCAAAATAAGACCTAAACCTGTCATTTCGGAAGAGGAGAGGAAGAGAAGATCGGAAAGAATGAAGAGCTACTGGGAACAAAGAAAAGTACAGCGCGCAAGAAATGATTGATTCAGCGTACCCCAAAGAGGTGAAACGATAAAAAAAAAAAAAAAAAAAAATTATTGGAAATTTACTTCTGTCACATCAGCAATACAGCTGTGTGTTGCAATTATATATAAACTAACAAAACTGAGTCACTGTTTAACATTTTTCATTTATTATTTTACTTTCCTTACTATTTTAATAATGATGATCTTGCAAACAATATTCTAGTTATTCGTAAATGCGTATGTTTACAAAAATTTTAAATTAATGGAAGTTTTGTTTGTGAATGTGTTTGAAAAACCCTTCGTCACAGATCATGAATCTAAATTAAACTAAATATATTCATAGTAGAAGTGACTGAAATATATTTTAAATTGTCTTGTACAGGAAGCAAAACCCTACTGTCTGATGTCAGTGGAACGTTTCATTCAAAGGAATTAACTGCGATCATGGGACCGTCTGGAGCCGGCAAGAGTACACTGATGAACATATTAGCAGGCTACAAGTAAGTTGTAGAAGTATATATCATAAATTGTTTGTTTTTAAAATTTTGGTTTAAAAAAATGATAAATTTTCTCAAACAAGTTCTGATCACAAAGCTGATAGTAGGGATTAGTACTGTGCAGATACAGGTGTCACAGAAAACCATAACATGTTATAAAGGATCAGATTCTATAGATCCAATAAATGAAAAATGTTCATAACTTTTTTCATATTCACCCTAGTTTAGTAGCAATCTGCCATTTTGTTTTTTTTTTTCAAAAACTCAATGTAACTCTAGAAACAGATAATAAGTTGAGTTAAAATTTGGTGTAAGCTTTTAGGATGTTACGATTTACAAGTTTACCATACCCAAAAGAATATATTTTTATAATTTTCAAAATGGCAGTCGTTTAAATGTTTCAGAGTAAAATGTCTTTGAGACCTTAAATTTTACAACATTTTTGTAAGAAACAAAATATTTATATTTTTAAATGACAAACCAAATAGTTTTTTAAAAATTTTTATAGTTTAAAAAATAACCAAGATATCATCAAGAAACCTCAAATGTAACAGTAACTGTTAAGTACACCTACACAATTACAATAGACCGACTTGTTATTTCTTATTGTACAGTGTTTTGATAATAACTTGGTCATTTTTCGAGCTACAGACAAATTAAAAAAAACATTTTATTTGTCATCAAAATATAAAAACATTTTATCTCATAAAATTTTTGTAGTATATACATTTTCTAAGTTATTTGACTTTGAAACTCTTAATAGGCATTTTGAAAATTATTAAACTAAATGTCTTTGTATTTTGTACACTTGTAAATCGTAACAACTAAAAAGTTATACAAAACTTGAATTGGATATGTTGTATATTTATGGAATTGCAGTGATTTTTTGCAAATAAAGAACAAAATGGCTGATTGCCACTAAATTACAATGAATTTGAAAAAAGTTTCTAAACATTTTAAATTTATTTGAAAGTATAGAATCTGATCATGTATAGCACACTATGGTGCTATACATTGACACATTGACACTATGGTGTCTGTCTCTTCATTGACCTTGACCTTCATTACTGTCTTACTATTAACATCAGTCCTGTCCTCTATTTAGTCAGTGACTCTCCACAAGACATGATATATACTAATCCCGTACAACTCTTACAGAAAACCCAAATTCTTCCAATTTTGCATTACCTTGCATAACAATGTAAATAAACTGCATCGTTCTTCTTTAGGACAACAGGTTTAGTTGGTTCTATTCAAATCAACGGCAAAGAAAGGAATCAACGCAGTTTCCGCAAATTGTCTTGCTATATCATGCAGGCGGATCAGTTGATGCCACACCTGACTGTTATGGAAGCAATGACTGTAGCGGCTAATTTGAAACTTGGCAATCAGATCTCACCAAAAGGCAAACTGATTGTGGTGAGTTTTATTTATTTTTTTTTTTTTTAAAGTTGCATCCACACCTTACAGTTGTATGTCATTTAGTGAAAATAGTGACTGTAGTGAAAATTAAAATATGTCCACGTCCGTGTTGACATTTAATCACACAATGTTCACCATGAAAGAATTGTAAATTATATTTTCTGTACTGAAACTACTTGACTTGATAGGCCCACAGAAGACAAACCAGTTTAAATCAATAATTTTATTTTCATTATTGCAACAAAACCACCGGACCACAAATTTAAATAAATAGGATTATGACCTATTTCTTCTGTTTAGTGGTCTTTTTTACTCACCTCATAAAGGCTACCGCGGTTTTGAAATTTCATTGTATCATTTTCAGGCTGTAGTACAAAATACAAAGTCGGACTTAGTGTTTGGTGAGTAAAAACAACCACTATACTGAAGAAAATAAGTTATAATCCTAAGTAATTTTATCATATGTCAACTCCATCCAAATAACAAATACAATCCAAATAACAAATTGGCAGAGTGAACAAAAACTGAAGCTGTTTCGAACCATTTGCAGAGTCATGATATTTTGTTCTTATTAGTTACTTTTGAAGTAGAAATAAGCCTTTTGATTGTTGGATACAGAAATATGAAAAATAGGATTTCAAAAGGCAAAGTATAAAATGTGAAACACACTTTTTACATTATAGTGTACATATATATATAGCAAAGTAAAATACACATATAAACATTTTAATTAACAGAATTATAAAACCAATTCTAGGTGTGCAATTATTATTTCATTTTTAATTGGTGAAACAGTTGGTTTATTGAGTCTGAGAAAACAGGTATTTTAACTGTTACTGTATAATTATGAAATTTTTGCAATTAATTTTTTTTGTCTCTAGATAGAAGAGATTTTAGAAACACTTGGCCTAATGGACTGTAGAGAGACGCTTAGTTCACAGCTATCTGGTGGACAGAGGAAACGGCTATCAATCGCTCTAGAATTGGTGAATAACCCACCAGTTATGTTTTTTGATGAACCAACAAGGTATTTTTTCAAAAATTATTAAATGGCCTAGGTCTATTGTTATTTTTTTATGAGATTTTACATAATAATTTGAAAAGTACTATAGATGTTATATACTTTTTTTAAATAAAAATTTCTTCAGTTTGTATTAATGTTGGTCGTCCCATATATTTTATTTGAAAATGCTAGTTAATAATTACTTCCATTGAGGAAAATTTAGATCTTATTTTTAGAGCTGATTTTTGAAAATTTTGATTTTTGATAATTTTTCAGTTTATTTTGACCAATCTTGAAAACAACTATTTTGTTTTTAAAGAAAAAAATTAAAAATTATCTTGATATATAATTAAACTACACCTGTATGCCAAATTTCATTGATATCAGCAATTTCACTGATTGGTTAATTTGTTTATTGCATAGACACATATAGATGCGTACAGTTATCCAAATTAAAACTACATTTTTGTTTGTGATGATTAGAGCAGCATATTTTCAGACATCCCTGCTTTGTGTGTGTAAGTAAATAACAATTGTCAGAGTTTTAATGAAAACTAACCTCAGTGTTTTCTTTATTCAAGCGGATTAGACAGTTCATCTTGTTTCCAATGCATATCACTGTTGAAGGCCTTGGCTCATGGTGGAAGAACTATAATTTGTACTATTCATCAACCGAGCGCTCGTCTTTTTGAAATGTTTGATTATTTGTATACACTGACGGAAGGACAGTGTATCTACCAGGGATCTGTGAGTGGCCTAGTCCCGTTCCTCAGCTCGCTTGAACTGAACTGTCCAAGCTATCATAACCCAGCTGATTATGGTTAGTAAAGTTTATGCATGATTAGAAAACTTAACAGTCGTTTTTCCTATATATGAAGGGTAATCATTTATTCTAAATTTTGAAGCTAAATTTAATTTATCAAAAATGTTACTTGTTAAGTTAAATTTTACTCAGTGGTAATATAATAGTAAAACAACAATTTAAAAAATTATAAAAATGTATACAAACATTTTATTAGTAGATCCTGATTTTGTCATATCAGATCAGGAGCAACATGGTGACAACAAGCCAATTGAATCTAGCTCTGAAGAAGAAGAATAAGATCTACTTTGCATCAAGAATGGTGGCGAAACCATTGTAGAAAATACATACAGTCATCTAATATTTACAGCCACAATGTCTGAGAAAAGATTTGCTTAGGTTCGATGATGCAGCAACATGCATTGAAAGAAAAAACAAAGACAAAGCAGCTTCAATCATAAAAATATATTTAGGCATTTCATATCTAACAGTAAAAGTGTCTACTCAGTTTCACCTGAAGTCACAATTGACAAAATGTTAGCTCTATTTAGAGGACACTGCAGTTTTAAGGTTTTTATGCCAAAGAAATCTAAGAAGTATGGAATAAATCGTTATGTGCATGTGTGATTTGAAGACATCTAGCCTCTTAAATGCCTATATCTATAATGGGAAAGGTAGTGATTCAGATATAATATAATATCTGATTATATTAAACTTTTTCGCACATGGTGGTCTCTCAGGACCAGGGTTTCGGTTAGTGTTATAAAAAGATAGGGTTTCGGTAAAAGTGTTAAGGGGCCGCTTTACCCTATCTTTCCCCATGTTAACATAGGTATAGTTTCTTTAAAATTGGTAAGAGGTATTAAAGATTTGTTTTTATTCCTTAGACAAATATGGTTTTCTGCATACTTTGAAATTTAGAAAATGTTACTTATATAAAAATTATATTTTTGCTGATTTTTTAACTAAATATATATATTGCAATATGTATATTTTTTATTAACAATTTTTTTAATATATAAATAAAATATTTGAGTTTCCAGTATTTGAGTATAGTGTGATAAAATAATAAAAAGAATTCATACTATTATCTTTTTTAGATAAAAGTATACTTAATTGTATAATAATAGGTATAATAATATACCTAAGAAAAATGTACCTAATTGCTGAAAAACTCAGCTTTTGGAAAATCAACAAAAACAAAAAATATGCAATAAAATTAAAACTTCTTTTTTTTATTTAATTCAGGTGAGCCAATACAAAAAAGTGAAATGTCGAAACAAACTAGTTTCATTCACCATAAGTAATATTGCAATTAGAATAATTATACTATATAACATGTAGAAGTTTCAATGAATGTGTATGAAAATTATTCTGCTTGTCCGCTATTAACACTGAAAATTACATTCACATTGTTGAACCTATCATGGGGAATATTTTTTTACATATTTATTTAATAAAAAACATATAAATTACACATCGTTTTAAAGTAGAAAATTTTGACTATAAAATAGAGCAAAAAAAACTGAAATTGAATTTTTCCCAATTTTTAGCAAAGTGACCTGCTTAAATCAATTTGTGGTTCTAAATTGTTTTTGTTTTAATGTTTTTTTAGTTATTGAAGTTGCTTGCGGAGAACACGGTGATAACTTGCACAAACTTGTATCTGCAGTGAAATCTGAAGCGTGCACAATTTGGAATCCTAAAATAATTAGTTTAAATTCACCTTCAGGTAATAAGTTATACCATGCAAATTTGTTAATATAAGTTATTAATTTTATATGTTAAGGAAACTTTAGCTACACAGAAAAGTTCATATTATGATATGATATTGTTGGGATTTTAACTTATATTAAAAGTTCTTTTAAAAACACCTAATTCATTTGAAGCAAAATGTGTTTCCTTCCTTGATGAGTTATGTAGTGTCTTACCACACTGTAAGTTTTCTAAGTATTAACGTAATGATGGTTACTGTCCGTCACATAATAAGTGTAATAATATTTCGTTTAATTTATGAGATGAGTTGTTGATGTCAGATACAGCAAAAAGTAGTGTTTAGATGTTAATTTATTTGTATGTAGGTCCTGCGAATGGAATAGCTAATTATGGAGAATTGTGTTCGGAAGAGAATTTTCCTCGTAGCGGCTTTCCAGCATCTAACTGGTATCAGTTTTGGATTCTGTTGAAACGTTGTTTTGTGTGCATAATGCGAGATCAGGTTAGTTTTGGCATACTACGAAATGTCTCCCTTGTAATGATGTATTTGAACTGAACAGTGTATAAGACAAGAAATGATTAATTATCTCTTAGTTTAACATATATTAGATTAGATTAAAAACTAGAGGAAACGATAATTCAACCCCAGGCACTGAGATAAACTGACCTATTATGAAAATAAATCTCTTAAAATACCTAGTTCAGCAGATTGGTGCCCCTAATAAGTTCCAGCAACCAACTGACTAGCTCACTCTGCTGAAGATCCCTAGGGTCTTGAAAACAAAAAACCCGTAGCCTCTTACTAGCAAAGAGCCTCACAATCATAAATTATGTGTACTGCAGTTTCCTCCTCCTTCCTGCACAATCTACATATGGTTTCTCCGTGATACATAACTGTCCTGTTCATATGCACCCTCAGACCACAGTGCCCTGTTATGAGCCCCATGATCCTCCTGAGTTGTGCTCTGCCCAGGTCATCCGCTGCCCCTTTGAGTCCTCCAAAAGGAATTTTGCTTAAGAGGCGTTTACTATAAGAATGCCCATGAAGGTTATCCCGTCTTACCTGGTGTTGATTAGTAATCCACCTATTAATAGCAGACCTGGCCAATGATAGAGAGATTCTTAAAGCCGACTCAGATCTGATGAACTCAGATGCAGATCCAAATCCAGCCAATCGGTCTGCCTCCTCATTACCTTCAACTCCTTTATGAGTAGTATTGTTTAACGTATATAGCCTTAGTTTAATTTAATGTCTAGACTGCAAAGTTAGTTCTTCACTGAATCTGACAGCACAGGTTTATAAAGTATCAAACAAAGTGGGCAGCGGCTTGAAACACCGCACCATTTCAAGAATTGTCCTTACCTGGGAAATATTTTATGCTCTTATGTGCATGGATATATTCTAGGAAATTTTATACCCTACTGCTACAGAATATATTCTAGGAAATGTTTTTCAGTAATACTTTAAAAATATTGCAAGAAATGTTTTACAGAAACATTCGTAAAGACATTAATTTAAAAAAGGTTATGTGATAACTCTTCTATTGAATCTCTTCAAGGAAACGCTTTACAATAAATGTCTATAACACTGCAAGAGTCCACTTTGTGTTAGTTGTGATGCAACACATATGTGGTTTTAATTTTGTATTTAACAAATGTTTAGAAGTAAATTGAATGTAAAAAGAGTTATAACTTAATATTTTTTAATTAAATTAAAATTTTCTAGTAAAAAAACATGATTAACTTACTTTAATTTGAGCTAGATGTTTTTAATGAATTATTATTTCTCTGCAGTTTTATGTTCTATAGGACACTAATAAAAATATTAAAAAGTATAAGTAAATTTAATTAAACATATTTCTTATTTGTACTGAATAAACATTTTTATCTCTTTGTTCTTGTTTTTGATACAGTTTTGTTTTTTTCAGACGTTAACACGCTTGCGATTAATTTCTCATGTATTGGTTGGGTTGTTGATTGGAATGATCTACATGGAGATTGGCAACGATGCTGCTAAAGTAATCAACAATTCTGGCTGTATTTTTTTTACCGTTCTTTTTCTTATGTTTACGGCAATGATGCCCACAATACTTACCTGTAAGTTTTAAGGTTTATTTAATTTCTTTCAGTTTTACTTGAAACATTATAAAAACATAATAATAATGGAAAAGTGTTTAAACTATATACGAGGTTTGTCCAATAAATACGCGAACTAAGGTCATAAAAACTTTATTTTACAAAATTTCATCTACATTGATTTTGTCCCCTTCAAAATACTCTCCATTCACTGCTATGCACTTATCCCATCTTCTTTTCCACTCTTCAAAGCACCCTTGGAAGTCATCGGAAGTCAGGCTTTTCAGTCTCCTCGTCGTTTCTTGTTTTATTGTGTCCACATCTTCCCAATGCTGTCCCCTCATCACATTTTTGCATTTAGGAAATAGAAAAAAGTTGCAGGGGGCGAGGTCCGGTGAATAAGGGGGATGATCAAGGATAGTGATTGAATTTTTAGCCAGAAAATGGCGAACAATCAAAGCTGAATGTGCGGGTTCATTGTCTTGATGAAGAATCCATCCATCGTTTTGAGTCAAATGTGGTCGCACACGACGCACTCAATCTCTCAAACGCTTGAGAACGTTAAGGTAGAACTCAGAATTTACCGTTTTTTCCTCAGAAAGGAATTCATGATGAACAACACCTTTGATATCAAAGAAAACCAGGAGCATGACTTTGATTTTTGATCGGCTTTTCCTTGATTTTTTTGTTCAAGCTTCACCTGTTGCTTTCCACTCCATGCTTTGCGATTTCGATTCGGGGTCATACTCGAAAAACCATGATTCATCACCAGTGATAACCCTATTTAAGAATCCAACATCATTTTCCATGGAATTTTTCCAGTCAGTAACACATTCGACTCGTCTCAACTTTTGATGCGGAGTCAGCAGTTTTGGCACGATTTTCGCACAAACCTTTCTTAAGCCCAAATGCTCGGTTAAGATTGTGTGCACTGTTGATTTTCCTAAATGTAGTTCTTCAGCTATCATTCGGACAGTTTTTCGGTGATCAGTAAGGACAAGACGCCGCACACGATCAATGTTTTCATGCACACAAGAGGTTGAAGGTCGTCCAATTCTTGCATCATCCGTGGCATCTTCTCGACCTTCTTTAAAGCGCTTAATCCACTTGAAAATGGCTGTTTTCTTCATAGCATTATCACCATAAACAACTCTCAACATTTCAGCAATTTCTTGGTAATTTTTACCAAGCTTTACCAAAAACTTGATGTTAATTCGTTGTTCAGTGAATTGGTCAATTTCCATATCGACGAACAAAAAAATAATGCAAAACTAAAAATAACTCTACTCGCAAGATCCGCACAGCGTAACGTTCTGCCAAGCACTGACAGCTCATTGGGTCCCAGACAACACGTGAGGCCAGTGAGCGTGGCTTAACTCTCCATAATGGCCACCATATTCGACCAGTTCGCGTATTTATTGGACAAACCTCGTATTAAAGTGTACTTAGGGAAATTTCTATAATTACAGTTATAATTTTTTTAGACAACTACAATTCCATTATGATATTGATTCATATAGAATTTATCATGTTATTATTTTTCGGGTAACTTAGCAACCCCCTGATGGACGACATCTACTGTTGTATATTGTTAATTTGAAAAAAATATTATTTGCTGAGGTTACAATTTTAAATTTGTGGTACAATCTCTTTGTTTTATATTCAAATTTTGCACTGTACATACAGATGGCAGCACTGTTCTCTATATGTCATTAGAGATATTTTAGTAGTTTGTCAATAATTATACAAAGTGAATCAAAATTTTGAGGCATCGTAAAAAAACTATTAAACTAATAGTTGTAAATATATGAAATGTGAGGATCTTCCTGTGGTCATTAAATAGTAATATTTAACTATTTCACTCTTGGATAGTGGTAAGTTTTTTGTAAACTTCTAACGCTGTTTGTTTTTAAGATGATATATCTTAATGTGTTTAAAGAGAGATATATTAATGTGTCTCTAGATACATATACCTATGTATGTAACAATTGTCACCTATGTAACAAAAGATCACCTAATGGCTTGCAAAGAATTAGACTCTAAGAAGTAGTGTAGCAAAAATGTAACAAGAATATATCGGGAAGTAAGCTTAAGAATGGTGTAAGTAAATGTGAAAAGACCATTAGAAACAAATTCCTTTGTGTGTTGAGGCCGTGGGAAAAGGGGACTCGGTGGTCAATGTGACTATAGCACTGGACAGTCTACTGTGGCTCTGAACTACGCACTTAAGGTTCTTAGTTCTAGCCGCAGTTACTCCTGTTGCTTTCCCTCACCGTTATGCTGATCCCTTATCCTTTAACTAGCATAAAGTATGGAAGTTAAAAAAAAAAATAGAAACAACAAATATGTAAAGTCTTAATAGAATTATGCAAAATACTTAAATGCATTGAATTTATTATTTCAGTACTAATAAAGTACTAATAAAGATATTGTTTATCATCATTTCATTTTTGAAATGATTAGTATTGTTTAATATTATGTCTATTGTTTAATTCTGTACAGTTGTAAAAGCACCATAAAACAACCATATATATTGTGCTTAAAGTTTGAATTTTTTGAAAAAAATATTTAGGATATATTAGAATTAAGGAAAAATGTAATACTTCGTTTAAAATTTTACATTTTATAAATTCACTTTGATTCAATCAAAGTTCTTGTATTTTTCAGTTCCCATGGAGATGTCAGTGTTTGTGCGAGAACATCATAACTATTGGTACTCGTTAAAATCTTTCTATTTAGCGAGAACGTTTGCTGATATACCATTTCAAGTAAGTATTTATATATTTTTTATATTTAACTATTTCACTGTTACAAAATACATTTACTAGTAGTTCAAAGAATAGTAGACCTCGCAGTCAACTGGGTAAGAATTCAATTATTCTTAATTATTAATATACAGAGGGTTCCATGACAGGGCAAATCCGTAGGGGGGGTACAGACTAGCTTGCACCTATTGAGAAGATTTAGACAAATCTCACGGTACCCGAGTCTAATACACACAACACTTACGCCTTTAACACTGTACACTCACACTTACATTTAGGGAGCCGATAATAGCCTTAATGTGATTTTCGCCGTAAAATAACAACAACAAATATCCATAACAATGCTCATAACCTTTTCTTCCAATTTAACTGGTAACCATAATGTTTAAGAAAAATGTTAATGGACTAACTTTAATGAAAATTTTATGCTCTTTCTCCATGATCAGTAAAAATTATGATAGCTCTTAACCATTCAGCCAGTATTATAGGAAGTAACCAACAACTATACTTTCAACGTTAAATCAGAGCCTATCATCTTCAAATGGAAATGAATGAAAAAAATCTTATACATACATATTTCAGGCTGTATCTTCCTACTAAATTTAAAATGGATAATGAATTTAGCCAAAACTACATACAATCATTATCATTAAATCAACGGCACCATCTTAAAACAGAAGTAAATAAAAATGTTACAAATGATCATTTTGGCTGTATATGAGATATATTTCAAAACAGTGCACAATAGTCGGACGTTAAACACAAAAAAAAAAAAAATATTTCAAAACAATCAGTTAATGCGTTTGGCCTAAACTGTGTGCACTTGCAATGCAAATCAGAAACCATCATCTTGAAGTCGAAGTAAATGGGAAAAGTTTTTGCTCATACATTGTGCTTTATACAATTTATTTTCATGTTAAATTTCAAAACATACATTTAATAATTTTGGTCAAATCTGCATACACTCGTTTTTGTAAATCAGAGGCTGCTACCTTGAAATGAAAGTGATTGGGAAAAATCTTATACATACGTTGTCCGTGTTTTATACAAGATACCTTGTTACCAAATTTTAAAACAGTCAATGCATTTTACCAAAACTACATAACAAATATACAAACCAAATGCTGAATGATCAGATTAACAGAGACTTTGCTTCCTCGGTCAGTTAAGAGTAAATTTTGCTTTTTCATTCATCTTTGTTGACTCATTTTTTAATAATACATATATTTTTTAAAATAATTTACATTAACAAAATTAGTACATTTGAAGGCCTGTATATGCAAGCTATGTAACCTTGCTCGGGGAAGATGAAGTTAGGACAAGGTACATGGAAGGGGGGTTATCCAAGTTCCAAAAACATTGACTTTAGAGTAACAAACTGTTATGAAATTAGGTTACTACTGGTAATATAAACATTATTTAATTATTTTTTCATTTCATTAATTGCTCTGCAGTTTTGTCGTTTGGATGCCGCTCGTATGATTAATAATTAAAAAGACCAATGTTTTGCACATGAATAGTACAACTTTGGCAAGAGCAATGTTGCGCATGTAGCTAAACATTATCTACTGTAAATGTATTAAGTATATAATAACTAAGTAGTAGATATTATTTTTCAATTAAAGCTGTTATACTGTGAATGGATGTATTTAGATACATCGAGATAATACTAAAAATAAGACTGAAATTTAAGTTTCGGTGAAAAATTTTAAGAACATGAGTGTGATATGAATAATTCAGATGGTAATGAAATTAAGAGATACGTCTTAGCTGACTTGGAAAATGTATTTGAAGATAATGTATTGGAGAATACATTTGGATGATGATAATATTTATCATAGTTAAAAATACAGTGTAGAAATTTATCACTTCAAATGCAGTCAAGTGGGTAAACTATCTCAATCACTTCTATGCATAAGCCGATGAGAAATTAAACCAAAAAAATGTTCTATTGAGCAGAGAGATTAGCAAGCAGTCAATAAATCTGAGCCAGCAAAGAGACTACCATAGGCTATAAATGTGCCAGGTCGAGTATGAAAACTCAATTCATGTAATGCTAATTTCATGTGGTATATTTTTGTTTAATACTTTTTGTTCTGACTGCATGTCAGCTAAGTTTAGTTTGTCCTATATTTTGCATCATATTTTCAATTTCAATTCCAAGCATCGTAAGTTTAGTTGAAAAATCAATTTTTTAGAACATATGTTAGAAAGATATTACAAAAATGAATATAAACACAATATTCATCTTTTTAACAGAATTTTTATTTGCAGGTTGTGTTTACCATCATTTACGTCTCTCTTGTGTATTTCATGTCGTCACAACCTCCTGAATGGTCTCGCTTCATGATGGTTCTTCTTATCACTATGTTAACGTCATTCGTAGCTCAAAGCCTTGGTCTGCTCATTGGAGCTGCAATGACTGTCGAGGTAAAAGTACAGTTTTTTTAAACGAAAAATAAGCAAGCAAAATCATACCAGTTACGGTAAATGTAAAACTATTTGGAATAATTTATGATATTTAGAAGAGGTTTGGAAGTAACAAAGCACACTTTAAGATAAAAGACATCAGCCAGCTGCCTCTAGATATTTTATCAGGGGTTCAGCATTATGGTTTGTTGTTGGTAGTAACACAGGTCTGTCCTCCCCAGTATTTTTGAAAAAAAAAAAAAATGTATATTTAATAATAAAATTTAACTTGAATTAAAAAAAAACATTACAACTTGGAAAAAACATTTAAAATGAAATGCACTTATACCTTAAGAAGGCTATGAAGCAGTAATAAGAATATCTTAAAAGTAGAGTATTCTTTAACTGCCTGCTGTGGACTTTAATGTACAAACTTGGTTAGGAAGCTGTGCTGCATTTTACAATGTTTGTTTATTTTGATTCTTCAAAACAAGGATACAGTGTATATAACGTCCTATGTTACATTCACGACACTCAAATGTATTGTGTTTCAATTTTTTGGTCTTGTCTGTGTATTTGCTCAGACAAAACACCTTTTTTGTGACTTACTTTTCCCTTGGTCAGTCATAGGAAGTGCCACGCCCTGAGACACAGCGGCTGTTGCTTGGTGCTGCGTTGTGTTGATAAGAACATGGAGATAACCTTACTTTCAACTGAATTAAAACACCAACTGACAGTTTTTGTGCAAATTTTGTGGTTGAGATGACACCTGAAATCTGAACACATTCTTGATAGTTATTTCAATAACATTCAGATATTCTGTAGATGCATATCTTTTGGCTATTTGGTAAAATGGTATTATGATTTTATATATTTATTTTGATTGCTAACTTTAACCAAACAAAAACTATATCAAGAAGAAATACATTAACAGAATCATTCATTCACAGGCGCAAGACATTGTTAATCACTGTACCACTCGCACTGCCCTAAAGATGACTCTGGTTTTACTAGGAAGTCAATTGGTTTTAGTGATTAAAATTTGGCACTGTTTGTATATTTAATAGTTAATGGTGACAAGAAGGGCACTTCCATTTTTCAAACTGACAGCATTATTAGAACAGTCCCAGCCTGTTCTCCATTATGACTAAAGAGTTACCACTGATTTATAAGCTGTAATGCACACTTTTATATAAGACAAAAGCCATCACCAACTGATTACGTTTACTATAAAATATATTTTTTTTAACTCACAGGTCATTTAAAAATTTTTTCTACAGTTATTATTCCTGACACAAATAACACCTTTTGTTTATTGTGTGATAAACATTTGGCTGTATGGTTTTTAATAGCAATTCTTTATATGCATTATGCAACAGCATTCTCATCCTTGATACATGTCACACCATTTAATTATAGAAAATCACTTAAATATTTAAACATAATTTGATTCAAAAATAGACTTTGAGGGTTGTTTATCTATTGAAATTATGTTTAAAATCAAACATTTTGTAGGATTAAAATGTTGTCACAAGTGTTGAAGCTGTGAAAAAACGAAAGAGCTTTTAAAAATATGACTAATTAAGGTAAAATTTGTGTCATGTGGGAATTTGCATTCAGTTTCATTATAATTCATAATAACAGTTTTGTTAATAAAAAAAATCTTGCATTATATTTTATGTTAAAATGGTTTACTTGTTACTATTTTTCTACAAAAATAATATAATACACAACTTTTGTAGTTGGCAGTAGATTTTCTTTATAGTTTATTTTTATTCTATTAATGAAAGCAAAAGTTTTTGCAAAATATATTACAAATTTTATGATTTCCAGAATGGAGTTTTCTTAGGTCCAGTGACTTCAGTCCCTATTCTTCTATTCTCTGGATTCTTTGTGAACATCGGCACTATTCCCCATTACTTACAATGGCTGGCAGACATTTCGTACTTGAGATACAGCTTTGAAGGTGTTATGATCGCTGTCTACGGATTCGGCCGGGGTAAGCTTCAGTGTTCTGAAGCGTACTGCCATTTCAGATCGCCAAATAAATTTCTTGAAGAAATGGATATGGCCAACGCAGTGTTTTGGGTGGACTGTGTTGTGCTAATTGGATTTTTTCTGTTTTTACGAATCATTGCATATTTATTATTACGGCTGAAGGTTCAGTCTAGGACGTGAGTTGTCACTTCTAGAGTTTTATTCTTAAGTAAGCACATTGTAACAAAGTATAAATTATTTATTTTTGAAAAAATTAACTACTTAATATAACTGTGAAGACAGATATTTAAAAAAATGAAATTATAGATTTTCTAGTGCCAAAATTAAGTCTTATTAGCGCTGCTATTTTTTTTAAAAGAAATTAAATCTATTTTATGACACGATCATTCTTTCTATACAAATTTCGTTTTAATAGTTGATACATGTTATTAAAAATACTAAATTTTTAAATATTGTTTGTATAAAAGCTATTTTTTTAAACTTTTGAATCTGTGAAGTGATCTGTCGAGTGGCAGATGGTTGTGCACTGGACAATAGCGTGTCTCTAACACTATAACCATTCTGAGCTGCATAGCAGACTTATAAAGAAGGCCATGTCTACTAATTTCCCTATCAATTGCAAATTGTGATGTGTCATTTTTTTACTTTTCAAGCAGAAGGAAATAATGCAACAGATTCATCACAGAATGATTTTTTTTCTTAGCATCCATACTTTACGCCAATTAGATTAGTGAGGAGGAGGGAATCAGTGTTTGGTAAGGATAAAGCAGGTAGTTGGTAACAGTCATTGAGGCAGGTTGTTGCAATGATCACCGGACATGGCTACTTCTGGAATCATCTACATAATGTAGGATTGTTACAAATCTCACTTGAGTGTCGATGTGCAGGTAGGGTGTTGAAACCGCAGCACAAATACTCCTTGATTATGAGGTCCTAAAGGCCAAAATAAGGAGACTCTTTGGACCTCAGCAGCCAGATCAGGAGTTCAACCAGGACATCTTACACAAGATTCTGGAGCTTGTTAAGGGCACTGGAGTCGGTTTAAGGTGATAGCGGTACACAAAAAGCTTTTAAACTGACGTGTTGGGGACTACAGAGCCATTGTTAAAGAAAAAAAAGATAAAGCAATGGGAATAATTGCTGCTCTAACTAAGATTCTTAAGGTGCACAGTTCAGAGATGCAACAGACTGACCAATGCCTGGAACAAGATCCAGGCTGTATGGCGTGTGATCAAAAACTTGCCATCAGAATTGCACCAGAAGCTCTTGGTTTAGGTCAGGGGCACGTTGTTGTGTGTTGTCATGAATCAAAACAATTCTTAAAAACATAGCAGTAAAAAAAGTAGTCTGTTGTTGAAATTGCTTAAATTTTTTAGCTTTGTTCGTAGAGTTTGTGTGCAGCATTCTTGCACAACACCATTACGCATAAAGTTTTCACTGTGTGCTGGGCTTATTCAGCAATGGATTTTTGCTGCATTATTCCCAGGTAGAAAATGAATGACAATTAGATTTCGTATGAGGATCAATAAATTTGGCTATGTTTAACAATCTGCAACTTAGCTCAAAATGGTGTTAAGAAGTTAAATGTGGCATTTGTTATAGTGGGAGAGATGGGCTATTGTCCAGTGCAGAATTCTGCCATATCACTTGCCCATAATTCACGGTAGATTTGGAGGTTGAAAAAAACAGCAATGCGATAGACTTAAAAACAAATGATTAATTTTTTTCTACTATAAAATTCATCCCCACGACTTCCTAACTAATCTTGGAGACATTATATTTTAATAAAATAAAATCTTTCACAAGTCTAGAAATATTGATAGTTTTCTACACTACTTGCTTATAGTTTAATTTTTGTCTTTTAATGTTGTATTCCAACTATACTTTAAGCTATTTGGAGTAAATATGTTAAATAGCTATAATTCTAAAAAAAGATTGGTACAAAATTAAAGTTCAACAAAAAATAAGAGACAAGTTGTTATAAATGACTTCAATAGTACTAAAAAAAACAAAAAAAATGGTAAGTGGTTTAAAGAAAGCTCTGATAGAAAAAAATTGGTAAAAAAGCTTGTACCGTTATGCTTCTAAATAATTTTATAAATTATAAACTGCAATGGTGTAACTATTATGAACTAATGTTAATTATTTTCAACAATTTAACAGACAAAATATATTGTTTTAATATTACCATTTTATAGATTCAAGCTTTTAGAATATCAAATGTTGTAATAAGGCCTAATGAAGTATGGAACAGGGAAAACAAGAATTATGACAGGCAGATCATAATTATATGAGTCTTCTTTTTTTTACTTTTAAAAAAAGGACTATGATTCATAATGTAATTAAATATCATTATCTAATAGTTCTCTTTTTACTTTGTCATTAAAATAATCTAAAAATAAATTATTATTAAACATTAAATGAGCAATGTTACCATTATATACATAAGTAATCATTAATTATTATATTATTTATAATATAATAATTTAATTATTAAATCTACCCTCTTTTTATGATAGAAGAAGTTTACTTACTTCATACAGTTTACTTTTTTATTTTTATGTTAATCTTGTAAACAGTTTTTACAGAAGTAGTAAACAGTTTTTTTTTAAGTAGCCTAGTATATTACGTTCACTGGGCTTTTAAAATGTTTGTTGGCAATGAACTGTGTTTCACACTAACCTCTAAAGCCACAAATTTATTTCAAGATTAAAAGATGACCTGATAACAGTATTCTTCCTGAACAGATTTGCTTACAAAGCTATGTGACATTGCTGCTTTCACGCATTATTTTTGTTTTTTTTTTTTTTGTGTGTAAAGTGCAGAGTTCTTTTTCAGACACTAATTAGGTAAAGGCACATATATATTTTGTAACAAAAGCACAAAACTTGTGGTTTTACAACCATTAAGCAATAAATATTTAAATAAGTAACAGTATAGTTTAATATAGTTACAGTTTATTCTGATAAAAATAAAAATTACAGTTCTTCTGACAATGGGTGCTGACTACTCGAAATTCCATGTAGGGTCCTGATCATTATGGTAGAAGTTTGTTGAAAGTTCACTGAAAAACGTAAAAATGACTGATGACAAACACAAACAGAATGAATTAAATTTATTCAAAGCAACAAATAAAACTAACAAATACAAAAATGCAAGTCAGAAAACATTTAAATACATCAAATGTGTACAACATTCACTTCAAAATATTTTAAAATTAACATCTTTCAAGTTATTTTTTTCAACTTAAAGCGAGGGCAATTTCATGTGGGACTTGGGCCTTAAGACATTCTATTAAGTCAATGTCTATGCTTCCAAAATAAATTTAATGTGAAGTAATTAAGTTAGTACATTCCTCTAAAATTTTATATTGAGACTTATAATTTTATTGTATAATTTTTGTATTTATAATTTTATTGTAAGTTGGAGTTATTTTAATAATGCTAACACTTCCTGTCCATAGGGCATACACACCTTTTTGTGGAGGGTCTACTGTATAAAGAAGTAAAGGACAAAACTGTTTAAGCAAAATGTTTTTAATGATTTTTTTTTAAGGTCCATTGTTAGAATTATATACACAATTTTTAAAATCGCATACTTAACTGAATCACTACACATTTTCTGATTTATAGTTATGAAAATTGACCAGGTGTGCCAACATAAAAGGAAATAAATTTAATATATTGGTGTGGAATCTTGCCTCTATTTGTTTTTCAGTGTTTGTATTTGCAAAGTTTGAAACTAGGCAGTTAGTTTACTATTGTATTAGTTCCTCTATCTTGCATAATTAAACTATATCTGTACATCTTTTTAAAAAATATATTTTTTTGTATGAAAAATAAAGTTATATTTTTATATGACAACATGATTTTTCTTCAAATTGGTTATTTTTAACTACTTAATTTGAATTTGTTGTAATGAAGTAAGCTTAATCTTTGACTGTATGTTTGTTTGATTAAATAAAATTATGCAATTAGGCTGTTCTACTTAATTTTTCTTTTAATAAATTAGACAGAACTTTAAGCTTTAAAAAACTTAAGACTATATTCATCTCCTAAAAAACACAATTAATTGTAATTCTGGTTCAAAAATGTATAACAACAAAAAACTAGCAAAACAAAAACCATTTTCATTATGCAAATTTTGTTCAATTTTTTTTTCTTTTATGAAAAGTTATTGTATTAAATATACAAAGCAGTAGTAACAAAATCAGAAAGTCAGCAAGCCAGAAAAAATATACATTTTATAAAATGTTATGAATAAAACAGTTGTTAAAAACATGTATCATATATCTTACCAAAACCCCTTATCTTTGCCATTTCTGATGCCATGCTTCCTAGTAAATGTTAAAAATGTCCCTGATATATGGCCATAGTGGGTGATGGCAATGCTAGTGTGAAGATGGTCGGAGTTTTATCTTTTCTTCGAGACAGGAGAAGCCTGTCATGCAAGAGTTTGATGGGGTATAGCAATGCGATACCTAAGGTTTGAATTGCCTTAGATTTTCTGTTTAAGCAGATGGACATACATGCTTGATAACCTCTAACTGTTTTTGACATTTTAATTGTACTTCGTATTTTACGATATCGCCTTAACAATAGACAAATGCATGATGAAAGGAGAAATCACAAATATATTTGTATAAAAATAGTGTCCAAAATCTGTGCTTGGTATTAAAAATACTTATCCAGGCTTGTATGTCCAGCAGGGATAGAGGCCACGTCAAGAGGACTGATAGGGAGACTGTCAGTAGAGCCACATAACCTATACAGTAAGTTTAATGACTTTTAAGTAAATATTGAAATTGTTCTAAGCAGGTTATGCAAAAAAGTGGCATTTGTAATGGATTGTCTATTCGTGATTAAAAGCCGCCTCGGTGGCCTAGTTGATAGCATACTGGGCTTTTACCCTGAGGACCCGGGTTCGATTTCTGGCCAGGGCTTAGCATTTTCATACGGTATAAATCATCCCATCGTCTGCATTAGCCCAAGTGTGCACAATAGTCGGACGTTAAAAAAAAAAAATAAAAAAAAATATTCGTGATTAATATGTTAGCTTCATAAAATATACAAAATATTGTATGATTTGTGAGACTGCGCATGTGCATCTATGATTCCTTTTGCCTATGACAGTTTAACTAAGCATCTTTTATGTTAAAATTTTTCACAAACAGTAAGTTTTAGTGCAAAATCGTTTTGCAACGTCAGAAGTCGGTTTAAAAATCTTCCTAAAGATACCTCATTTATGCCTGTACGAATAGTATGTGCTGAAAAAAGGGATGTGGGTAAGAAAACTCCAAACTGTTAAAACAAACTGTTTTTCTATATACGAAAAACAGACTGCTTTGCCAAACGGAAACAAGCAGTTTGAATTGGACTGGATCGTGATTTGTTAAACAAGGAACACAGTTTGGACTTTCCCACCACCTACATTCTATTCGAAAGTTGCCGCAAGCGCTAAAATTTTTTTCCTGCTATTTTCCTGTTAAACTGTTTTCCTTCAAACAGTACAAACAACTTTTCTTTAAGTTGCTATACTTTTTCCCTCAATTTCTTGTTGCAACGTAGTGAAGTAAGAACTGTTTGGGCGTTGTCAAAGTTTATCTCTATTTTGTTGCGAGTTGTTTGAAAGTTTTAAATGTAAAATTTGTTGTTCAAACATTTTTTAAACTGTAAAAACAGCCATAATTGTGTTATATATTAGTTTTTCTCCGTAGTTTATTTTGTGTTTAGAAATTTAAAAATATTTAGAGGACAATTTTGAAAGTTTTCTTTTACTTTTTTTATGTTTTTAGAATTAAGTGCATAGTTTCTAATTATTTATTGGATGTGTGGACTTTTTAGTGGTTTTTTTCAGTGGTTAAAAATGAAAAACCTGTTTTTTGTGATGGGAAATATTACAAACGTCTTACATTTTATTTTTATCCGGAGCCTAATTTTCTTTAAAAACATTTGTTTTGTTAAATATGTTATTACAATAAACTTTATATTTTTTCTGTGTTGTAAAATGGAAAACTTATTTTTTTGCTAATGCTAATGTTAATAACCTATCATTAACCTATAATAACCTAATGTTAATAACCTATAATTTTGTAACTATATAGAGCCAATTTTATTTAAACTTATTTGGCCTATGTTCTTATTACTATATTTTACTTATTAAGGTTACTTTTTTCAGTGTTGAAAAATGAAAACCTACGTTTTCCCAAATAAAAATATGACAGTAACATCTCACATTTTGTAAATACATAACCTAATTTTATTTAAAGGTATTTTTTATATTTATCATCAATCAGATATAATTATAATTAAAAAATAACAATAAATTCCAATATATTCCAGCAAATTGTAGTTAAATAGCGTAGAATATTTAATCAACTAAAAATATTCTAAATTGTTTGCATTTCAGTAAATATGCAAAGGCTATTTAATTTTTAAGTAAAAAAAAAAGAATGCTTCTATTAGAAATTCATTGCATTTTGTAAATATAAAATGGCATACATATATATTACGTTTTGAGAATGTAATTTAATTATTACTACACTTATAAGGATTATTTTTTCTAAACGTTTTACACCCAAAAACAGTTAAGGACATGGTTGTAATGGGAATGAAAAAGTAGTCTTAGAAAACTGAACGTTTGTGCTTGTTTTAGCTGCTAATACAACTTCGAGTTTCATTTTCCTAAACCTGTTTTCCAAACAGTTATTTTTTCCAACAAACTGTTCGTTGATATTTTATAAAAATAGCAGAAGTGGATCCCTAGGATGTGGATTCCAGAAATTATATATACGATTTGCTAAATGCTATGCTACCTTTCGGATTTTTTATACACTAATTTTCCGGATAGTTTGAACTAAAAACAACAGGTAGCAGGCGTGCAAGGTTTAATGGATAATGTTGGGATTAAATAATTACATATTTAATTAATTTATCTTTTTCAATACTTTTTATTTAAAAATTCCACTTATTTCGTCAAAATTAACAGTTACGTAGATAAAAATTATTGCCAATTATAAACAACAGAGATTTCAATAGTATGCTGTTTGTTCATTACTAAACACAGAAGTAACAGCTGACGCTGACATATACCTAAAACAAGTTATAACAGCTGATAATTGTTGTTAAGTTTATGTTGGAGGTATTGTAAAGATTATTAATTTTTGTTTGTTTTGTGTAGATTGAATATAAAAGGATTGTCATGTAACTTTTCATTAACTAAAATAGTATAATATACGGATTGAAATATACAGATTTATATTGTTTTTATAGCTTTATAATTGGAGAGTAGTAATAGGCTTTTTTACCTTGCTAAAAGAGAGAGTTGAACTGGTTTTGGCTATTTTGCCTTGTTCATCTTTCGCCAGTGTCGTGGTCCGTGCTTAATAGTGAAGAGTAGATTTCAAAAATGGATACTTTCATTTTGAATAATAATAGGTAAGTTTAATATTAATAATAAACGTAAATAATACAAAATTATATTTGAATTGATGTCTTCTGTAATTGTAGGTTTAGTCTAGATGGCCTGTTTTCTGTTCTATAAAATATCAGTCAAAATATTAATGTACTGTATACTTATAATTACATAATTTATCCTCATGTGTGCCTGTTCCTAGAAAAATAAAGAAATTAAGCTATTTATTTAAATTCTAAATAACTTAATATGTTGATTTGCGTAGCCTAATGCGCCTTAATTCCAGATTTTATAGATTAACTAAATTTGGTCCATCAACAAGTTACACTGGGTGTGGAGGGTAGGTTATTCATCTAGAAGGTAAAAGAGTAATTTTTGCGCATAAGTAAGAATCCAAAGTATCATTTTATAGGTATTATTAAAAGACATTAAAATAGCAACGTATAACCTAAAAAAACTCTTACAGTATTACTTACCTACAAGTCATTTAGTTAGTATTTGAATGTCAGATGTAATGCAGTTGCTGATTTTAATTGATTATACTATTTTGTAGAGTGATACTTCTCCATTACTGTTAAATATTACATTTAACATTTCTAAGTGATATTACATTTCTGTTAAATATAATATATAAAATCGTAACTTAATAAGTATTCCATGTATTTATATTATTTAATTTTATAATAAAATAGGTAGTGTCCATTTATTGCAAAAACTATACAGTGGAATGAATGTTTCATTGTTTCCCTTGTAGGCTAGAGTTTTTTGGAAATCCTTTGGTGCACTATACATGTTATGTCCATTACATAGTACGTAACTAACCTATGAGGTTTGGTAAAGCAAATACATTTTTTTAAAAACAAATAAATTTACTTGTTAGACACAGTGCATATTTTGCAACAAAAACATCAAAACATCTCATCGAACAAAAGTTCATCAAAAGTCATTTATTACCAATATATAGTATTGTGTTGTGCGGTATGATTATGTGATAAGCTGTATAATATGTATATATATATATATATATATATATATATATATATATGTGTGTGTGTGTGTGTGTGTGTGTGTGTGTGTGTGTGTGTGTGTGTGTGTGTGTGATATTTACATAAATATGAAATAAATTATTAATGTTTTAGTTCTAAATTATTATAAATTATTAAATTAAAAATTGTATAGGTTAAGTAAATACTTTGACAGTTTTATACTACTTATACTTTATACTAATTTAGCAATTCGTATGCTCAAATGTAAAATATAATATGTAATAATGAATTATTCATAAATATGCGTAAAGAGTAGCGCATGCAGTGTAAAAGTAAGCTTATCTGTTACTGTAGTTGAAAGATAATTAGAGTTTAGTTGTTAATTGCATAAACTATGGTATAGTAGGCTGCCTAACCCAATTTGTTGACTGAGTCTTGAAGATTTAATTAAATTTTATGTTATAAAATAAGCCTATATATATTAAAATTTGCTTATAAATTGTGGCCTTCAATAAAGATTCACAGTGTAGGTAAGTGTACCAGATTTGAAATATAAAACCGTGTACAGGTTATCGGGAATGATAATGGTTTTTTGCAAAAAAAAAAAATAAATAAATAAAACCATGACTGCCATCTCTTTTTTTAAAATTATTATTTTACTCTCAAACAATAAATTTATGCTTAAAGTTTGTGTGTACTCACTGAAAATCCCTTCATGACTCATGAGGACTGATGTCCATTTAAAGGATTGTAAAGGCTGAAAAAAATGATTCTTTTAGTGTTAACCTTTTCCAAACCAGTTTTGATTTTTGTGGGAAATAATTGAATGTGAGATAGATTATGTCAGTGTTTTTGATACATTTACTGTATTAGGGTTGTGTAACTTATAAGAGATTCTAACATTTGTCAGGTAATATTTTTATTTATCACACTCATTTATTTTCTAAAAGCATGCCTGACATTAAGTCTACAACACTGGAATTTACAAATTGTGAAGGTTGTGGTAAATAAATCATAAAAGGTCTGGAATAGATTTTCTGTAAGAGATGTAGTATTCTAATATTAATGAAATGTTTGTGTGAATGGGGTCAGTAATTTGAGCGGTATACAATAATTTGCTGTATCTGGAATTTTAAAAATTTGAAAACCGTAAAACAGTTAAAATAAATGAATTATGCATGCACACTGAGTAATACAGTAATAACTTTATGGATCATATAGTCAAAAGTGATTAATTTCAGATGACAGCCGAGTGAGGCCTTTAGACTGTTTGAGTGTACAAAATATTGTAACAATCCATCTCACAATTAATTCTGGACACAAAATAACTAAATTATAAATCAACCAGAAATGTAAGAACATAATGCTCATTTAATCTTTTTATAAACTTATTAATTATGGAAATCAAACATAAATAATTTAGCAAGAAATAATATTTTTTTTTGTGTGCTACAAAATACTAATAATTGTATTCTTGTTTCAATTTAAACTCGTAATTTTACGCATCTTTACAGAATTTACTTGCGGCAGTGCAGTTGTCTGTATACAAAATATCTGCTTTTAGGCTAAATACATACTTTAATTTGTCTCCAGCAACGCAAGACACAATGAAACATAAAAGTACTTTTTTTCTTTCCTATTAAACGGATTAATAATATTAGAATTCCGAGTATTTGTTTAAATATGTAAATTAATTCTGACATTGCTGTGAATTTCCATATTTATAAATGTATGTTAGTTATTAAAATTTGCAGTGTTAATATCGAACATCCATAATTGTAAAAAAAAACACAAAATTGTTGTCAATTAACTAGTGTGACTAAATGAAAATTTAGCAATTAGCAATAGAGTAGAAACACTGTGGTAGTTTCGTGTAATTTAAACAGCTCTGTTTTTTTTTCTAACACAGTTTTTTCATGCTTGATCGAATGTCCTCATACAGTAACAAATTTCTTGTTTTTGAAAATATGATTATTTAAAAGTTTTATGGAATCAATACAGTTTATTTTTTGTTGTTGTATGAATTGTTAAAATTTATAGTTTTTTTAATGAACAGTTTTTGCATAATACCATTTTTAATTTACATATGGATTTTTCTAATAGAGATTTATTGAATTATCAAAAGCCCAAACGTTAAATATTCAACAACAGAATGTTTATAATTTAAAAAATAATTAGTATCTCACAAAAAAGTGAAAAAGCAACACTGTGTTAAATTTTGTTGCATATGCTTCTATAATCCACAGTGTTTTGGCTTATTTTTATCAGTCCATGTTTAATGTAGTATTATTTATCCCTTTGTATTTTGTAAAAAAATCACTTCTGATTTGTGGCGTATAGTCTAACTAATTTTTTTCGTACCATTACAATGGTTTTTTGTCATTGTATTTTTCAATGCATAGACAGTGCACTGTAAATTGTACTTGTTTTGAAATATTTCTTCAGTTATTGTCTTTTCAATAGTTTGATGTCAAGGACTGACAACATAGTTTGGTCTAGTTTATAACTACATGTAGGTCAAGCATAGTGCAGACAAATTGTAGAACTCTGGCCACAGATCAAAGTTGAAAACTATAGATAAGATTGTTAACATGTGGCAATCAGCTAAACTAACAAATAGTGTAGTGTAGGCCTATAATAGGTAGAGGAAAACATCTCTAGAAAAAAAGTTCAATTTCATGTAAGTCTAGTATCAATAGTATTCCAGTTGATTAAAATTAATCAAATGTCTGAAAGATCATGGTGGTTTTATGGAGGGGGGAGGCAATGACCTTAAAAGGTGGAAGGTTCACATAACTATTCTGTTTCATATTTTACAAAAAGTAGTACCATGTTTTAATTAAATTGACACCTAAAGGCTTGTTTCCTTTTCTTGTATTGTCGTCAACAGTTATAGGGTCCTTAAGTAAGACTAAATTTGTCTGTCTGTAAGGCACCTCTTACTCGTAATTGATGTGGCAGATCTATATAATTTTTTGCGAAAATGGTCTTTGTAGGCTCAAAAGTAGCAGAAATATAGCAGATGGTAACAAAAAATATTTTCTATTTTTATTTACCTAGTGTAGGCTATCATTTAAAACTAGAAGTGTTATTGATTCCGAATGTAAATAGTTTTTGCACATAAAGAGGCCATACAGAGCCCCAAAAGATTACATTTTCAAGTTCTGTCCACTAATTTCAGCTTGTTAGGCCAAAACAAACGTGAAAAAAATTATAAGTTAATTTGGATCAAAACAAAAAAAGGATTTTAATGATTTTTCTATATTTTTGTATTTATGTATGGACTCAAAAAGCATGTGTTTTTTTTAAATCAACAATTTGGAAGTTGTTTTTCTTTTTCAAAATTATTGCGTCAAAGCGTTTCAAAGGGAACACTTAAATTATCATATGGTAACAATCGGTCTAGACCTACAGTACAGACGACACGGAAATCAGCTGATCCATTCCTCTAGTCCTTGGCGTCAGTATGTGCTTGGCCGCTTTGTTGTGTTTACGTCCTGCATCCTTGTTTTAAAATAATTACAATAATTTTAGATAAACAATTTTTTTACAAGACTGCTTGCGGAAAATCTAATGTGCCGTTGTTTAATATGGTAAAACTAGAAAAAACTGTCACTGGCTAATTTAGAAATGGACATGTTATTTCCTTCTCTAGATGTTTACTACAATGATAGACGTTTTCCTGGATGCCGCCTCCATTTCAATTTTTGTATAGTATATAGTAAATAGTCAGGTATGCAAGTTTTTTTTTTTTATACTTTCCCTTTAACGGGGAGCACCTAATGGTGGTCTTAGGTATTCCTACGCCTAGTTATAAAACTACTACCGCGTGAAAGTAGATAACGTGTTTTTGATCGCTAAAACGATAAAAACCTTTTATTTTTAAAAAAATACTCATTAACCTAACTGACACGGCGTTGGGTGAAAAAGCTATTTAATTAAATTAGTTATCGTGTAGGTAACGTGTTTTTGATCGCTAAAACGATAAAAAAACCTTTAGGCTATTAAAAAAAAAAAAAAAAAAAAAAAAAATGGTGATACGGTTGTTGCGTCGTGAACCTAACGCAAAGGAGGCAAATTGAGAAGTTTACAAATAATGGACGCCATTTTAACAATGTTTTCATTACGAGAACGGACCAACGGAAAATTCCTTTTCGGAATTAAAGAATGTTGGCCTTCAGAAGTCAGATCAATGTTAATATTGCTATTAGTTCGTAACTTAACACCACCTGATATGTGAAAGAACAAGTGCCCACCCCCGTTAAAGGGAAAGTACCTTTTTTTTGTTATATTCTACAAAACTTAAACAAGTTGAACACAAAGAATCAAAGTGACCTACTTCTTGTTTCTTTACATTTTGCTCCGAATCACCCGCCGGCCTAACCGATATCTTATCGTGTTTGTTTATTAGAAAATGTGTTTCGATGGAATGCGTTTTCTTTGTTTCTCCGAAACTAAAAAAACATTAAAATTAATAAGTAACACTTAATGGGCGTGTCCATAAACAAAATATTCACAGAATGTTACAGAAGGCAATTTTGGAAATACGAGTGATCTCCGCACACAGCTGTCGTGCTGGCGTTTTGGAAACGGAATTCCAAATTTAACAACGAGTTACGAATATTTTCTTAATGCGAGTCAACCTTTACACAAAAATTGATTTCGCAAAAAATTAATATTAGCGTAGACAAAACCGTTCTTTCGTATCAATGGAGTTTTTGTGTCAAGTTTGAATCATATTTGTCCCACAAGCAGCCCTTTAAAGCGTGATCCGTAGATGGTGAACCACATTTTATGGTCCCATGTTTAGGTTTCAGTAGTGGATGCTGTAGTAATCTCTTTCCGTAATTTCTTTTCCGTTAGAAATTATCCAACAGTTTTGGAAATTTCATGTAAGTACAAGGTAGCATAAACGGATTTATTTGTTAGTGAGCTTAGCGTGTAAGTGCCATTAGTCAAGTGAAATTCAACTAGCTTGTTGTATGCAACTATTGTTGTAATACAACTGAAATGCAACTATTGTTGTAATACAACTGAAATGCAACTATATATAAATCTGCATACGCGCTCTTTCTTAGCGACCTTCTATAGCTTCTGTTTGTGTAGTCTCCGGAAGAAATAGGAAGTCCCGCGGGCTGGCGAAGCACTATCGGTTCGAAATGGTGAAAAAAATTCGCTTCTTTAGTTAGAGTTGGCCGGATCCCTCCTATTCCTCCCGTACAAGTTGTTGTGTCTTGTATACCTGTTCCGGGTGTTAGTAGGCTGCGTGGTGTTTTGCAGCGGGTGGTTCTCCTCACTGTTCTGCCGAACAACAATTTTCAACCTGTATTTATACTTGAAATTATGGCGAAAATCATAATTTCTCAGAATTCCATTGTTAGAACTAGAGAAAGAACGCACCAATCAGAATGAAACTATTGTGTACGGGAGATGCGATGTGGTGCGCCGACAGCAATGCCTTGGCAGAAGTGTATTAATCTACGAGATACGCGTGCACTGCGAACCAATTGGAAAGGAGTATTGGTTGACGGGAATGCATTAGGTTTTGCAAGCTTAGACTGTTTCAAAGCTGGGAGAGAAGTTGGGGCATTTTTATCGTTGTTGTTCAGGTGTTAGTATGCGGACCTAGGTTGTGTAGGTCAGTTCCTATGTTGTTTAAGCATATCCCCCTCTGGGGGCTGCGATTTTCTTTTTGGCCAAGTTTAATATCATTCTTCTCAGTCACCCACGAAGATAGAAATGAGAAAATCCCATACCAGTAATTGTGCTAATAGAGGTTTGGCAAGCGAACATTTTTTATTGGGTTTACGGCCTACATTACTGAGATGTTAATCAGATGACGAGCTGGGCTGTATTTAACCTTGAGAGACATATTTGTCTCCGGGAGAAATACTGGAAGTCCGGGCTTTTACCAGTTCGGCCGCGGGCTGGCGAGGCATTTTCCCGGTTCGGAATGGTGTGAAAATAAGAAGTTCGATTTTTATTTAAATTTCCTTCTATTTACGCCTGAGCAAGTTGTGATGTCTTGTATAGTTGTTCCAGGTGTTGGTAGGCTGTCATATAGTTATGTAGTGGATGGCCCTACTAGAATTTCTGCCGAACAACGATTTTCGACCTGTATTTATACTCGAAATTACCGCGGGAACCATATTCGATCAGAAACCCATTGTTAAAACCAGAGAAAGAAAGCACCAATCAGGATGAAGCTAATGTGTACGGAAGATGCGACGTGGCGCGCCGGTGTAGGCGAGAGAAGTGACTTCCGGTATCCCTAAAACTTGAGACACCAGTAAGAAAATAGGTTATTGTGGACACATTTCATTGTTTTATTGTTATTATTACCACAGTTGTACACCCTAGCTAGCGGGTCAGTAATAAACCACCCGAGAAGTTGTTTTTCTGTCTGTCAGCAGTAATAAACTCAATATTATCATAATTATTTCATAACGATTCAAGGAGTGTTAAAAGCGCATATTGCATACATTATGTAGAATAACTAATAATTATTCATAAAATAGTTTTACTGTTCACCTCGAATTACTGACGCTGTTTCGTAATAAATATCGTAAGGAAATATACTTACACATTTCTCACGGCTAGTAAATATGTTAGAAGTTTTTATTTTTTGTTTAAAATAAACCTCAAAGGCAAATTTTCTTCGCCGGCAGTGATGTAATAATTTAGCGTACATTAGACCCGGGATAGCACTGCGAACCAGTCAGAAGCTATAAGAAGAAGTATTGGTTGACGAGAGAACTGTGAACTAGGTTCGCAGGCGTAGGCTGTTTGAAAGCCGGGAGAGAAGTTCGGGAATCTAGCGTGGATGTCAGTAAGCGGAACTAGTTGCCTAATTCAGTTCTTGTGTTGTTTAAGCGATGAAGTTTGTTTCTGTTTTCCTTAACAGCGGTTGTGTTACGGATACAGTTCAGCAGCTTCCAGTAGTTCAAAAGTGCGGGCACCGTAAGGCCGGGTGGCCACCAAATACGGAAAAGCGGACTATGCTTCGAAATATACCTATTGTTTTTAATGTAAGTGTGGCCACTGAAAGCGTAACGGTGAGTTGTGTCAAGAGACGTCGCTGGGCTCCGCTCCGAGTAGCTTCGACTCTGTTTAGTTTCTGTTTTGAAGCTGACTCGGCTTCCCCCACCACGTTGACCACGCCTCCAAACTATTATTTCCGTTACAGCTGCCTAAGTTACGGGTTTTAAACATAGTAGTTTCCCATAATCCGTTATAGTAGGCCTAAATATTTATTTAGATGTAAAAGATACATACAAGCTCGGTTCAGCTCAGCTCCGCTGCGCATTTAGTGGCCGCCTGTCCTAACGCGTGGAACCAACCATTTACGTGAACATAATCACCACGTCCTGAAAAGTGATCGTGATGGCTTCTACATTTTGAAGTACCCTAAAAAATAAGGGAAATGATATTATAAAAATCTAACACGGTAGAGCTTGGTACTTTAACCCAGGCAGTTGACGTTTACTTAACATCATATTTGAATGACGTACAGTTTTTCTCTTCCAGCTTTTCTTCCTTTTGCATTTCAAGCAGTCGACACGCTGCATTCCTTTGATTAAACTTCTAACTTTCATATGTTTCCTTAACTTCCTCAAGGCCTGTCTTAGTTGAAGTGTGTCCAGTTGTGAAGGTATTTTTGTTTTTAGACTCCTTTTCCAGTCCGTCAGCAAGTTTCTCTGTACGGTGTGTAAGTTGCCCATCAGATCGTTAGCTCACCATTGGAACCAAGTGCATTTATCTTAGTGAGTGGAATACCACAAACTGGTTCTGTACCTTCCTCGCATGAAGGATTTCGTTTTCGTTCTTAAGTGACCAAAATGTCCAGGCATCCAATTTACTGACAGTATATACGTAGTCCCAATTTTTAACATGTGTTTCAGGGCTGGTCGTGATATTGGATTTCGCGGGACGCGTGATCCGAGGAATATGTTTATATTGATATATAACAGTAAATTTTGCGCGTTGCAAGTCTCGTATTAAATTAGTTATAATTAAGAATTACTGTTTCTGCCCGGGATCTTGCGCGTCTGAGGCACATGCAATAACCACTACATTATGGAAACAACGAAGAAGTTTGACCGATTTAAGTATATGAAATGAAACGTTAATTTAATTTTGGTAGTTATATTAAAACTTCAGTTGTTTTATATTAATTTGTAACGATAAGCTGATTTCACTGAACAGCTGATAGGCTTTAATAACTTTCAGGTTATGTTGTTAGGAACCATCTATGTTAACTTGTCGTGTTTTCGAACAAATATCGATTTTTTAATTAAAATTAAAAAAAGGAAGAGAAAACATGGTACATGATTTTTATTTTTAGTTCAGTAACAGACATCTATTTTTCTATAACGAATGTAAAGTTATAGATTATGCCTGATACATCAGTTTTGTAAATTGTTGACAAATATTGTATATTGTGAATAACCTCAGTATCTTTTACCGAACGTATCTGTGTGTTTTGTTTGCGCGCCCTCACCGACTCATACGGAATTTTCCAACATTAACTTAGACAATTTTGATAAAACTAGCTCAAATGCAGACCTTAAGTAATCGAACAAAATTTATTTCCCCATTTTGGTAAAATCTGTAGTTTGAGACACGCGATAACAACTACACTACGGAAACTACGAACAAATTCGACCGATTAAATATATGAAACGTATCGTTACTTTAATTTTGACAGTTCTGTTAAAAGATCAGTCGTTTTATATTAATTCGTAAAGATCAGCTAATTTCATTGGACAGCTGATAGGCTATAATAATGTTAAAAACTAGCTATGTCTTGTTTTCGAACAAATTGGCGTAATTAAAATAAAAAAAAAGGAAGAGAAAACATGATATATGATTTTGATTTTTAGATTTCTTTAAAAAATATTTTTGAGGGAACATTTCATTTGCTAGATAAACCAGATACTTTCTCGAAATTATGAAGTTATTCTGTTCTTGGTATGGACAAACCCTAATCAATAAATTTATGTACTTGTTGCCGGAATAAGTTACTCTAAAGATAAGCAGTTTACTGGATGAAGTGATTAAGTATTCTTACTACTTAAGCTAGACGAGTAGATGAAGGCGAAAGTACACTTTCTCTTTGTACGGTCTGGTAAAAAGAACAAATTGCCAACCTTGTGTCATCCGCATAGTCGGTTACATAACGTAATAGACCTTAATTAACACACAAGAGATGAAAGACTGTTGCGAAAACGTTTCCATATCCAATCCGTGTTATTTTAAAAATAGTTTATTGGGCATATAAATACACTTGAATAATATTAATCAGCGTTAGTAAATGAACTACTGGAGAGGCCATCATTGTAAGACCCAGACTCAGTTAAATGATTTCCTTAGAGGGGTCGTTGGAAACTTTATGTAGGCTATAATATGGATTGCTTTGGAAATTGCTGATTTATGCGGGCAGTAATACCGACGAGTAAGGTAAAATCATATTTTCAAATGATTTTAAGATAAAAATTTGCTTCCATCACGTCAGCAAGATAGCTACTTGACGTGGTTATTTTGCTTTTCTCGTGAACAAACGGTTAAACTGGTAAATTGCGTTTAAAATGTTCAACAATTGAGAAAAATATAGGTTAGACGTTGAAGTGTTTTCTGGTAACAAGGGGTGGCTTTTCTACAGTAACAGTCCAAAAATGAAAATCATGTTCCATGTTTTCTTCTCATTTTTATTTTAATTAGGATAATTAGTTTGAAAACAAATTTCTAGTTTGATTTTTATTTTTGGCTTAATAACAGAATATTATTTTTTTCCTTAAAAATTATAATTACATGTATTGTATTTGATTAAATAATCTCGTATTTATTGTATTAATTGTTATTTTAATTAAGATTTTTTTCGAAAACACGACAAATTAATATAGGTAGTTATTAACAACATAATCTAAAAGTTATTATAGCATATCAGCTGTTCAATGAAATCAGCTGATCGTTCCGAATTGATATAAACGACAAATCAACATACTTACTTTTTAACAACATAACCTAAAACTTATTACAGCCTATCAGCTGTTCAGTGAAATCAGCTGATCGTTACGAATTAACATAAAACAATCTGATCTTTTAATATAACTACCAAAATTAAATTAACGATTCATTTCATATATTTACATTGGGCAAACTTCTTCGTAGTTTCCGTAATGTAGTGGTTATGACGTACGCTTCACTCGCACAAGGCCACCAGTTCGATTCCGGGCGAAAACACAGGAAATTTTTAATTATAATTAATTTAATGTGAGACTTGCGACGCGCAAAGTATACTATTATATATAAATTTAAATTTGTGCACTCGTATCACGCAAAATCCAACATCCCAACCAGCCGTAAAACATGACAAACGTTAATAAATTTTAAAAATATGGTGTTCGTAAAATTGTAGATTCTGAGATTTTAACTGCCCGATATCGATAAAATTTGCTATATGAATATAGTTTTCTCGTGTAGCGTTCGTTAATTTTTGCAAACAATTTGTTTGAAATTATTTTAGTAAAAAACTTTAATAATCGCGCAGCTGATTCGCTGACGTGATGGAAGCGAATTTCCAAAAAAGTAACCGTATCTTCACATCACATAACAATAATTTTTTCGTTTTTTAAATTGAAAAATCGGATTGAACCATCGTCTGGTTCATTTTCGTTTTTCAAATGGCGTTTGGAACAATTTTTGTTACCGAACCAAAAATATAAATCACGTATCACGTTTTTCTCTATTCCTTGTTTTTGTTAGTAGGCTAATTAGTTGATGTTACTCTTCAGTTATAACTCTTTTATTAATTGTAACATTTTCATCGTTAATTTTATTTTTTTGTTTTAATTTACTTTCTAATCGTCGTAGTCTTTCTCATTCATTTTTTCTTAATAATTGTGCTTCATTAAACATTTTCTTAAAAGTAATTTTATTTAGCAATTGTATTTTTAACATAACCTCAGTTGAAATGATAAGCATCAGCTGTACGAAATCAGCTGTTTAGAAGTAGTCACAATTATATTTTTATGTATACAATAGCACGAAACGCGCTAAATATACTATATGCAATATGACATTGGCACACATCGCGCAAAATCCATCATCACAACCAGTCCTAAAACACGATACTTGTTAAAATTAAAATGCTAATTCATGCTAATTCCATGATTATTATGGTAAAATCAGGTTTTCAGATAATGAGAATGTAATTAATTTTCTATGTTCATTCAAGGTCATGACTCTGGTTCTTACAATCGTGATTGCTCTAATAGTAATTCGATTTAGATTATCAAAATTAGGATTATTTTAAGTTCAGCTTGTACGGTTTAGATCGAATTTGTTTAAATTTAGTCATTAAGCAGTCATCAAAACGTAGGGTGCGGGTCGCTGATCTTTTAAAAATGAGGGTCAGGAGCTAAAAGCCATCGTCGGAGGCTCACACATTGTGAGTTCGGGTTTGGCAACCCAGAGGTGCCCTAGCTAGATTTAACCTTTCTTCATTTGTCTGCTCTTAGGTTAGATCCCTTTATCCCACTATCCCACGCCAAGGTGGAACAGCTGCTTGGCTAAGGGGAGCTCAGCTTTTAGGTATGCGGACTTTCTTTTTTTTTAAGGCGAAAAGCACATAGAGGCTATTATTGCCTCCCTAAATGTAAGTGTGAGTGTAAAGTGTTAAAGTCGTAAGTGTAGTGTTGCAAGTGTAAGTGTATTAGATTCGGGTACCGCGAGGGACGTCTAAATCCTCTCAATAGGTGCGGCTAGTCTGCAACCCCTGCGGGGAGGATGCGGACTATGGATACGGTATAATATAATATTATTATTTTTTTTTGGAAATTAGCTTCCATCACGTTCGCGGAACAGGTACGTGCGACGATTATAATTTTCGGCGCGTACGCACACAAACACACGCTCGCACACCCCCACCCACACACACACGTACACGTCAAACTGTCTCGTGATTGTTAAGTCAACAGGAAATTTTGAACAATGGATGAATGCACGCCTGGCCTGTGTGCTTTGAACGTCATGAGGCTGTGTTGTATGAGTAATCCATAGAGCATCCACGGAAAACATCCATATATAACAGAAACAAAATAGGTCCTAATACGCTTCCTTGGGGAACTCCTGCAGCTATATCCTTTATTCTAGAATATTCACCATCACATTTGACCCTAAAGCATCTTTCTGACATGTATGACTTCAGTAATTCATAAAATTGGTTTGGAAGATCTCTTTGTAACTTATATAATAAGCCTTCATGCCAGACTTTGTCAAAAGCCTGTGCCATATCCAGAAACAGTGATGAGCAGATTTTACGCTCTTCAAGTACTCTTTCAACAACATTGGTAATCCGATGTATTTGGTCAATCGTCGAATGTTGACTTCTAAACCAACTGATGATGTGGGATTAGGTTCCTCTCTTCAATAATAGGTTTGAGGCGTTTTACCAAGAGTTTTTCAAAGACTTTTGAGATAATTGGCAAAAGAGAGATGGGACGGTAAGATGCTTTCTCCCTGTGATCTTTTCCTGGCTTAGGTATCATTATAACCTCTGCTATTTTCCACTGCCTTGGGACATATCTTAGCCTAAAAGAGGCGTTTATCAAATGTAATAATTTTCGAACAGCCTTTTCTGGTAATTCCTTAACAATTTTTCCAGTTATTAATTCATAACCAGGAGCTTTATTAGCTTTTAAACCTGTTATTACCTTTACAAGCTCGTTGTATGTTACTTTACCAATATCCACTAGGTCGTTCTTTTCTATTGGTATTAATGTTTCACCTGCTGCTTGCGCCTCAAATGGTTTGAATGTGTTCTTTAGGTGAGCAGCAAACAAATCAGCTTTTTCCTTATTACTTCTTGCCCAAGTATTGTCAACCTTCCTAATTGGTGGAATATGGTTTCTAGGTCTCTTGATGCTTTTAGTGGCTTGCCATATTTTGTAGTCACTATCCTTATCTGACGATAGCCCTTCAAGATATCTAGAAATGGATTCGCTTTTAATTTGTTTCAATAATCTCTTAAGTTTATTGTTCAGTTCATTTAACTCAGATTTATATTGAGGCACTCTGAGTTTTCTGCCACTTTTTACGGATTTTCCTTTTCTTCTGAATCAAATCCTGTACTTCTATCGGGTATGTGATATTACTCTTAGGTTTGGATAACCAAGGTGTACTATTCAAGCTGATTTTTGGATATTGTGGATGTAAGCCTCTACTTCGTCTTCCAATTGATCAGGAGTCTTAAGAGATGTTTGCAGTTCTATTCTACAACTCAACTCCTTTCTAAACTCATCCCAATTAGTTTTAAGATTTGTTAACTTAGGAAGTTCATCTTTTTGTATTATATTCCCACTTATTGTCATAATAACTGGAGAATGGTCAGAATCCAACTCATAACTTTCACCAACACACACATACCCATCCGACACGCCTTTAGCGATGAAAAAATCAAGAAGATCAGGGATCTTTCTAGAATCCGATGGCCAGTAAGTTGGTTTGCCGGTGGAGTAGAAATCGCATTTAATTTCTCTCCCCGATTCGTATAATGCTTTACCTTTTGCAGTAGTCAATCGTGACCCCCAATAAGTGTTCGTTGCATTGAAGTCACCTCCTATTATAAAATTATGTCCTAGTGTATTAAAAAGCTTTAAATAGTCCTCCCTTCTTAGATTATGTCTAGGTGGACAATATATAGATGATATATTAAAGTATTTGTTTTTGAATTTCACTGCAACTGTTGTAATTTGCATTGTTTCTAGCTTTATTTCAAAACTTTCATAGTGTTTAATGTTGTTTTTGATAAGGACAGCAGAGCCTCCTCTGGCTTTGTTTGAAGGATGATCCAAATGATAAAGGCAAAAGTCTCTGATTTTAAAATAGGATTGATTAGTGAAGTGTGTTTCTGACACCAAGCAGATATCAATTTTCTCATTAATGAGGAACAATTCCAACTCCATGGCTAGCTGAGAAAGTCCATTAGCATTCCAAGTGGCTATTCGCAAAGTATGGTTCATGTTTTCATTTTTTTCTTATTTTTATTCATATTGCTTTCTACCTTGCTTATTCTTTCAAATATTAACTTATTTGTGTGTCTTTGTTCATCTAGTTTTTCTAATATGATTTCCAGATTCTTTTCTATTGTTGCTGTTCCGGAAAAACTTCTACCTAAGGCTTTCGCATATGTTGTCGGTGCCATACTAGTGTCGTTACTCGTACTGTTAGATGTTCTGTTGGATTCCTGTTGTATAGTAGGCCTACTATTTATATTCCTTTGAATATGATTTTTAATTCTTAATACACCATTTCTGCGCTTCTGCAATTCTTTGCAACCTCACAGCCCCGATAATTTGCTGGATGTTTACCGTGACAGTTAACGCACTTTGGAGGATTATTTTTACTCACTGTGCACACCGCAGTTAGATGTTTCCCAGCACATTTTACGCACCTTGGGTCTCTCTGGCAGTACCCTTGAGTATGATTATACCCTTGACATCGCTTACACTGAGGTATTAGAGTGAGATTCCTTCTAAGGGGCTCAATTTTTACCACAATGTTAAGAATTGATTTAATATTATAAATGTTATCAACAATCTCTTTGTTGTCAAAAGTTAACATAAACAAAGGTAGACCTCTCCTTTGTGTTATTATCTCACCATTCTCGTTTTCACTTTTTTTCTTTTTTTCAAGATATTGACTGCATCGAGAATCTTGAAACCTTGTTGTTTCAAGTTGTCAATAATATCATCTTTAGCACACGATGAATGTAAGCCTCTAGCCATTACTTTAATTGGCCTTTCATTCTTATCTTCGAACGAGTACCACTGTATGTTGTCGCTCTTCAATTTTTGTGTAACAGCTCTGTAGCTGTCAGAGTCTGGCATGTTTACTTTCCAAATATTATTGTTTAGAGCAGTTAATTTATAGTCTTTATCTGAAGCAACTTGCAGTATTGTTTGCAAATTCGAGTAACTGGCTACCCCAACTATATTTATAGGCGGAGGTTTTTGTAATTTCATTTTAGCTCTTACATCCTTTGAATGTTTTATCATGTCTTCCTTACTTTGGCGGAAGGACTCATGGAGCCAGATGGACATCCATGTTTTGGAAAAGTAAGAGAATAAAATCAAGTAAACATTTATCATTCCTGAAACGCAAGACGAAAACTTCAACAAACGGACAGCTTAGTTCAGTCGTATTTAATTATTTTTTGCTTTAAAAAAAATCTGTTATTGAACCAAAAATAAAAATCATGCATCATGTTTTTCTGTTCTTTTTTATTTTAATAACGATAATTGTTTGAAAACACGGCAAATTAACGTAGCTAATTTTTAACAACGTATCCTGAAACTTCTTATTGTAGCAAATCATGTTCAATGAAATTAGCTAATAGTTACGAATTAATATAAAACAACTGATCTTTTACTATTACATATTTATCAAAATTGTATTAACGATTCATTTCATATATTTTCATCGGTCAAACTTCTTCGTAGTTTCCGTAGTGTAGTGGTTATCACGTGCGCCTCACAAATTAACATACTTAACATACCGCTGATTGATTCGATCACGAGCGGTAACACAAGGAAATTTTAATTATAATTAATTAAATATGAGACTTGCAACGCGCAAAATATACTGTTAGGTCTATATATCAATTTAAATTTGTACACTCGCATCACGCAAATCCATCACAACCAGCCCTAAAACATGATAAGTTACATGTTAAACATGTTAAAAGGTAAAAAAACGACGTATTGTTATCAAGCATCTAATAGTCTGCACAAAATACATTTCGTGTAACAAAAATTTAAACATCAGTGTATAAAACCATCAATTATCGAGACTCATCTCTACTACAAATACGCGTTATCTCAGTAAAACATAGGGATGAAATATCAAAAGTACTTTTACTGGATACTGGTATCGAAACAAAATATCGATACAGCAGAAAAATCGAAATTAATTTACCGATATTAGTAGGTATCGAATAGAAGTATCAAAAGAAAAATGACGCAAACATCAAAGAAATCTAATAAATAATTTTTAATTTTAGTGTAAACATAGATGACAAGTAATGGATTTACAAGAAGCGGTGAAATATCAGAAAAAAGAAATATTTTAAAAAATATCGATACTTTTACTGCATACTGGTATCGGAAAAAAATATCGGTACTTCAGAAAATCGAAAAGAATTTTAGCAGGTATCGAAGGTATCAAAAGAAATATGACACCAACATCAAAGAAATTTAATAGATAATTTATATAGTATACTCTACTGTACCTGTTTGCTTGGTAATAAAAGCAAGATTATACCAAATATAATAATATTATATACAGCGAAAACAATAAATGAAAATACATAAAACCAATTCTTGCACACATAAGATGAGAAATATATTATGTACGTATATTATTATGTTCGATGCTGTCGATATCCTGATCAGCTGCGGCGCTAATTCAACTCAGCAGAAGATGAATTAGACAGGTCGTCACGATAATCACTTCAGAAATCTGGGACTCCACGGCTTTCCTAATGTGCTAAGGAAGAACACAGCAATCGATGCTGTCGATATCCTGATCAGCTGCGGCGCTAATTCAACTCAGCAGAAGATGAATTAGACAGGTCGTCACGATAATCACTTCAAAAATCTGGGACTCCACGGCTTTCCTAATGAGCTAAGGAAGAACACAGCAATCGATGCTGTCGATATCCTGATCAGCTGCGGCGCTAATTCAACTCAGCAGAAGATGAATTAGACAGGTCGTCACGATAATCACTTCAGAAATCTGGGACTCCACGGTTTTCCTAATGTGCTAAGGAAGAACACAGCAATCGATGCTGTCGATATCCTGATCAGCTGCGGCGCTAGTTCAACTCAGCAGAAGATGAATTAGACAGTTCGTCACGATAATCACTTCAGAAATCTGGGACTCCATGGTTTTCCTAATGTGCTAAGGAAGAACACAGCAATCGATGCTGTCGATATCCTGACCAGCTGCGGCGCTAATTCAACTCAGCAGAAGATGAATTAGACAGGTCGTCACGATAATCACTTCAGAAATCTGGGACTCCACGGTTTTCCTAATGTGCTAAGGAAGAACACAGCAATCGATGCTGTCGATATCCTGATCAGCTGCGGCGCTAGTTCAACTCAGCAGAAGATGAATTAGACAGTTCGTCACGATAATCACTTCAAACGATAAACTACTTGGACTTTAGCCTCTGATATCGAGCACGCATTTTTTAACGATGGATGTACTACTAGCCCGTTTATTAACAGTGTATTATCAAAACTGCGTTTTGAAAAGTTCTTGTGAGATTCAGTGTTGGGATATTCAGCGTTTGGAAATTCGGCGAGACAGCTGCGTACCGCTGTCACAGGACCACAGACACTAAAATTTCCGCGTACTGAATATTTCGGATAGTTTTAATTTCGCGGTTGAAATTTGTTGTTCGGCGCGGCGGAATTTAAATCTTGTCAACCTGTTTTGAGCATTAAAACAAAAAAAAGCAGCATCTCGACTCAAGGTCGAGCCGAAGGTCAAAGAGGACATGATGTGACCTTGCAAGCATTATTAAGGCGCATAATTACAATCAGTGACATACGTTATACGGTTAATTGCGATGATAGCTTTTAATTCATTACTTCGTGCTTTTATACTGGCCGATTAAAATGCACGCTTCTGTGTCGTGCGCGTGATATTACGCGCTCCTCCTGCGCATCTCGGTAACTGTTCAAGGCAAAAAATAATTACTTCCTGTCGTGACGTCCGTACGCGTTTAAACGGTAAATTTAACTTTGTCTTAGCGAACGAGGTCAAACAGATAAGAAATACCCGCTTTCATAGTTACGAAGGGATCTAATATAAAATACAATTGTTCAATTGAAAATAGCTTTAAAGTAAATACTGTGAGAATCTTTAAACGGTGATAATAAGTCAGGTAATCGCGGCACGCAGCTGTCTCGCTGACGTAATAAAAATGTATTTCCAAAGGTTTTTATGGAAATCTTATTTTTTTAAAAATTGCGATTTCGCTTTCGTAAACAGCATTAAAATTTTCATTTTCTGGAATTGTAAACTTTTAAATTGCATTGAAAATACAAAAACGCACCATGACTGACGTCAGATGAAATTTTAACGAATTTTGAAAATTCTGAATGTTAATTTATGCGGTTTTTAACTTGATTGCAACAGTGAAGATTTTCAAGAATATTTAAAGAATTTTTAAAACATTTTTGTGGGCGAGAAACCTACGAGATATTATCGCCCAAAACAGGGTCAGGAAGTAGACTGTTAATGATAAAATTATTGACGTAAAATAAATGACTGCAAAAGTAAAGCAACAAAATTAATGGACTATTGGCGAAGAGCCGCAGGTCGGTCAAAATGGGAAAAGATAAAAATTGTAAGAATCCCGGAAATCATGGATGCAAAGCACATGCAGATGGCATCAGGACAAAGCAACTTCGACGGTTTGGTCGTGTCCAAAGGATGGACGAAAATCGACTTCCGAAAAAGATTCTAAAATGGAAACGACATGGTCGCAAAAAAAGAGGAAGACCGAGACTTAGTTGGAGAGAAGAAATTGATATGGAAGTGAGAAAGAGGGGATTGGAGTTGGAGACAGGGGAAAATGGAAGCTAGGAATCGGAAGACGTCGGTGAACGTTTTAAGACGAAAAGAAGAAGAAAACAAAGTTTAAAATATCTAATGCTTAAGAAATAAATAATAGTTAATTAAAAGTATATAAAAATTAAAAAGATAAAAGTATTTTGAATAAAACGTAGTGAATTACTATGATATTTAAACAACACAATAAGACAGAGCTGTAAATGGTCGCTAAGAAGGAAACTTAATAAGTAAAAAAATGCATTAAAAATAACAAATAAAAATTGATTAAAATTTATAAAAGCATTATTCAAGAAATTTATTACTCGGTCAATAGCCGAAGCCTTAAAGTTCCCTGTATCCGCACAGCCGGCTCAGGATCATTACAGCCGTTACAGTATGTGCGATTCACAGGGCTCACGAAAAGGTTGGGTCCCCCGCGTCAGAAATCCGTGTGACCGCCATTTTAAAACTGTTGAACCGATTTAACTGATTAACGAACTTGTCCAAGCTACTAACGAAATCGATTTTTGTGCCAAGTTTGAATCAAATCGAGTTGAAATTACGCGCACGCACGCACACACACACGCGCGCATATATACGGTGCTCATTTCAAGGTCACGGGTCTGGGTCTTGCCATGATAACCGCTTCAACAGCTGATTTTACAATGGATATCTGCTGATTAATGTGAAAAAGTTTGTGCAATGTTTTCGCATCAATTTTGTATACACTGCCAAAGTGTGAAAATAAACACAGTAGTGTAGGGGCCTTAGTATATTTTACAAATTTTCTCACGCACAACGTATTAACATGTTATCCCCTCTATGCATTGTAACCAACGGTTTTTCTCGTTCCGGTTCCAGAACTATCGAGGGAAGACCAGAAACACCGAAAACGTAAAAGCTTTTAGTTTCTGGAAATAATTTCGGAATTCATGCGTTTTCCTTGGAACCTACAAGTTAGAAGCTAAATCAAGATTTTTGTTTTTTTACTGATTTTCGACTAAAAAAGGAGTGAAAAATTAAAATCGGTAACAACAGATGATCGAAGATATTTTAAACGTGTACAAATTTCATCGAAACCTGTCTGTTCGTTAGCCGTCATTACGGGGACCTCACTAAATGAAATGTATCTGTTACCGCTATTCTTGGATTGGTTTGCGTTTCAGCCATATATAATATTAATTTTCTGGCCTACCGTTTGGTCGCTAAAGGGTCAACACACCGACTACCGTGAAATCTGATATTTTTGAAGACCAAACTCCATAAATGATTCGATCACAGCCTGTAGGCTACATGATACAGCTTATCTTATAACTGAGCTCTGGAGGCACGCTTAGGGGACAAAAATATGACGCATACTATGGTTATCGGTTCACGTGACTGAAGTCAGGCGGGCGGACTTTGATCTCTTTGTCTTTGTCAGAACCGTACAGTGGTAATCAGCGAATATCACATGGAGAATGAGCCCGGAATTATGAAATGTGCACCGAGAACATGTTTTTAGCGCCCTGACAAATCAATTTTGGTCCGATTTTATTTAAAATCTGTCCAAAAAGAGCGTTAACAGTTTGGATAGGATCATTAACCAGCAAAACTCTGTTTAACAGTTTCAAAATGGCAGTCGTTGATTAATAAACACATTATTTTCCAAATTTTTGAAAATGTGATTTTACTACATATTCATTGTTAAAATCTGTATAAATTAATAATATTTTACTGTTTCAGTGAAATGCACTTTTAAAAGTGGTTATTTTTTGTGTGTGTTGACAAAAATTTGAGCAAAATCAGATGAAACAATTTTGAGAAAATCCGATTTTCGTTTGTTTTTAAAGGCTTTTGACGGAATATAGCTTGTAAACGTTTTTTTTGAAAAATTAAAAAAAATATCTTGATATAGACGCCACACAAGTACATCGAAGTCTGTCTGTTTAGTTTTCAGCTATTTAACATTTAAAAAACATTTCTTTATAGTACGACAGGACGAATTTTGTAGACACATTGAATACCAGAACCAGAGAACTCAAGGAATGTATTGCTTGTCATTTATGAACTTTGTAAGTTTTATCGTCACAAGTTTTTATGTCTGAATCGGTTACGGCTAATCGATTAAATTTTTTTCGACTAATCGTTGTAAATTTACAAAACAGAACTAATAAAATCGCTTTGTTGATGAATATGTGGGAAATTTCGCACTGATAACAGTAAACAAAAGGGATATTTGGTGTTTGAAGGAGGGAAATATGTGTAAATGCACCGTGTAATGTTAATGATACATTGTATAAAGTCAAGGAAGGTTGGCCAGTAGTTTTTGCTCACTTCCCCTCCCTTCCCCGCACTTCTCCCTATCAATTTAGTTCCTGTAATATAGCAACTCGGTACAGTTGTGTTGTGTGCGCGTATGTGTACAAGTGTTGTGTATAGTGAGTGTTGTTTCGCTTCGCCGAGCAAACCTTTGTCTTTGTTCTTATTGGCTGATTGTGTAATTTTATTTTTACTGTACAGGCTATGTAGTGTATTGTGTGACGAATCAAAAACTTATTTGTATCAGTTTTGAGACCACCACGGAGCCAACGAAAGTGGTTGTTGTAATAACCGTCTGTCTGTCTGTCTGTCTGTGTGTAGGCCAGGTTTGTAGATTTTTTTAGTAGACATATTTTGCCCATATTGTGACCGTCTAAAATTTTTTCTGCTAAGTAGGCTTAAGTAGAAGGTAACGTGATTGTAAATAAAATGATTTTTGAGTCCAAAAGTTTTGAATGTTGCTCTATCTGAAAAACGATTTTGATGGTTGACTCCGAAAGCCTGTTTGTTTTGAATACTTCTCTATCTGAAAAACGATTTTGATGGTTGAGTCCGAAAGCCTGTTTGTTTTGAATACTTCTCTATCTGAAAAACGATTTTGATGGTTGAATCCGAAAGCCTGTTTGTTTTGAATACTTCTCTATCTGAAAAACGATTTTGATGGTTGAGTCCGAAAGCCTGTTTGTTTTGAATACTTCTCTATCTGAAAAACGATTTTGATGGTTGAGTCCGAAAGCCTGTTTGTTTTGAATACTTCTCTATCTGAAAAACGATTTTGATGGTTGAGTCCGAAAGCCTGTTTGTTTTGAATACTTCTCTATCTGAAAAACGATTTTGATGGTTGAATCCGAAAGCCTGTTTGTTTTGAATACTTCTCTATCTGAAAAACGATTTTGATGGTTGAATCCGAAAGCCTGTTTGTTTTGAATACTTCTCATCTGAAAACGATTTTGATGCTTGAGTCCGAAAGCCTGTTTGTTTTGAATACTTCTCTATCTGAAAACGATTTTGATGGTTGAATCCGAAAGCCTGTTTGTTTTGAATACTTCTATCTGAAAAACGATTTTGATGCTTGAGTCCGAAAGCCTGTTTGTTTTGAATACTTCTCTATCTGAAAACGATTTTGATGGTTGAGTCCGAAAGCCTGTTTGTTTTGAATACTTTCTATCTGAAAAACGATTTTGATGATTGAGTCCGAAAGCCTGTTTGTTTTGAATACTTCTCTATCTGAAAACGATTTTGATGGTTGAATCCGAAAGCCTGTTTGTTTTGAATACTTCTCTATCTGAAAAACGATTTTGATGGTTGAATCCGAAAGCCTGTTTGTTTTGAATACTTCTCTATCTGAAAAACGATTTTGATGGTTGAGTCCGAAAGCCTGTTTGTTTTGAATACTTCTCTATCTGAAAAACGATTTTGATGGTTGAATCCGAAAGCCTGTTTGTTTTGAATACTTCTCTATCTGAAAAACGATTTTGATGATTGAGTCCGAAAGCCTGTTTGTTTTGAATACTTCTCTATCTGAAAACGATTTTGATGGTTGAATCCGAAAGCCTGTTTGTTTTGAATACTTCTCTATCTGAAAACGATTTTGATGGTTGAGTCCGAAAGCCTGTTTGTTTTGAATACTTCTCTATCTGAAAAACGATTTTGATGGTTGAATCCGAAAGCCTGTTTGTTTTGAATACTTCTCTATCTGAAAAACGATTTTGATACTTGAGTCCAAAAGTTTGTTTTGAATTTTCTCTATTTGAAAAACGATTTTGATGTTTGAGTCCAGAATATGTTTTGAATGTTCCTCTATCTGAAAAACGGTTTTGATGTTTGAGTCTAAAAGTCTATTTTGAATGTTTATCTGTTTCTGTGAGACTAAAGAAATATCGATTTTGATGAAGGATAATATTGTAATTTTCCCAAAGGCATATATTGGATTAATTTTTTTTGTAAACATAAGATGTTATAAGCCTTTTTTCATGTAAAAAAAACTCATAAAAGTAGGATTTTCTCAAAGTCGGTTGTGATGATTTTGCTAAAATGTAGTACTAACTTACCCAAACAGAACGTTTGGGCCGTAAGAATCTGGTTTATTAACTTTACCTGATTTTCCGGATTTTTTGTCGCTAGTTCCTGAACCGGTTTTTTAAAAAGTAATTTAATTTGAGAACGATTTTAGCATTATTTGTCAGTTAACTTCCGTTGGAGACCTAGCGCCGATCCTGATCTATAGGGGTGTCGCACGCGCGTGTGCGTGTTAGCGAGTTCAAATTCGCAATTTCAGTCCGTTACGATTCAAACTCGGCGCAGAAATTTATTTTGGTAATAGCTTGAACAGGTTCGTTAACCAGCGAAATTAGTTCAACAGTTTAAAAAAATGGTAGTCATGTCAGTTCTCTTAAACAGCCTATTTTTGAAAATTTGATTTCACCATCGTAATCAATGTTTAAAAGTGCATAAATTAGCGTTTTGAATTTTCAAAATCCGTTAAAAATTAAGAAATTTGACAGCGATCAAAAATTTAAAATGCTAATATGTAGAGATTTTTATGCTATTGGTGGAATAAGAATTAAAAAAATATTTTTTTAAAAATTCGCTTCTATTACGTTTGCGAGACAGTTGCGTGCCACGATTAGTTCTGTTTAACTTCCTAACCGTAATTTGTATGCTGTAAATACTTATGTAATTATGAATTTTTAAAATTAAATACTGTAAGGTAGAAAAACATCAAAGTTCAGTTTTGTCTCGAAAGGGCGGCCGTAAGTAACGGTTTTACGGTTTTTGTAAGGCGTTGACTACCTGAAGTAATTGAACCACTTCTGTTGTATAGGCCTATAAATATGAGCACCGATCTTTGATCTGTGTTTTTAGGACATTCTTGACTATTCGGATTTTTTTTACAAAATTCCGAATATTTTTAAATAATATCATCGGTAGTGATATTGTGAATCATAATTTATTATTCAGTAGTTTATTTAAAAATAACAGACTGGGGAAATCCAGAGACGCCGTGAAAATAGTGTGTTAATTAGTGAATGAAGGTTAGCGGCAGGGTAAACCTGGAGGGGCTCGCAGTTCTTTAAAAAGAAACCGAAAACTTTGTACGTTTTATTTTTTTGTTTTTTTTCAATACTCTAAACCACGGTATATAGATACACGGTAGGGGCCACGGTGGGTGTGCGCAGTAGACTACTGCTCGCGTGACGTCACTGAATCCTCACTGCTACATTCTGTAATTTCCCGTTTAACAATGCGGTGTTCTGTAAATGTAGTTGGAGATTCGGTGTGTTTATGTGAGTGTTTGTTTTAAGTAAAAGGTCTTTTTTTGTGTAAATAAAAGGTGTAATTGTGTTTTGTGGTCGAGGTTTAATAAGTGTAAGAAAAGATTTAATTAACTTTTTTGCATTTAATTAACGTTTTGAATCCTAAAAAATACATAATTTGTTTTGTTTGCTGTTGTATAATTGTGTATGCATAACAATGCCTAATTGCGCTATTGCCAATTGCTATAATAGTGATAAGAATTGTAAAGGGAAACGAATTACATTTCACAGAATTCCAAAAGACGAAGGCCTGAGAAAAGCGTGGGTTCATGCGTGTAAACGAGTAGATCATTTTAATTTTGATAATGTTAAAGTCTGTTCACTTCGTTTTAATGACGATGATTTCGAAAGGGATTTAAAATCCGAATTACTAAATATGAAACCTAAAAAACAGCTGAAATCCGGTGTCATTCCACGTTTTAACATTCCCACCGTTGAAAATAAATGTATCAATTCTGAACGGCTGCAAGGATTAAAAAACGTGAAAACCAAGAAACATTAAAAAAATTTATTGTCGAGTCCGATTGAAATCTACTAGGTAAATCACCTGTAAATGGAAATGACGTTGGTACAATTGTAACGTGTAATTCTGTAAATGAAACCCACCCTTCCGTAGTCAGTAATTTTAATACAAATACCGTTGTAAATATTGCCACTGTAGAGGAAATTAAATGTTTAAGAAATGAAAATTTACTTTTGAAGGAACAAATTCAACTTGCATTACAAGAACTGGCCTCGGTTAAAAATAAAAATGTGGCTTTACAAAGCAATGTTACTAAGTTTAAGAATATTTTTTCTGATAATATGTGTTGAAACATAAGTTCTAAGAAATACGTATGTTTTATTTTACTGTTTGCATAATAGGCATACGCCTATTTGCTATTTAATTTGTTGTTAATTTTTTATTTGAGATGTGCGTTTTCACAGTCAACCACATAATTGTCACGGAAAATCCACAGATACGTAATTCATAGTGTGATGTGCTTTTAACTTTCAAACAAAAATAACCTGGAATTTTTCAAGCTATGGACCTATAATTTACTTTACTTTAATATTATGTAATATTGTATAAAATAAAAAGTTTCCATTTTGACAATGAGCGAATTCACTAAGTAAAGTAATTAACAGCGTTATTAATGTTCGATATAAGGAATTATTATTGTAATTACTATAATACAGTTACTAACACTAACATTACAAACTGCTTTCTAATGAACACTACGTCTGAGCAAGATTCGATCAGGGATTCGATGACGTACTTCAGCCAGCAAGTGGTGGGGGGGACATGCGCGTGGCCCCTACCGTGTATCTATATACCGTGCTCTAAACCAGGGGTCTCCAAACTACGGCCCGAGGGCCACATCCGGCCCGCGGACAGATTTTGTGCGGCCCGCGGAGAGCTAGCATACTTGAAAACTCCTTTTAGAGAACATATTTTTTATAGCAAATTAAATTTAGTTTACTGAAGTATTCTAATTTTATGTTGAATAATTAATAATATGACATCTATATTGATATGGTCATGGGCTAACTACTCATAACATTGTTGTAGGCTTATTGTTATTGTTATAATGATAATATGGTTTTGGCCCTCGGAACTTACTGGAGTAATCAGTATGGCCCTAAGGCTGGAAAGTTTGGAGACCCCTGCTCTAAAGCGTGGGAGAACGTGTTGAAGTTTATGTCAGTTTTAACGGTCGTGTTTTTTCACTTAGCTAAATGAGGACTGTTTCAACTCGACCGTTCGGCGTTTACTTTGTGCGTTTGTTTGTTTGTTACGTGGTTTTGGCCAATACTTTGTCGAATTTTACTCAAATAAAAAAGCGGAACAATCCCGACATCGGTCAGGTGTATTTCTGTGTATAGATTTACTACCGAAATGTGGGTTTGTTTTATTTCAAGTTTGGTACACTGACTGTAGGCTCTGCGTATACGCGTAAGACTGCTAACGTTAATTAACGGTACAGATTGCACCGCTATTTGTTAAGATACGATAACTCATTTATTATTTATTGTATGTGTGGGAATGTGGTCAGATTTTTTAATTTTATAATGTTTTTTTTTAATTTGAAAGATACAACTCGAAAATTATAATACAAAATGTAAAAATCGGATATAACGCAATCGTCAAGGCCTTTAAAATGAGATAAACATTGTATTTGAACAAATAGCGGAGTAATCTTACCGTTGATTAAGGTTAGTAGTTTAAGGAATAGCTTTAATATGTCCGACAAAGTCCACGGACTTATAAATATGTATCTTCATATTCTAGTTTTTTTCGAGTTCTAGTTTTTTTGTCGTATTTTGGAAAGAAGACACGCACGTCTTGTTAAAACTACGTTTGATCGAGTTCCATTAAGATTTGACAAAATCTTCCTTGTAGATTATGACAGTTGATTTTCGCAAAAAAACTTCGTTTAATAAAATACTAAAAAAAATTAAAATAACGGCAGTGGAATTATAGGCACATATATTTTTAATTTGGTATAAATAAAGAAAATTAATGGGTAACATCAAATTATTGCAGGAAAAATGGTTTGTTAGCGAGTATTACAGTATGCGATTTAATCAGTGGAGCGATTATTTACCGAGGGTGATTAGACTGGGAGCAGTTTATGTCTGTAACTGTTAAAGGGTTTACCGAAATACTACGAAGTGTAAAAGATGCGTGAAATTAGTGAGGGATATAAGTAAATATAATTTCAGGAATATTATGTGAAATTAGTAAGAAATATAATATAAATACATATAATTTCAGAAATATTATTTGAAATTAGTAAGGCATATAAGTTCATATAATTTCAGTTCATATTATGTGAAATTAAATTAGTAAGAAATATAAATACATATAATTTCAGAAATATTATTTGAAATTAGTAAGGCATATAAGTTCATATAATTTCAGGAATATTATGTGAAATTAGTAAGAAATATAAATACATATAATTTCAGAAATATTATTTGAAATTAGTAAGGCATATAAGTTCATATAATTTCAGGAATATTATGTGAAATTAGTAAGAAATATAAATACATATAATTTCAGAAATATTATTTGAAATTAGTAAGGCATATAAGTTCATATAATTTCAGGAATATTATGTGAAATTAGTAAGAAATATAAATACATATAATTTCAGAATATTATTGAAAATAGTAAGGCATATAAGTTCATATAATTTCAGGAATATTATGTGAAATTATGTAAGTAAATATAAATACATATAATTTCAGAAATATTATTTGAAATTAGTAAGGCATATAAGTTCATATAATTTCAGGAATATTATGTGAAATTAGTAAGAAATATAAATACATATAATTTCAGAAATATTATTTGAAATTAGTAAGGCATATAAGTTCATATAATTTCAGGAATATTATGTGAAATTAGTAAGAAATATAAATACATAATTTCAGAAATATTACTTGAAATTAGTAAGGCATATAAGTTCATATAATTTCAGGAATATTATGTGAAATTAGTAAGAAATATAAATACATATAATTTCAGAAATATTATTTGAAATTAGTAAGGCATATAAGTTCATATAATTTCAGGAATATTATGTGAAATTAGTAAGGATATAAGTTCATATAATTTCAGGAATATTATGTGAAATTAGTAAGGCATATAAGTCCATATAATTTCAGAAATATCACTTGAAATTAATAAGACATATAAGTCGACATAATTTCAGTATTATCACTTGAAATTAGTAAGGCATATAAGTGCATATAATTTCAGAAATATCACTTGAAATTAATAAGGCATATAAGTCGACATAATTTCAGTATTATCACTTGAAATTAGTAAGGCATATAAGTGCATATAATTTCAGAAATATCACTTGAAATTAATAAGGCATATAAGTCGACATAATTTCAGTATTATCACTTGAAATTAGTAAGGCATATAAGTGCATATAATTTCAGAAATATCACTTGAAATTAATAAGACATATAAGTCGACATAATTTCAGTATTATCACTTGAAATTAGTAAGGCATATAAGTGCATATAATTTCAGAAATATCACTTGAAATTAATAAGACATATAAGTCGACATAATTTCAGTATTATCACTTGAAATTAGTAAGGCATATAAGTGCATATAATTACAGGAATATTGTCTGAAATTAGTAGGGCGTATAAGTCCATGTAATTTCAGGAATATTACGTAAAATTAGTAAGGCATTTAAGTTCATATAATTTACTTGTTTAATGAAATTTTGATTTCACCATAATAGAGAATTAATATCTGCATTTTAAATTTCTAACTTACATTGAAAGTACGAAAATGAACCCTGAACGCCTTTAAGTGGAGTAGATTCAATGAATACAGGATAAAAATGTCGTATTAAACGCGTGCGATAATGTTGTGAATTGCTTCCATCACGTCAGCGAGGTAGAAGCCTGTTTCAGAACTCGCTGTGCACTTAGGGTAACACAATGTACGTTACCGTTTTCCCCGTGGTGCTGTGTTCTTGACACAAAAACATTCACCAACCGATCCGAGGAGGTTTTTGTAAAAAAGTTTGTATCGATTCTTGGAAAGCCTATTGGCATAACCTTCAAGAATATTCTGCATCGACTGCATAAATTATTTATAAGTTTTATAATTAGTGATTAATTGGTGTACGTCATCTACGACGGAATTTCCCCCGCGTCCGGAGGCAAGAACAGCCACTTTCTTCTAAACGTTATCTGTCAGTACCTCGAAGAACGTTTTCTTAGCCATTTTTTGTTTTTGTTTCGGCAGAGTGTCTGGCTGTAACCCTTTGATTTCATCTTACAGTTACGAAACTCGATGATGGAATAAATTAATTTTTATAGTTACTATTGTACTGCGACGTCTGAAGATCTGTTGCGCCCTGCCCTCTTTCTATATTTACAGCGCCTTCTCCAGTCCTAGTCTCTTTATAAAGTCTATAATTTGGAGAGGATTCAAATAGGGTAACACGCCCACTCTTAACTGTTGTCTTTCTTGTTCATTATTGAAGTTCTTGCTTTGTTAATTCTTCTTTAATTTTTCGTTCTGTTCACCCTTATTACGGAGGTTTCACTCCATTTGGCCAAACTTTTGTTGTATGCTCGTTCTATTTTACGTTCCTACTCATGTTGTTTCCATGAATAGCTTGGGATACAGAGCCCCGCTGTCCCAGAGTAGTATGAGAGCAGAGGTTTCCGAAACGTTTTTGTCATCAGAACAACTTTCAGCCTGACACTAAAACACACACACCGCACAAAACATTAAGTTTTGAAGAAAGTCGATGCTGAATGACGACATGTGGTGACTCTGCCCCTCCCCCAAATTTTAAAAGCTATGACGATTAACTGTTCCACTCACATGAAATTTTGCTTCATCAGAAAACAGGACATTAAAAAAAAATCATTAATTCTACGTAGAAAGCTAACATCAAACTGCAATCTTTTGTTTTTATCAGTAGGTTTAATTTCATGTAACAGTTGTTATTTGTACGCGCGCAAATTAAGTCTTTTACGTAAAACATTGTACAAAGTACTTTTAGGCACTCATCCTAAAAATAGACTACGTCTGGCCAATGACTTCTTTGGGCTCCGAACACAAGAAGCACGGATCTGTTTAACAGTAGCTTCAGAAGTTCTCGGTCTGTCTGGAGTTTTCGCTTTTAAAACACTGCCGGTTTCCTTGAAAGACTTTAGCCAATAACGGATAGTTTTTGCTGTTTGTGGTTCACCACCATACTCACGTCTAAAATTACGTTGTACTGTTATAACACTCATTTTGTACAAGCCGAATAACACTGCTTTTTTGTTGCTGAGTAGCCATTAGACTGAACTGAACACTTGAACGCATGAACTGAGCGCTGTCGCTGTTATTCTCAAGGTCACGCAGGCATGCCAACTGCAGAAACTGAATTCATACATTTACGTGGCAAAACTTGGACAGTTGGTGAATTAAATACCACAAACTATAATAGTGTATGCCACTTTGTACATATTCTAGGGTAGATTAAAACTAGAGAGTTCTTCAAACACCCTATATATTCTCTTTTCTCTGTCGTATATACTACGCCTAGAGTCTCGCGTTACAGATTTTGATTACGAGTCAGCCATTTTTTTCCCATGTTCCCGTGTAATTCGTACGTACAGAAAATTCTAACATAACGCGCCTAAAGAAGTTCTCACTTCAATATATCTTATTTTCATTTTTTCGAACTGGCTGACGTTCAAAATTTTTTAAAATAAAAAAATTTGTGGGTTTTAGGATACATACATTTTCTTTTATTAATATTTAAGGTTTAACATATTAAGATATATGTTAAATTAACGATACAATATGTATATTAAATATAAGAAATGATGTCAGCCAGACAGCTATACGGGCCGCAATGATAGCCCTGTATGTTTTTGCTATTGTAACAAGCTGGGATGCCTTTCGTATTGTGCAGTGTAGGCTGCATTTGTGTAACGCAATATGTTAATGAGGAAAGTTTTATTTGTAATTACCCTTTCTAATGAACTGTCAGTTGTACCAATCGTTGACATTTTCCCCTAAAATTCCCTCTAATTTGGTAACCTTAAATGTATTGTATTTGAGGGGGATTACTTTGAAGGAAACGAAATAAATATTGATGAATAAACAAATATTTTTTGTAAAAATTACTATCACCTTATTTTTTGAACACACCTCGTAAACGCGGCGAGGATCAGCTGTCCCGCTGACGTGATGGAAGCGAATTTATAAAAGTATTTTTTTTTACTTTACCATCTGTTCTCTGATTTCTCTATCAACAACAGCTTTTAAAGCTGCATATACTGACATTTCAAAAGTGCATTGGAATACTGACCGCAGTCAAATTGAATTTCTTAATTTCAACGGGTTTTGAAAGTTCTTAATGCTAATTTATACAGTTTTCATCGTAGAATATGATGGTGAAATTAGATTTTCAAAAATACTCGAGGCAGAACAGTTGTGCAATTTTTAAAGATTTGAAATTATCGCCATATCGAATTTTTTGAACGAATTCCGCTGGTTAACGAACTTGTCCAAGCTATTAGACTACTAACATTGACGTGTGTGCCAAATTTGAATCAGATTAAACACACACACACACACACACACACACACACACAATCAATTTCTATGCAAATTTATGTAGAGTTACCTATTACAAACTTGTTTAATTCGGTCTTCTTATATTTAAATACAAACAATATATTTAGCTTTTCGTATCTATCTACTTGTGAAGTTAAGGAAAACAATAAAACAGGTGATTTGGTTTAACAGCTGACAATCCGTACAAGAAAACAGCTGACTGTGTAAATACAAGCTTTCTAAAAGTATGTTAACGTCTTTAGTTTTATTGTCTGCATGGAACGGTTTTACTATATCAAGTATAATTTAGTGATGTATTCGTTTTTAGGCCCTCTGTGTACGAAAGCGTTTTTGGATGTCTGTCAGTCCTTTTTTTATTAATGTAGCTAGCATACACGTAGCAGGAGCATAATTGCATTTACCAGTTTCTGTGTTATTTAACATGTTGTTAAAATATCTCGGCACTGTGTTTATCGAATTTGTTTGGAAAATGAGCTAGTTTATCGTCATCATGGTAGTATCCAGGCCCGCGAGACCCAGAATGAGCGCCGATCCTGACTTAAGATCACGTTTTAATATAGCCTACTGAATATGTTGTGCTCACGTTCGCAATTTCAGCCCGATTCGGTTCAAACGAAGCACGAAAATCAATAATAGCTTGGACGAGTTTGTTAGCCAGCAAAATTCGTGTAACAGTTTCAAAATGGCGGCCGTTTCAAATTTTTAAAAATTCAAAAATATTTTTTGAAAATTTGATTTCACGATTGTTCTCAGCCGTTAGGAACTGCATAAATTACATTTTGAATTGTTAAAATCGGTTGTAATCAAGAAATATATTTTGACGGCGGTTAGGGTTCATCTTAGTATTTTCAATGCGAATTTGAAAGTTTCAAATGCTAACATATATGCAAAGTATTGTATTGGTGTAATCGAACACTGGCAAGAGTTTAAAAAAAGGGTAAGGTAAAAAAAAATGTTAGAAATTCGCTTCTATCGCGTAAGTGAGACTCAAGCAAACTTTTCGGTTAAAAAATCGATTTCATAATCGAATTTAGTAAGTTGGTTTGATGTTTTTTCATATTACATTACTTTCTTAATGTTACGCATATATTATGTAATGGTTTTTTTTACCTTGACTGGATTTATTTCATGATAAAATGAGGGTGGTTTTCTAATTTGACGCACCTTGTATAAAATTAAACAGTCGTGTGCATAGCCTGTATATATATTTTGTTTGATTAGATTTTGTGAACGTTTGTGCTATATTGAGAAAGAGAGAGAACAAAGAAAGATTTGCTTATAGTTAAGATATGTTATACACAGTTTACAAATTTTGTGTTATCTTTAGTAATAGCTATGTGTACTGTTTTCCGTAGTAATATTTTTACGCTAAAGCGTGCGTTTTCGGACGGGAACCTTTACGGATATCAAACCATTCGACCGAACTGATTGCAGTGAAGATGAGCGACAGGATGCAGAGTTCAGTCAATTTAAAGAACGCATTTGTATCTTTTAAATCTAAATATTTAGGCTTACTGTATCTAAATCTAGGGACTAATATGTTTAAAGACTGTAACCTAGGCAACGAGAAATAATAAATTTGTAGGCGTGGTCAGCGTGATGGGGAAGCGGAGTCATTTGTAAAACCGAACCTAGACAGAGTCGAAGCTAGCCGGAGCTGAGACCAGTGACGCCGCTTGATACCTTTACGCTTTCAGTGGCCGCACACACATTAAAAACAATATATTCGGTTTTGAATGCATAGTCAGTTCCGCTCAGTACAACTCCGCTCCGCATTTGGGGGCCATCTGGTCTTATTCTTGTAACGCACCTCTGTTAAACATCAGTAGGACACATCAGTAGGACACATGCACTGCCTTATATAGTAGTAGGCCTACATTGATATTAAAAAATACGACAATAATAATTTAAAGTCGTGATTTTCATTTTAATTAATTGCTATACTTGTAGGCCAGTATCGCTTAGGCTAACGTTTTTGCGTTCAAATAGCTGTTAACTCTGTTGCTATACGAAGTGTAGAGAAAGTATAGTTACAGTGAAATAGAGTAAATTGAAAAGAAAGTAAACTTTGTTCGACTTAAGCTTTTTCGTTTTACCCTAAAAAATTTTTAAACCGTTAATTTTAAATATTTAAAATGAATTCTGAATCTTTAATTTGAATTCTGTTTAACAGATTTTTGTGGTTTTTTGTCGATTTTGTGACATTACTTACTGATTTTTGACAATTTTTATCGAGCTGGCAAACATCGTAAGACCCAGACCCAGGGTTCTGAAATGAGCGCCGATCCTGACCTCTTGATCATGGTCCGATTTGATTGAAATACGGTACAAAAATCGATTTTGGTAACCAATGGGTGACCTTTTAAAATCTTTAAACATTCATAATTTTTTCGTCTAAAATTGTTTGTTTTTAAAAAAAATCTGGTTTCACCGTCATATACAGCGTTTAAAACTGCGTATATTAGTATTTCGAATTTTCAAAATTAGTTGAATTTAAGGAATTTTAATTTGACGGCGGTCAAGGTTCATTTTGTTATTTTCAATGAAATTTGAAAGTTTAAAATGGTAGTATATGAGGGTTTTAATGCTGACTATAATGGGGAAATCGGAATTTCGAAAAATCTTCTATAACGCCAGCGAAACACCTGAGTGCCGCGATTCTTTAAATATATGGCTACTGCTTCATTTACAACATTTCTATCGAATTCTACGTTTCTTTGTTGGCCATATTTGATTCATTTAACCGTCGACTTCTTCTGTCGTGTATATTTTTCGTATCCTCCCTTTCGCTGTTCTATCTGAAGTTTTCACGATGTTTAATTTACACATCGATTCGGTGTTTTTTTTCTAATTCGATATTGCTAGATAGGAAAACCGTACACGATAAGTTGTGACGTTTAGGTGAGTGTTGGTTTCGTATAGAGTGAAGTGATAATGACAGTGAACGAAATGGACCACGAACTAAACTCTCTTGTGTCCACCAGGAAGGGGTCGGTTAAAGTGACCATCACGCCATGCCAGCCGAAGACGTTGACGCATCTGCCGCAGAGGCCGCCGGTGGACATTGCCTTCACCGACCTCAAGTATTCCGTCAAAGAGGGGCGCAAAAAAAGTAAGTACAATTTGTGTTTTATGGTTTCTGGTTTTGGCGCATGCTCATTAGCTGTGACGGACGTGGGTTTTCTTTGCGCATGCGTGCTTGTTACTTGCGACGAATCTTTCACGGGTTGAGTTCAAGTATTTCATAGTTTGACGTTTATTGGAACATACTGCCTAGATTACTGAAAGTAAAAGCCGACGGCGGTCATTGTTGTTTTAATAGTTTCCTCAAATGTCTTTTTTATTTCAAAATTTGGTACAAACAATGTACAAAATTCGAACAAATTCGATATTAGCCAATGTTTAGAATTTAGGTTTCCAATTACTATTGCACTGCGACCTTTGAAGATCTATTAGATCCCGTTTCTGTAGTCCTGAAATGCTCAATGTTTTCATAATATTTCACCTTGGAGATGGTTTAAGGTGGGTAATTCTCCCTCTTCTAATTTGTCACTTCCCAGTTCATTATTAAGGTGGTTGCGGATGTATGCTCCCAGCATTTTGTTGTGCGGTGAGATCATGCTCATTCTATTTTATATTGAAACACCCACAAGTAGTTAGGGAAATGAGCTCCGTTCATTCAGAGCCTTGCGTGCATGGGTAAGCCTAAGGTACAGTGGGAGGTCGCCACGTCTCCGTTTGATACACCATTAGGCAGGTGACATTCACTCCATCAGCACGGGTCGCTTTACACTTTAGTGTTAGCCAAGCTGTGTAGAATAGTGACTGTGTGTATCTTGAGTAGATGAGTGAGAGCAGTATGAGCTAGAGATATGGTGGGATCGCTAAACACATCAGCTGCCTTCGCCGAAAGTTTTCACTGGTAAATCCCGATTAAAAGTTTTCTACGGAATTTCTGTGATGTCCTTAATATATGTTTTGGTTTCATAGCAGCTGACATTTTTTTAAACATAAAGGCTGTGTAAATTTGGACCAAACTCAAAATTAGCCCTGGCATTTCCTCTGTGTATGAACATAAAGTTTTTTTTTCTAAAATTGCTTCTATGTATTCACAAGACCAAAAAAAAAAAAAAAAACGAATTTTAAGTTTGGAAAACTTTATATGCGTAATAAAAGAGTGATCTGGTGCGCAGAGTTTTACATAGGTTTTTATGAGAGATCTCATTTTAAAATGTTAATATTAAACGTTTGCTGAGTAGGTATGACCAAAAGGGAAGTTACGTTTTGAATAACGTCATCGATCCAGATCTGCGATCTTGAAAAGAAAGTTATTACTGAAGTCTTTAGGATGTTACACATACACAGACACATACACAGACACACACACACACACACACACACACACACACACAAAGATACACACACAGAGACAGAGACACAGACACAAAGACACAGACACAGAGACACAGGCACAGAGACACAGACACGGAGATACGGACACATACACAGATGTAGACTCAGACATAGACACATACACAGACGTAGACACAGACACAGAGACACAAAAAGAGACACAAACACAGACGCAGACACACATACATACAGAGACAGACACAGAAACACAGAAACACACACATACAGAGACACAGACACAGAGATACAGACACAGAGACAGAGACACAGGCACTGAGACACAGACATAGAGATACAGATACATACACAGACGTAGACACAGACACAGAGACACAAACACAGAAACACAGAAACACACACACACACATACAGAGACACAGACACAGAGATACAGACACAGAGATAGAGACAAACACAGACGCAGACACACATACATACAGAGACAGACACAGAAACACACACACACACACACATACAGAGACACAGACACAGAGATACAGACACAGAGACAGAGACACAGGCACTGAGACACAGACATAGAGATACAGATACATACACAGACGTAGACACAGACACAGAGACACAAACACAGAAACACAGAAACACACACACACACACACACACACACACACATACAGAGACACAGACACAGAGATACAGACACAGAGATAGAGACACAGGCACTGAGACACAGACATAGAGATACAGATACATACACAGACGTAGACACAGACACAGAGACACAAACACAGAAGACACAAACACAGACGCAGACACACATACATACAGAGACAGACACAGAAACACACACACACACACACACACACACACACACACACACATACAGAGACACAGACACAGAGATACAGACACAGAGACAGAGACACAGGTACTGAGACACAGACACAGAGATACAGATACATACACAGACGTAGACACAGACACAGAGACACAAACACAGAAGACACAAACACAGACGCAGACACACATACATACAGAGACAGACACAGAAACACACACACACACACACACACACACTCTAAAATGATGGCAAATTTAATCCTTTTAAAATTAATTTAAGATATAGTCAAAATGTTTAGATAGCTTAACAAAAATCTCAAGATCGTTTTTTTCGAAAACATCAGACCTCGCAGTACTATCTTAAGTAATTGCCTGGCCACCGCTCCACGACAACGCTTTGACGCGCTAGCAACATTTCCCGCCAGTTTATCCGGTAACCGTAAAGTTTAAGGGGAAATGTTACTAGACCAACTTTACTGGTAATTTATGCTATTTCTTCTTGAAGCGGTGAAAATTATGATAATGCCAGTATTACAGGAGATAGTAAGAAACAATATTTGTCTTCGTAAAATCGGAGGTCACCATATTGAAACGGAAGTGAATGTGGAACAAATGTTACACACGTCATTCAGACTTTATACAAATTACCTTTAAACCAAATTTCAAGACAACAGGTCAGTACGTGTGACCAGAAGTGTGTAACAAACACACGGAAACAAAAAGCCGAACGGTGGAGTTGGAACAGAGACTTCCTTTCGTCGGGCCAAATAAATTCATTTCAGAAAGAATCCAAGCGAATATAGGCACGCAGCCGTTCAAGCTGATACGAGGAGACTAATTTGTTTACAACTTCAAATATTCAATCGTGTGTCCACGACGGTAGATTATTTTAATGCCTTTATGTAACTCTTGGTTTTAGAAAACACGCAATCAGAGCTGCGCTAAACCAGACAAATTTTGTAGAACACGGGCATATATTGTATCCGGCGGCAAAACGTTTTGAACAGAATTAAATAATCGCGACACGCGGCTGTCTCGATGGCGTGATGGAAAGGAATTTATAAAAAATCAACGACATTTTTTTATGAACGTGAATTTTACAATAAAAATACGAACATGAACCCTGACCGCTGCTAAATTCATAGCTTGTTTCCATTAAACGTTTGCGTAAATTATAAAATTGTTTACTGATTTATAGGTTACAGATTGTAACGTCGTATTTTATGAAAAGTTCATGCTGAAAAGTTCATGCTTAAAAGTTTATGAATTTCTTTAAAGCGTTAGAATGACTTGTTTTTTTGGAACGGTTTAAAATGTATTGCTGGACTTGGGTCTTACGATGATGACTACTCCAATGTATACAGGGGAGGGTGCAGACTAGCTGCACTTATTGAGAGGATTTAGACGTCCCTCGCGGTACCCGAGCCTAACACACACTTACATTTACAACGCTACATTTACGACTTTAGCACTTTACACTCACACTTAAATTTAGGGAGGCGATAATAGTCTCAATGTGCTTTTCGCCTTAAAAAAAAAAAAAAAAAAAAAAATGCAAGTTTTACCCTATCCTTTATCGTCATTAATCTATTAGATAATTATAATATCTTGGTGTAATGCATCCAGTCTAGAAATGTACGACTTTTTAAATTAAAATGCATGCGCGCGCGCACGCACATACACACACACACACACACACACACACACACACACACACACATTTATATAAATTTTAACTACCCTCCTAGCCTAGATGTTACCATGAATGAGTTTATAGGGTTACTATTAATTACATTGTAACCTGTACTGTACTCATAGTGTATGAGCCCGTGAGGGTAGGATGACAGATCGAATGGGAACTCACTATCAGTGTGCACTGATGTAAAATAATTAAAGCACACTTAACTAAAATGAACTTCCTACTACTGTATTTACAGCGTGTGTATTATATAAACATTGTAAATACATTTATCTTTGCTTGGTTACTACAAGCTTTCTGCTGTGTTAGTGTTTGACTGAAAGCAAGTATATTTGTTTATTTACACATTATTTACAGACTGGGGGCAAATGTGCAGGTCGCTTGGAGCAAGGTAGTTGCGTTACTGTTACTGGGGAAATTTGTTTTAAAGAACAAAAATTGCGTTTCGACATAATTTATGAAGTTAAATACTGTAACATTTACTTTTTTCAAAAACTTTTGCTATTTTTTTCGTAAATAAAGATAGACACACACAAAAACCTGAGGTTCGAGAAGAAATCGTTAAAAAAGTAGACTCTGTAGTGGTACAAGTTTATTTTTCATATCCCCTCGACGTATTATCGATTTCTTAGTTTCATTTTTCAAATTTGCTACACTACTAGAGTTACGTATTTTCGGGCAAAATCTGATGAACTAAAGGATTTTACGGGTACACTTGAATGAATTTCTAGGGTTAATATTGCGTCGCGGCCCCTAACCCTGTGTTTTGTATTGTCCATCTCCACAGTAAATTTATCACCGATGACGTGTAATTGAATTGAATTTTTACTGTTGTGATATTTTTAATAATAAACTTGTTCATTGTAAAAAAAATTGAAGTTAAATTTGTATTATTAGTTTCAAACTCTAAATTCTACATTATCAGAAAGCTTTGGGACGCACATAAAATGTTCTTTGTTTCTGTGACATGAGAAATGACTTTAATTATACCTTTGTTCTTATTCAATCCAAACCCGCAGGGGGGAGCAGACTAGCTGCACCTATTGAGAGGCTTTAAATGTCCCTCGCGGTACCCGAGTATAACACCACTTACACTTACAACACTTCACTTACGACTTTAACACTTTACACTCACACTTACATTTAGGGAGGCGATAATAGCCTCAATGTGCTTTTCGCCTTAAATACACACACAAACACACACACACACACACACACACACACACACACACACACACACACATATATATATATATATATATATATATATATTCAGTCCAAAGCGTTTAGCCCTCAAAATGGAACATTTAACCTACTAAATTGGTATACCATTTCTGTGGCAGATGCTCAGATAGGTTTGAATGTAGTGGCCTAACTCTGCCCAGCATGCAGATCTGTTGCACCCCCCTTTCTATATTATTGAGATGCTTTGTTACTATCCACTTCGTTATTGAGGCACTTGCTCTGCTAATTCCCTTAATTTTTTCTTTCACTTGATCGTCATTACGGAGGTTCTGCTTCATCTGGTCAAATTTTTGTTGTGTGGTGAAATCCAGCGCAATTTTACATTCTTACATTAGGAACACCCACAAGTAGCTAGGGACGTGAGGTTCGCCCGTACAGAGCCTTCCGTGCTAAGGTATATATATGAAGGTCACCAGGTATCGCAGGACTCAGTTTGATACACCATTAGGCCGGTGCCATTCACTATATCAGCACTGGTCGCTTGACACTTTAAGAGTTAGCGCTACGTATGAGCTAGAGAAACGGTGGGATTGCTTCTCACTTCAGCTGCCTCCGTCGTAGGGTTTGGGTCTTACCGTGATGGACACTGTAATGTAAATACGCCAACGACCCCGCGTAGGTCTCCATTATATTGTCACATGATCACACACACGTTGAGGCTGTTTTCCTCAATCAAGATGACGCGGAAGGACAGATGTGACGTCACAGAAAGATAATGCCGGTCATCACGTAGCGATCATTATTGTTGGGTCATTTTGTCCTCAAATAATCTGCACTTCCGGTAGAGAAAGTGTCGTAGCGTTGTGAATATCAATGCGTGGTACGTCAGTACATCCGTCATTGCCTTTGTGTACTGGGAATTGAAATGTTCTGAAGACGCATTACATTTTTATAAGTACAATAATTATTTATACCAAGTGGCTGCCACTAGAGTATCTTCAGCGGCTAAACGGTATAAATAGTATCAGCGTGTGTTTGCAAAACTGACGTACTGTTCGTTAGAAAATCTTGCTTCGAATAAAAATAACATGTACTTACACTCTTATATCTGCTTATTTTCTTTCGGTTAGGCTTTTACATGTTATAAAAAAATCACTTATAATACGAGGGATAAATCAATAAGTAAAGTGAAATTGAAGAAAAATATATTTATTTTACTTATACATAAATCATACTAGCATTACTTTTCAATATAATTCACTCCTACTTGTATGCACTTAGTCCATCTTTTAAACAGCGTTTGAATTCCTTCGTGGAAGAAGGTTTTCGGCCTGGTCTTCAGAAAATTTTGCACCGCTTGTATGGCCTCTTCATTAGAACGATAACTGTTCTTTTAATAGGCCGAAAAGATGAAAATCTCTTGGAACCAGGTCTGGACTATATGGAGGATGGTCCAGCAGCTGAAAACCGAGATTTTGAAAGCATTTGATCGTATGAGGCCGAGCGTTATCCTGAAGAAAAATCACGCCTATTGAAAGGATACCACGTCTTTTGGATTTGATTTTTGACTTCAATAAACGCAATAGCTCACAGTAGCTGTCACTATTTATTGTTTAACCTTTAGGTTTGAAGTCAACCAAAATTGGACCTTTCATATCCCTGAATATTGTCAACATAACCTTTCCTGCAGACAGTTGAGTTTTGAACTTTTTCGCTTGGGGGGGGGATGAAGGTTCCACACCAAACTTTGTAGCTTACTGTCTACAAAATGTGTTTCCGTCTTCATAACGTTCGAAATGGAGGAAAACGTTCCTCTATGGAGGCAATTTTAATAGTTGATTCATCGGTCATTGACCGAGTGCTAAATTTTTTACGTCGTTTAAAAATTTTAGAGCTACTTTAGTATTGTTGTGCATCGTAATGTTAATTTTTATACCCAATTTTTTTAACTAGTTACCCAATTTGTCGTTATATTTTTTGTTTTTTACGTTTTTATTTCTGTTAAATTTTGTTTGATTAAGTTTATATATTTTAATAATGTTACAGTTTTAGTGTTTAGTATTAGTTTTAGTATAGCGCTAACAGTGTTTAGATTTAGTTTCTCCTCTGCGATGTGCTTTTCGCCAAAAGCCCTGTTTGAAAACCTGCGCATTACATGAATGCATTTTTACCACGGATTTCCTACTCTCGCGGAGTAATTTGCACAGCCTTGCTGTTAAACTTGCTCCGTAATTCTGAAAGACACCATTCGATAGGAAATTATAAAAGGGCTACAAAAAGGATATCTTGACATTTGTCAATAATATTTACCGTTGATTTAAAATTTGTAAATGTCTGCCATTTCAAAACGATTCGATGAAGTTGGTTATTTTTTCCAGTTGGACCTCTTAATCAGATAGATATGCGTGATTAATTAAAGTTTTAATTTTATTGATCCCAACTTCTTCTTCTACGTTTCACCCACTTTGGGGGACGATTGATCAATCAATGTTCAGTGTGTCGTGCTTTCCTGTCCGCCCAGTATTTCTTCATCCTTTCAGATCTTGCCGTCCTCTCTGCCTCAGAAATCCTATATGGTATTTTGGTCTTGACCCTGTCCTGGAACCTCTTCATTTTACCTTCGATTATACTCTTTGCGGATCTATCTGCAAGCATCTCTTCTGTAATTTGAAACTCTCGTAGGTCCCTCTCTATCTCCTTAAACCAGTTCAGTTTGGTTTTCTTATTGCGGAAAAAGTCGAAGATCCTTTTTGTTATCCTTTTCGGGTCCATTATTGATCCCAACTGTTACAAGATATAAAATATTTTGTTAAAAAACAAAATGGCGGCTAATGAAAAGATACAGCGTTTTCCGAGCGTATGTTTATAATTTTGTTTTTCGTATTTTTGGGTATAGGAACAGCCTACGAGAGATTTTATAGTTTTAAATCACCATGTATTTACCTTTAAGAACTAATCGAATGTAATGTGCAGTTTATTGCTGGTCAGATTGTTTATTACCCGTCAGAGAATACTTTTTCTTGCAGTTAATGCCGACAGCCTTGATCTAGTTTAGTTTCGTAATCGCAGTGTATTTTAGAAAAAAATTGTAGAAAACATTTCAATAAAGAGAATAGGAATATGTGATTGAGGGGGGGAGAATCATTCCTCCTGACAAGGCCGTCTGGTCTGGGTTGACCTTTGTTTTGTATTTTTATGTTAGCAAGACTGGCACGTGTGTTTTTCTAACAGGCGTTAAAAAAATAATCATGGCGCGCTGGACGTGATGAAAGCGATTTTTAAAAATTAATCTTTTTTTATCTCGCCCTCTTTTTGAAATCGCCATAAACAGCATTACATTCTGCATAGACTGTACTAGAATTTTAAACTTTCAGATTGCTTTTAAAAATACAGAAATGAACCCTGACCGCTGTCAGGTTCAGTTTCTTAATTTCAGAAAATTTTGAAAATTCAAAATTAATTTATTCAGTTTTTAACGCAGTTTGTTTTGGTGAAATTAGGTTTTAAAATATTAAAGACAAAAAAGTCTTTTATGCCGAATTTAAATGAAACACACGCGCGCACACACACGCACCCATTCACACACATACACACGCACTCACTCACATACTCACTAACGCACCTACTCATTCACTCACTCGTTCACTCACACACACTCACTACATTACTTAGCTTGGCTAACTACGCGACCTGTACTGATGAAGTGAATGACACCGGCCTAGTGGTGTATCAAACGGAGCCCTGAGATACCTGGTGACCCCCTCCCCGAGTATACATGCATGCAGGGTTCTGTACGAGCGAGCCTCATTCCTACTCGTGGGTGTTTCTAAAGTCAGGATGTAAAACAGATTGAGCAGGGTTTTACCGCATAACAAAAATCTGGCCAAACCAAAAAGCCTTACCCATGCGTACAGGCCCAAGCCTTTGTATGGGCGAACCCCAGTTTCCTAGCTACTTACGGAT